>CAWUFW010015972.1:0-332843 GCA_963921515.1 Calotriton arnoldi | reverse complement strand
CACCATCGTTGCCAGGTCTGGGAATGGTCGATGGACAGCAGGAGCCCTGCAGTGCAGAGGAGAAGAAAGCAAGATTGTCAGTCAGCCCACATATGCGGCATTGAACACACTCAATATCCCAGCATACATCATTATGAGGCACAACTACATGAAGTGTGCAGTTCCGTAAGGACATGTATGGTACATACATGGCCAACATCTGTCATCACGGTTCAACAAGTGGCATCAATAAGTCCCAGGTTGGCCCATTGGATATCATGAGGCCGTGTCACAGTTCCCATCTCCTGCTGCCGTGTCACAATCACCCCCCACAGTGACATGTGAGGACAGATGTGCCCCAGGCATCACAGCTCAACGACAGGTACATTCCCAGGGACCCTGTATTGCCACATGGACACTGGCATTACATGGAGTATCATGTATACACCACAGCAAAACAACTATGACCCCCACAGGTAGTGGTCCCACTTGCCACTGCAGGACAGACATGGACGTCTGTGACACACACACGCACAACATCAAAGTCCATGCACACACAACGTGGATGTGGAGACTGTCTCCCATTGTGCACATGAAATCAGAGACATTGTAAACACTACATGCACACAGACTGTGGAGGACCATCACTATTGTGCCACTGGGACACCCTGGCTCAAACATACCGTCCCACATGGGACTCACGGGGTATGTGACATGACATACACATACACCACCGTGAAATGTGACCATGGCACATGCACAGATATGAACAGTTGCACATCACAGTGGTCATGTACACGTAACACCCAGGATCCTGTCCCCATGAACACGTGCACAGCCTGGGGGTGGCTGCCCCCAGGTGACACCCACAGGACAACATGTACACCAACATACACACAATAGGAAATGCAGCCTTACATGCCTTATCATACAGTTTGGACAGGCTGTCGTGTTGTAGGTGTGCCCCTCACTCCCTGGGAGCTATCTGTGGCTGGCATATGTCCATCTGAGACAGGCATGGTGACATATGCCAGTCACTTGTACAGGGATGCGTTGAACAGCAATGGACCGATCGGTGCACCCGGCCGGCCCATTGCATTCAATGTGTGCGGGTACGCGTTGTACCCCTGTACGCGTTGATCAGCAATGGACCGATCGGTGCCCCGGCCGGCCCATTGCATTCAATGTGCGCGGTACGCGTTGTACCCCTGTACGCGTTGTACCGCAATGGACCGATCGGTGCCCCCGGCCGGCCCATTGCATTCAATGTGTGCGGTACGCGTTGTACCCCTGTACGCGTTGATCAGCAATGGACCGATCGGTGCCCCGGCCGGCCCATTGCATTCAGTAATGTCGCGGTGCGCGTTGTACCCTATACGCGTTGATCCGCAATGGACCGATCGGTGCCCCGGCCGGCCCATTGCATTCAATGTGTGCGGGTACGCGTTGTACCCCTGTACGCGTTGTACCGCAATGGACCGATCGGTGCCCCCGGCCGGCCCATTGCATTCAATGTGTGCGGGTACGCGTTGTACCCCTGTACGCGTTGATCACGCAATGGACCGATCGGTGCCCCGGCTGGCCCATTGCATTCAATGTGTGCGGGTACGCGTTGTACCCTGTACGCGTTGATCAGCAATGGACCGATCGGTGCCCCCGGCCGGCCCATTGCATTCAATGTGTGCGAGTGCGCGTTGTACCCCTATGCGCGTTGTACCGCAATGGACCGATCGGTGCCCCGGCCGGCCCATTGCATTCAATGTGCGTGGTCACGCGTTGTACCCCTGTACGCGTTGATACGCAATGGACCGATCGGTGCCCCTGGCCGCCCATTGCATTCAATGTGTGCGGGTACGCGTTGTACCCCTGTCGCAGCGTTGTACCGCAATGGACCGATCGGTGCCCCGGCCGGCCCATTGCATTCAATGTGTGCGGGTACGCGTTGTACCCCTGCTGCGCAGTTGCACGCAATGGACCGATCGGTGCCCCCGGCCGGCCCATTGCATTCAATGTGTGCGGGTACGCGTTGTACCCCTGTACGCGTTGATCAGCAATGCACCGATCGGTGCCCCCGGCCGGCCCATTGCATTCAATGTGTGCGGGTACGCGTTGTACCCCTGTACGCGTTGTACCGCAATGGACCGATCGGTGCGCACCCATTGACAATGGCCTAGCCTGGCAACGGACGCGTTTTCGAAATTCGAACGAGTCTTTTGCTGGAAATTCAGTTGGTCACCCACAACAATGTTGCAAAATCATGTATGTCATGAAGTTGAAGATTTGAAGGATGCTGTGGGCGTGTATTGGTGCTGCTATTCCATGGATTGGCCAGATTCAGAAGATGCAAACGACTTGGACCTATCACTTTGGACACAAGGGACAGTATCTGCCTCTCCAGCACATATATATTGCTGGCTGTTCCCGAGAGCTCACTTGCCTGCACTACATGCTCCAGGACGACATCTGCCACTGCACTACTGCTGCTGTCTCTGCCCCTCTGGACCCTGCAATGGCACGTACTGTGGAGAGAGCCCCAGCCTTCAGCCTTGAGGAGAACCAGGCCCTGCTGGACAGCCTACTTCCACAGTACAGCAAGCTGTATGGGACACCAGGGGAGCAGGTGAGTGTTCTGTGCACTGCCTTTCTGAATGTGCATTTTGTCTGACTAGCAAGGCTGAAAGTCTGCACGCCACTGGCTAGCAGGCTCACTGAGTAGTTGTCACCCCCCATAGTGTGTAGTGACATGCACTGGACAGGTATGGTGCAGTGACAGTGCATTTGAACAAGGTTTTACTTCCCATGCAATGATACCATGTAGTGACGTCTGGCAAACTGTCCATGGGCAGCGTTGCACTGCCTGTGTACATCATGTGCCCCTGTGATTGAGACATGTATATACAACTGTGTCATGCACGGATATGTTGCATGTGTAGTAATGGCCTTTTCACTTTGTCATCCTGACAGGTTAATGCCCATCGGAAGCAGGAGATCTGGAAGGACATCGTCCGGGCTGTCCGGTCCGTGGGGGTCTACAAGCGCCGGATCCGCAACTGCCAGAAGAGGTGGCAGGACCTTCGGGGCTGGACCCGGAGGATTGCACGGGTCCAGCTGAAGCTGTCGCCTCCTCGCAGGAGGGGCGGAACACGGACCCTGACCCCCACATGCTCCAGATCCTGGCGGTGGTGTTTCCAGACCTGGATGGGCAGCTGAAGGCCAGACAGCAGCAAGGAGGGGGTGAGTCAAAGACTGCACTGTGAACTCTGTATTACATGCTATGTGCCCTCCTCTGGCCTGGTTAAACTGCCACAGTACAGCAGTCATGTTGTCCAGGAGCCATGTCCCTCTATTGTGCACTGCCCACTCCTCATCTGATACCCAGGTGTGGCCCTTACATTCAGGGAATTGTGTCACTTGGGACTGTGTCCTTGCAGTTTGCTTCACTAAAGGTGGGGACAGCATCTGTTTCCCTAACTCTGTTGTGGGCATCATGGGTGGGTCCATTGTTCACACAACGCCTGTGTTCGGACATGTAATCTGCGTGTTGCTTTGATATGCGGTCCACTTGCTGAGCTGAGCCACCACATGTGCCTGGGGTATGTGGCACACACCCATGCAGCGGGTGGGAACAATGTTTGGGCCCCAGGAGTGTGCAGATTACGTGTGTCACACATACATAGCCAGCTATCCACTGTCCAGGGCTCATCCCTCATTCATGTGGGGCAGGACAGTCATGCCTACTCCAGGCCATGCAATGCACTCTGTACTCCCACTCCCGTGTATCAGCTGACACATTGTGCGCAGTGATTTGACCCCTCAGGTGTCTGCCTCTGTGTCAGTGTGCTGTGGATTTGTTGCCAGGACTGCTGGGGTGTTTCTCGGTAGGGGCTCAGCATGCCACTGGAGATGTGACCATAGGAGACGATACTTGTGTGTCACATAGGTGTTTGATCAGCTGCCCGTGCAGACTGGGGTATGCGAATGTGAAGTTCAGGCAGCTGTTCCCCATTCACAGCAGATTGTGAGGGGCTCAGGTTCAGAGGGTAGTGTCACAGGTCTCCCATATGTCCAATCGGTATGACCTGGACAGATGAGGGTTAAGATGATGTGTTGTGTGGGGGATGTACATGTGCACTTGTGCAGCTCCAGGACTTGCATTCCCCATGACCTACTATTGTGACACAGTGCAGAGTGTTGTTGTCTGGCTGCCAAGTCATACATCACTGAGACAGTGATGTATGACTTAGCAGTCATGCCTCCGCCATGGCATGTGTCTACTTATTGGTGATCCTGCAGGGGAGTGACATGTGCTACATGCACACCATTGTGGCGATGGCTATCAGGACATGGGTGCATCATGGTGTCTGTCGCTGGTATGCATCACATGCATTTCCTATTTGACTCTGGGAGTCCCTTTCATCCGGAAACCTGTACTGACTCAGTGGCAAGAGTTGTGATGTGTGCATGTCCACATGCTACACCGTGTCCTCTGCACTGTCCAACTACTGTGTAGGTGGTGCATGTGTCCACACTGGGGTGTTGCTATCCAACAGATACCAGACAGATGGGTGCAAGGCCATGTGGGATGTGAGTGCCATGGTTGGCATCAGACTGACAATTGGCTTCTCCTGTTCAGTTAGGGCACTTTTAGCAATGTTCAACTAATGATGCCAGGGCTTGCTCTGTAATGTGCTGTGCTCACAGTGGTGTGTGCGTTTGGTGCAGGTGACTGATGTCTGTCTGTTTCCCCATTGTTTGCAGATACATCCACGGCCACGGAAGGGGACAGCTCCACGGACCAGGAGGAGCCGGAGAGCCAGACTGGGTCAGCAGCCGAGGAGTGGTCGGAGGGACCCAGTGGCACGGAGGGCGAGGGGAGCCATACCGAGGAGTCCTCAGCACCATCCACCTCAGCTGAGGACCAGAGCAACTCGGAGGATGACTCCCTTATGGAGGCGGGTGTCAGCAGCCACCACACCCCAGCTAGTGTTGCTGTCCCCGCCACCACCAGCACCACCACCGCCCTCCCATCGGCTCCCATTCCCCAGGTCCGTGGAGGCTCCCATGTTCGGGAGCGTGTCTCCTTTGGGCCAGGCACCGCACCCCCTGCCCCTGTGTCCCCTGCTGCCCTGAGTGAGGAGTCTGTGTACCTCCTTCGCCAGCTCCATGTAGGGCAGACAGCCATGCTGAGTGTCCTCCATGCGCACACCGCTCTGTTGACTCAGCTGGTGTCGTTCATGGAGGGTATCTCATCGGGCATGTCTGACCTACAGAGGGGCAATAGGTCCATGGACTCCTCCCTGACGGCAGCAGTGTCCCTCCTCAGACAGTCCCTCACCCCTCCTGCCTCTGCTCCATCCACACTCCCCAGCACCTTACCCGTCCCAAGCACACACACACCGGCACAGGCACACACCAGCACACACACGTCCAGCACACAGACACACACGCCACAAACAAAACGCACACGCACGCACAGTCAGGGGACTGAAACCAGACTCACAGGGGATGGGGCCCTAGAACACACACACGCATCCACGAGCACTGCGCAGTCCTCAGTTGCCTCTCCCTCCAAAGCACCCTCCCTTGCCTCACCTGCAACCCCAAAGACCCAGCGGCTCTTCCTCAGTGACCTCGGCCTCTTCCCCTCCGATCCAGCTGATACAGCATTCAGGGGGAAGAGGAAGCCCACCCACACGGAGCAGAGTGCCCCTCGCCCCGGACACCCTCCCCCAGGCGCAGACAGACTGAGGCCCCCACCGCAAGTCCCCCGGAGTCGTAAGAGCAAGACCCCGCCGCCGCCCTGCAGCTCAGGCACCAGGTCTCCTTCCTCCATCCCTCAGGCCCCCACTCCACAGGTGCCCCCACCACACCCTGCCCCAGGTTCCCCCACCCACAGATATACCATCCCCAAGAGGATCCGGCCTTCTCCCCCTGCCACTTGCTCTCCCGGCACCACACCCCCGCTGCGCTTGTCTGTGCCACTGATGTGGTGAGGGTGTCCTCCCCCTCTGTCCAGCCCACCTTGCCTGTTCCCCATTCTCCTCCCCTGGTGGTAGGCACTGCAGTGGAGTCCACTACCACCCTGTCTGACTTGGGCACTGCAGTGGCGGACCTGTCCACTCCATCTGCAGGGTCCACTGCAGTCGTGCCGGCACCCACAACATCTGAGTCATGCCCCCCAGTTGTGCCGGCACACACCATGTCAGACACCTCCACTGCAGTTGTCAGTGGCTCACCAGCACCCACCACCCCTTCCCTGCTTCCTCCTGGTGAGCCCTGATCCTGTCCCTGCGGTGCCTGGCCTGCCCCCCCGGTTGCCCCTCCTAGTGGATTGTCCCTGGTTTTGTGCAGTGCAGGCATGCGTAGGGTGACATCTGCCACTGTCACCCTGTTTGGACTTTGACAATGGACTGGCCATTGGCCTTTGTGTTTATTCTGGACTTTCAGTTATCATTCCACACATATGCTGAATAAAGCAACTTTCTGTTCTCTAGTGCTTATGCTTCTGATGTACATGTTGTTGATGATGCTAACTATGCCCTTGCTGCAGTGATGGTGATATTTGGTCTCATGATAATGAAGTGTTACTGTGCAGGAACCCATGTGGTCCAGGGGGAATGTGTCCTATCCTGTGTTGTATCCATGTCATCCATAGCAGCATCTGAGGGTGTCATGTGTTCAGTATTTGGCAATGGGATTTCTTACTTAGATTAGCTATTTCACATCTGTGGCTTCCAGCCCTGCACATCTGTTGTGCCTGCCATTGTTCAATTCGTCTACTTCCCTGACCGTGTGGCCATCTCCACTGGACATGGAGGTTTGGGCATCAATGGGGAAGGACTCATCTGTGTTGTCAGTGCAACATTGCTATACAAGTGTGTTGGATCTGTGCTGATGATTTCGTTGGCACTTCCATGACCAGGCTGATGTGACGGGAGCCTTCATTTGGTACTAATTGTTGATTGTGTGACCAAGTGCTCAGCTGACATGATGGGGCCCTACTGAGGCAACATATGGCACAGCTTTCCTCACACAGGAGTGGAGTCCCCTCATGGCAGTGTGTACTCCTGTGACATTGCCTGCGCCCAAGGTGTGTGTTGTATGAGCATGTCTGTGTGTTCACTTCCGTTTAGCTGTGCATGCTGTGATCCCTAGTGTTGTACCCGTTTGTGATGCTTGCTGAGTTGACCTATGTTCCCCCAAAGTCTTCTCCCTGGGTTCTCTGTGATGTGGGTGCATGGCACATTACTGGTCATCAGGGTGTCACCCATAGGTGTGTTTTCTGTCAGGGCTGAGTTTGTGTGCAGACGCAGATGGGTCACAGTCAGGTTTCCCCTTGGCACTTGTTGTTTGCCCCTGTCATGTGATTTCCAGTTTGTGTTATCTTTCAGTGAATGTGACACGTTATGTGTGTGACTGCTGGCACTCCTCAGGGTCCGGGCTGCAATGTTGGTAGTTGTCTATGTGTGTTCTTTGTGGGTGACCTTGGCTTCTTCATTGGTGTGTGACTGTGGCTGGGATCCCATTGGTTGGTGTGGTATTGCTGTCATGTCCATGTACAGCGTAGTGTACAGTGTGTCAGACATTCAGGAGTCTTGTTGAGTGGCCATGTGTGATGTGTTTCTGCACCTTGGTTCCCACCCACCACCCTGGAATAGTCATGGGTGCATGTGCAATGTCACCAGTGCATGTGTACTTCACTGCTGCACATTGTTGGAGGTCGAGGGGTGTGGTCTTGAGTGTGTGCAGATGAGAGTTGTTGCACGACTAGACCCCTGCCTCCATGTTGGCCTTGACTTACTGGCCGTGCTGATTGATTTGTGCTTGTGTAGGTGTGATGGTAGTTTGTTGCTCAGGACACATGACTGTGGTTCACAGTGTGAACGACATTTAGCTTTGTCATCACAGTGGGATTGTAATGCAGCCCAGGGTCACCACATTGTGGGGGCCCTGGGGGTAGTGCTGTGGTGTGTCTGTGTCTTGCTGTGTCAGTTGCTGTTCCTACGTGCCTGTGTGACATGTGTGATTTGTGCTCCCTCTCATCTGACAATGCCTGCTTGCCCACATAGGGGATTTGGATCCATGAGTTACCTTTGTGTGGCACTGTATGCACATCTGTATGATTGGTATTCAGGTCTCCTCATGTGTTGTGTGTTTGCCTGGGGACACTGGCACCCCCCCTCACCTGTTGTGTATGATGTGCAGTGTGGGTCTGCCTGTTTGTGTTTGTGCATCTGCACCACTGCATTGGCATATCTTGGGTGTGCCATTGGCTGTATGTAGTTTGATGGGTTTCCCCTACTGTCCCTGGGACTCCTAGGTCATCGGTCAGCACAATGATCATGGTTTGTGTGTCCCATTGCTGCCATGGTATGGTATCTGTTCACCTCACATCTACAGTCTCCACAGGGTATCTGCATTTGTGTGCCCATTGGTGCAAATATGTGGGTCTGCATTCTGATGGTCACTTCTGTCATTGATGAATGTTGACAGTGTCAGCCCCCATGGGTGTTGTTTGTCTGCACATGGCCAAAGGTATGTCTTATTTGCACTGCAGTATTTGCCTCCCCCAATTTATGTTGCAATGGGACACATGCACTACTTTGCCACTGATGTGTTTTATGTTCTGTGACCAGGAATCATCCATGCAGTTTGGCAGTTGCAGCTTTTTCTTTGTCAACACTTACATTTTGGTCACTGTGATGATGGGGGTTTGGACCCCATTGCCACAATGTTCAAAATGTGCTTCAGCTATGGACCCCACACTTACATTTTGGTCACTGTGATGATGGGGGTTTGGACCCCATTGCCACAATGTTCAAAATATGCTTCAGCTATGGACCCCACACTTACATTTTGGTCACTGTGATGATGGGGGTTTAGACCCCATTGCCACAATGTTCAAAATGTGCTTCAGCTATGGACCCCACACTTACATTGTGGTCACTGTGATGATGGGGGTTTGGACCCCATTGCCACAATGTTCAAAATATGCTTCAGCTATGGACCCCACACTTACATTTTGGTCACTGTGATGATGGGGGTTTGGACCCCATTGCCACACTGTTCAAAATGTGCTTCAGCTATGGACCCCACACTTACATTTTGGTCACTGTGATGATGGGGGTTTGGACCCCATTGCCACACTGTTCAAAATGTGCTTCAGCTATGGCCCCCACACTTATCTTTTGGTCACTGTGATGATGGGGGTTTGGACCCCATTGCCACACTGTTCAAAATGTGCTTCAGCTATGGCCCCCACACTTACATTTTGATCACTGTGATGATGGGGGTTTGGACCCCATTGCCACAATGGTCATGGCCTGCTTGCATTGTGGGGGCCACACACATATATGTGTGGCACATGTGATAGGGGGTCACATTGTATGTTCAAAGTCATGTTCAGTGTTGTAGGCATTTGACACAGTCTACACACGCTTGTCATGGTGTTGGGGGGGTCTTTTTCTTGCATTCCCTTGGTTGTGGTGTGCTGGTTGTGTCATGCATTGTCCATCCTATGAGTGGGGGTGGTGTTGGTGGTAGGCATCCAGCCCCCCCTGGGTAAGGGTGGTAGTGGTGGTGGGCATCTGGCACCCCCCTGGCTAAGGGTGGTAGTAGTGGTAGGCATCTGGCACCCCCATGGCTAAGGGTGGTAGTAGTGGTGGGCATCCAGCCCCCCCTGGGTAAGGGTGGTAGTAGTGGTAGGCATCTGGCACCCCCCTGGCTAAGGGTGGTAGTAGTGGTGGGCATCCAGCCCCCTGGGTAAGGGTGGTAGTGGTGGTGGGCATCTGGCACCCCCTGGCTAAGGGTGGTAGTAGTGGTAGGCATCCAGCCCCCCTGGGTAAGGGTGGTAGTGGTGGTGGGCATCTGGCACCCCCATGGCTAAGGGTGGTAGAAGTGGTAGGCATCCAGCCCCCCCTGGGTAAGGGTGGTAGTGGGCATCTGGCACCCCCATGGCTAAGGGTGGTGGTAGTGGTAGGCATCCAGCCCCCCTGGGTAAGGGTGGTAGTAGTGGTAGGCATCTGGCACCCCCATGGCTAAGGGTGGTAGTAGTGGTGGGCATCCAGCCCCCCTGGGTAAGGGTGGTAGTGGTGGTGGGCATCTGGCACCCCCTGGCTAAGGGTGGTAGTAGTGGTAGGCATCTGGCACCCCCTGGCTAAGGGTGGTAGTAGTGGTAGGCATCCAGCCCCCTGGCTAAGGGTGGTAGTAGTGGTAGGCATCTGGCACCCCCTGGCTAAGGGTGGTAGTAGTGGTAGGCATCCAGCCCTCCTGGGTAAGGGTGGTAGTGGGCATCTGGCACCCCCTGGCTAAGGGTGGTAGTAGTGGTAGGCATCCAGCCCCCCCTGGGTAAGGGTGGTAGTAGTGGTAGGCATCTAGCCCCCCCTGGGTAAGGGTGGTAGTGGTGGTGGGCATCTGGCACCCCCATGGCTAAGGGTGGTAGTAGTGGTGGGCATCCAGCCCCCCTGGGTAAGGGTGGTAGTGGTGGTAGGCATCTGGCACCCCCCTGGCTAAGGGTGGTAGTAGTGGTAGGCATCTGGCACCCCCCTGGCTAAGGGTGGTAGTAGTGGTAGGCATCTGGCACCCCCATGGCTAAGGGTGGTAGGCATCCAGCCCCCCCTGGGTAAGGGTGGTAGTGGTGGTGGGCATCTGGCACCCCCATGGCTAAGGGTAGTAGTAGTGGTAGGCATCCAGCCCCCCCTGGGTAAGGGTGGTAGTAGTGGTAGGCATCTGGCACCCCCATGGCTAAGGGTGGTAGTAGTGGTGGGCATCCAGCCCCCCTGGGTAAGGGTGGTAGTGGTGGTGGGCATCTGGCACCCCCCTGGCTAAGGGTGGTAGTGGTGGTGGGCATCTGGCACCCCCCTAGCTAAGGGTGGTAGTAGTGGTAGGCATCTGGCACCCCCATGGCTAAGGGTGGTAGTAGTGGTGGGCATCCAGCCCCCTGGGTAAGGGTGGTAGTAGTGGTAGGCATCTGGCACCCCCTGGCTAAGGGTGGTAGTAGTGGTAGGCATCTGGCACCCCCTGGCTAAGGGTGGTAGTAGTGGTAGGCATCTGGCACCCCCATGGCTAAGGGTGGTAGTAGTGGTAGGCATCCAGCCCCCTGGGTAAGGGTGGTAGTGGTGGTGGGCATCTGGCACCCCCATGGCTAAGGGTGGTAGTAGTGGTAGGCATCCAGCCCCCTTGGTAAGGGTGGTAGTAGTGGTAGGCATCTGGCACCCCCATGGCTAAGGGTGGTAGTAGTGGTGGGCATCCAGCCCCCCTGGGTAAGGGTGGTAGTGGTGGTGGGCATCTGGCACCCCCCTGGCTAAGGGTGGTAGTAGTGGTAGGCATCTGGCACCCCCCTGGCTAAGGGTGATAGTAGTGGTGGGTATCCAGCCCCCCTGGCTAAGGGTGGTAGTAGTGGTAGGCATCCAGCCCCCCTGGCTAAGGGTGGTAGTAGTGGTAGGCATCCAGCCCCCCTGGCTAAGGGTGGTAGTAGTGGTAGGCATCCAGCCCGCCTGGGTAAGGGTGGTGGGCATCTGGCACCCCCCTGGCTAAGGGTGGTAGTAGTGGTAGGCATCCAGCCCCCCTGGGTAAGGGTGGTAGTAGTGGTAGGCATCCAGCCCCCTGGGTAAGGGTGGTAGTGGTGGTGGGCATCTGGCACCCCCTGGCTAAGGGTGGTAGTAGTGGTAGGCATCCAGCCCCCCTGGGTAAGGGTGGTAGTGGTGGTGGGCATCTGGCACCCCCTGGCTAAGGGTGGTAGTAGTGGTAGGCATCTGGCACCCCCATGGCTAAGGGTGGTAGTAGTGGTAGGCATCCAGCCCCCCTGGGTAAGGGTGGTAGTGGTGGTGGGCATCTGGCACCCCCTGGCTAAGGGTGGTAGTAGTGGTAGGCATCCAGCCCCCTGGGTAAGGGTGGTAGTAGTGGTAGGCATCTGGCACCCCTGGCTAAGGGTGGTAGTAGTGTTAAGCATCCAGCCCCCTGGCTAAGGGTGGTAGTAGTGGTAGGCATCTGGCACCCCCCTGGCTAAGGGTGGTAGTAGTGGTAGGCATCCAGCCCCCCTGGCTAAGGGTGGTAGGCATCCGGCCCCCCCTGGGTAGGGGTGGTGGTGCGCATTCAGGCCCCTGTGTGCATATGTGGCATTGGTGATGGGCATCCCGCCCCTATGGTGCTGCTGTTGCAAGTAAATTCTGCATCCCTCTGTGTGTGTGTGATGTGTCGTGTACGTGTTGTATGTGTTTTGTGGTTGGTGTCTGACTTACCTTCTGCGCCGTACGCGTCCGTGCCTGTTCCGGTAGTAAATGTAGAATATTGGTATGATCGGGACAAAAGGATTCATGGTTGGTTCGTGTCGTTCGTCTTTCTCGTCGCTTCGCGTCGTCCTCGTCGCTGGCGTGTTCGCCTCGTAGCCGTGGATCGTGTTGTGGCGCGAATCGGAGCTTATGTGCGCCTCTCCCGGATGCTTTGACGTGCCGTGCGTAGCGACGGGTTCGGGCGCGTACGGAAAGCGCATCGTACTTGTTCGGCCGGACGGGGCTGCATTTTCCCTTCCGTGCGACTCGATTCGGCGTTTCCGGATTCGCCTCGGTCGGAGAACAGGACCTGGATTGGGTGAGTACGACTCGGCCGGATTCTGTGCTGTTGTGCGCATCGTACTTACTCGTTCGGTGTGCTGTACGGATCGGTCGGGAAACAGGCATTCGCATGGCTTTTTTCCCCGACCGAATGGTATTGGGTGCGCCTCCGACCGAGATCGGAATCGGCCCCTATATATTCACCCAATGATGCAAATATTTACATCCATGCAGCAGGGAGATTCATCGCACCTAGTCAGGTTGACCTTGGTTTATAGATTCATAATTACAGCTGATGGAGTATGGTCTGTTCCTATTGAGGGGTGGGGAGGTTTTGTAGGATTACTGTGCTTTAGGGACGGCTCTCCGCCCCCACTCCAACGGCACAGCGTAATGCTGCTTGCGTAATTCTTCTTTTGTACATAATTTTATTCCTGGTTTTCCTTTCTTTCGTCATACATTCCACTCTGATTCCTCTTTTTAGTTTCACACGTAAGGTAACATGCCAATTTTCAACGGTTTCTCATGTTCAAGATTGTCCATCCGGACCTTATTTCAAGAACAAGTACAGACGCAAAAAACTTCATCCGAAGCAGTATTTTATTAACCCAATGCATTTCGGGCACATCAAGCCCTTCGTCAGGGGTAACTAAAAACAATGAAACAAGCATCATTATTTTATCCAACATTGCATAATCTAAACAGCAGCCGTGACAAATTAGTTGCACCTCAAGTCCCTTCTGAACAACGCTTTTCACATTCACTTTAATCTTCCATTAGAAAATCATTTAAGTACCATACCATGTATTATTGCCAAAACCATTGACACTGCCTGGTTCCAACTCACTTCCCTCTATTATCTCTCCCTTATCACAAACGGTAAGCGTGTTCGCGTCGATGCGGGTCGCACCGTACATGCACGTGTAGGGGGGACCCATGTGTCCCCCCTGTGTGCGACTCGCACTCCTACGCTTCCAGGGGGGTCCGACACGGACCCCCAAAGTGCGGGTCCGACAGCTCCTTGGAGCCGGGCTGCGCGAGTCGGTCGGAGCGGTCGAGGTGCGCATCGTACTTACCCGGCCGGGAAACGTCTCCATTGCGAGGTGCGCGTCGTCCCCGTGCGAGTCGGTCGGGGCGGTCGGGTCCTGCGAACGAGTCGGTCGGAGATTTCGCGAGCGCACGCATCGTACTCGCTCGCCCGGACGCACGTACGACTCGGTCGGGAAATAGGGCTCCGAATCGGATCCGGTTAAGCCGAATTCGATTTGGTGCCCTACCGGCCGAGATCGGAATCGGCCCCTATGTGTTTAACTTTTTTAAATGAAGTTTGTTATATTTAAGATATATCGTAAATATTTTTTTTAATTAATGTTACTATTTAATATATTTAATATTTATCATTTCATTTTATATCTATTTAAAAATCGATATTTAATACAACTATAATAATGAAATCGGTATTTATTTTCGATATTTTTGTACTTACCATTATAAGTATAGGATGACGATATTTTTGACATCGATATTTTGGTCATGAAATTTTGGTTTGGGGATATTTTGAGGGTCAATATTTTGTCAGTGAACCTGCTTCCTGTATCAATTTTTTTTCAATTTAATTTTTTATTGTTTGATTATTTAAAATCATACAATATATAAAAACAAAAATCCATATTTGCAATCACATTTAGAATAAAATCCTACTCATTATTATAATTGTTCAAATCCATGTTTTAAAATATTGCAAATCGTCATAACACTAATTAATTTAATTTTTTTCTTTTTTTACCCATAACTGAACAGTGCAAAACTTATTCTGCAAATTCGCTATTAGACATGTTCCATGTGTTCCCTTCTGATTATGTGAAATCATCAGAGTTCATTTTCTTTTTTATCATTAATATGAATTTTACAAATGCAGAGTTCAAAACTATGTCAGTTGATTTGAGACTCCTATATCTCTGTTGATGCTGCCTGAAAAATCAGGCTTCATAGTCTGCTAATCCTTGACACACAATTTTGCCCTAGTGCATTGTATAATCCGGATCATCAGGCTGCTGAGGTATTTCTGGATGCCTAGAAATCATAGAATTTCTTTCAATGGCCAGACAGGCAATATAGGTCCACTCGACTAAACTTTTATAAAAACAGACTGGGGCAACATATAGGGCGCTATTAAGGTTTGCACGACTCCAAAATTTAACATGTCAATCATTCATGGGACAAGTATTGTTAACAGTCATTCACAACAAGTAAGCCACATTGCAGATGGTAAAAACAAATTGCGGCATAGTTTATAGTACATATTATTATTTGCATATACTTTCTCACGCAGAGAATACATTTTTAAGAGTCTTGTTAAATTTACCACAGAGTGCCCCTATATAACTGTTGCATCTGGGTATTAAAGGCATTGCAGATGTGATCAAACAAAGACCACTGTTATACTGGTGTAGAATTTGAGGAACTAGCTCCTTATAGAGCGCGTTCACAACTATTTATAGGTATGGATCATGACGGTGTGACACTGTGGTATAAGTGAAATACTAGCTGATGGCATTGGAACTCAATGAGAGGTGGACTGCACTAAGTACAATTACAAGGGGTGCATGCAATCTCCTAAAGGCACGTTTTTGGTTACACATAACGGAGTCTTGGAATCGATCTGCAAGAGTGGGAACTAGTATTGATCATTTTTTTAATATTAAACATGTCCAAAGTTTTTAGCCCTTTTGGATGACATTACTCCTCAACTGACCAAACAATTTTACATAAAATGTAGACATAGAATTTTACAGATAAGGGGACATATGCATGAACACATTTTCCCATAGACAAAGAATGGGCAAAACCCTTTGATGCATCTGGTACCAAAGATGTTTTACAACCAATTGGTCTGCTATAAGTTCTCCCTAGGCCTTGGACAGCTGTCCAGGGTGCATATTACAGGAGGAAACTGAGGCATATTATTTCTGTCCAGCATATGTGGCCCAATGCAAAAAGTGGATCATACCGATATGTTGTTTGTTATGTGTCTTACCTCATAAAGAAGCATTGTGGATATTGAAATCTACGAGAAGTTCAATTGTCTTTAGTGTGGCTTGCTTTTTATATGCAACTTGGCAAGTCAGAAGCAAAATGTTATCATGATGTAATGAACTGTCTGTACAAATAAAACATTTTAGAAATGTTTGTATATGTTTTTATATGTATTTTGATAACTTGTTATTTTAATGACGATGTATTATATGTATCTGCTGTATTATGGGGAAACATCCCCAAAATAAACAATGTACTGATTATTTGCATATTTAATCATTGAGCACACGGTGAATTTATCTTTTTGTTTACCTGTATGACACTGATAGATTGTTTGTTGACAACTTTTAGCGCCAGCAATGTATGGCATGGGACAGGGACAGGTGCTACGTCCTGCAGTCCCTCGAAACTACAGTGTTTAGGCAGCGAACTGAAAATAGAGGATACAGAGTGCCACTTTTGCAGTGTGGTGTTTTTCAAGTGACGGTGTCCCAGTTTATTGGAGTCAGTGGTTGGTGAGTAAAATGTATATTTTTCACTCTCTCTTACAGTATTACAAGTATACCAAGCAGATTCTGAGAAAAGGGGATACAATTACCCTTTGTTCTTCGACTTAAAAAAGAAGCAAGAGTAGGACAGGAAGGGTTAAATACAAATCCTGAAGAAAGCCCTGGGATACACATAGTACCAGCAATGGGGCTGAAACATGTTCACCACATAGGGAGAGTGATGGAGGAATCCTCATATGGTCAATGATTCAATCTGTATTTAGGGTTGGGTGGAAGTGTGATCTGGGGACTGTGATAACTGATGATCATTGGGGCTACAGAGATTAATATACCTGACATGTCTCCCTGAATAGAAGTCACAGGCTCATTTATCTGAATGAGCTGTTCCAAAGTGCATTACACCCAGTATCAATAGCGGCAATCTTACCATTCTTTCTCACTGCCTAAGATGTGCGCTGATGAGGCGGATTTGTTTCACTTGACATGGCTTTGCCCGGCAGTTGCATTATTCTCAGGGGAGGTGTTCACCAATTTGTCAGCAATGTGAGGCGAGGTTATAGAAAAAGCTTTTTTTAGTGTTACATGCCTGACCTTCCCAAGCCTAATTGAAAGTTTATAGCCATACCCATTGTACTTGTGAGACAAAAAATTGTTATGATTTGTCCTAGAAGTAGCATATCAAACAATGGGCTCGCTCAGGGAAAATTAGAGCAAATAGAAACAAAATAGGTAAGCCAAAATGTGATAAATACAATAAGTGAATAACTAAATGCACACAGCAATTAGTTAAAGAAGAGTATTTTAATACAGAAATCACAATCAAAATCAATTACAGTGATGAAGTTAAGAAAAAGTGTAATGGTGCAGTGAAAATATAAATGAAATTCAGGTGCAATGAAGAATAACATGAAATTATGACTAAAAGGCTGCACTTAAAAGTAAATGTAGAAATCAATCAGTTGAGTGAAAATGTTCAATTATGAATAAAATATTCCAACAAATAATGCAGTACATATTATAATGAGTAAGTTGAGGCATCAGCCCAGGTGGTTATATTGACCAGGGCCATCATCAGGACAGACTATAAAAGGAAATTTTGAGGAAAGCAACCTAAAGAGTTCCGCTAAAAAGCACAAGGCAAATGCAGAAAAAATGTGTCCTGGAACCAAGGTGAAAGGATTTGCACTAAAAGGAAACCATGCATGGCACAGAAAACAAATAGCTTGAAGGCTTGTCGGTAATCCAGTTCAAAAGTAGTGGTACAAAGATTCCAAACTGGCATAAGGGGAGAAGAAAACAGCAGCTAAGAGGGAGAAGAAAAATCTCTCCACCAACAAGTTGCAAGGACACTGCGTGTCCGAGGTTGAGTACCCATTACCTTGATTACATTCACTCTGCACAAAAAAATGTGGCTTTCAATGTGCATGAATCCTTTGTTAGACCAATACTTGAATTCCCTCTGACATTGCACTTTAATGGGAGAGGACTGTATATCATCATGTTTCAGTCCCAGCTCCCAGGCACTCTCTTTCAGAGCATGTGAATTACGTTCCTGTATTGGTGATTTAATAAATATTCTATGTTTTGAATTTTGAGGTATTCTTTTGGTCTCTGTATTTGTCATTATATAGGACAATATATTCTTTTGACCTGCTGGCGCTATAAAAATATAAGGGGTTGGTGGGTTTTCCTAGTTTTGTTGCTGTTGTCCCCCGTCCCATACCCCACATTCGCTTTCAGGGGCCACCAGTGTTTTTGTCTTTTGATTCAGGCCAGTTGCATTAGAGTGTAGAGCTTGGCTCCTCTTCCGGGCATGAGATCTCAAGGAACCTAGTAGGCAAAAAATGTGTTAAATCCTTCACTTACCTGTTGCCACTGCTCTGCTCCTGTGCCAGCTTCTGTCCCGGCCACATTCCTGCATGACCTTTCCTTGGAGTCTACCGATCTAAACGAGTGTGTCCTCTGCCAGATGCACTAAAGCTTGCTGCAGCTGTCACATTCTATTTGTTTACAATCCAGTCGAGCCGCGGAGGATCTAACGCATCTACGCATCTAATTCTGGAAAATTCCATGTCCACCTTTAATTATAAATGTATCCTTTGTAATGTTTTGTAAATAAAGAATGCTGGAACTCTTTTGGTTCCCACTGTACACCGTAGGCCTGTGACGTAAGCGTTGGAGGGATGTGTTGAAGGCAGGCTTAGAATGTTGAGTTCTGACTTACATGCAGCGGAATAAAGACCTGTAAAATACTCTAAGTGTGTGGTGTTATTGGTGAATACCTAAGCTGGTAGGACATTACATCCGAGACTAGTTCTATGGGAGGAAGTCAATTCTTTTTTCTTTCAGGAATGCTGATCCCAATCCAAGTGCCTCAATTACTTTCTGGACAGGTTGGTGACTTTTGCCTATTTGAACAGACCAGAACTGAGGAACACCGCATCACATCATTGTTTCTAATGTTGTTTGAGTTTCCCTATGTTTTTGCTGTTTTTTCACGATATCCTGGTTTCTAATCTGCTTCTCATTCCTGACTCTGCCTGCTCCTAGATTTTGTTTTGGCATGACAGTTTTTCCTTTTGTTTGCTGTTAAGTAGCTCTTTTCAGACAGTGTGAGTTCCAGTGCAAAACATTCTGGACTCTCAACAATCTAGAGAGAGCAGCAAGCCCTACTTGGGAAACAAGAGAAGAAAGGCTATTCTAGAATTTTGCAGACCGTCACTTGACAGTGTGCCTCTTCACAGCTCTCCTCTTTCTTTTGCAGCAAGAAACCCTTTGTGGTAGTAGGCACTTAATGTCAGCCATTGGATCAGTCTGTAATGGCTTAGTTTTCCTCATACAGATTGGTGGCAAGACTCATAAAAGAAGAGAAACCCTACAAGGACTTCTCCTGCAAATAAAAGAGCATGACGACATGTACCCTTGGCTCCAGCATATTTTATTTATTACAGTTTTTAATTTCGCAAACTCGGCCTGAAGGTATTGGAGCGTTTTACATGAGCACCAGTTACATTAAACAAGGTCACTTAAGTGAGTTGCCCAGAAACATAGGGTGTGGAGCCGACGCCGAAACCCAAACCTGGTTCTCCTGCTCCAGTGCCAGCAACTCTTGCCATGCCACATCTATCCTAGGTTGTTACATCACTAGTATACAAGAAGCACTAAAAGATGTGTCTACCCCAGTAGCCAAAATCACATCCAGAGTCATGTAACCCAACTACTTTAGTCAAAGGCCCACTTTTACAACTAGCTCTGAATATAGGCTTACATTACGCCTCTGATGACTTTTCTTTCAAATCATGAAGGAAAATATGTAATGTTCCAGAGCAGGGTTCTCCAATGTCGGTCCTGGAGTGCCGGATCCATGCCAGATTTTTAGCATATCCACATTGAGATAAATGCAGTTATCTTAAAAATGTTGCATGGATCTGGAACTCCAAGATCAAAGTTGGAGAACCCTGCTCCAGAGTGTTGTTGCCAGTTCAATGTCACTGTTCCATCTACAGCAGACTGAATGGCACCAGTGTCTCCTTTTTGGAACAGGAATTGTCATGAACGGTTGGCATATGGAAAACACTAGCCTGACTACTCATAACATTTGACTGGAAGAGAAATGTCTATCATCCTTTCCATGTTGCTGATACTGGACACCTTGATCATGGGCCTTATTGCCCAACACATGGAAATGTAAATGTCTTTTATTGATGCCAGACTAGAGCAACGCCTTTTATCCAGGGGGCTGTATGATGGGGCCATAACTTGGTGGTCTTTGCATCATGACATGAGAATACAGGCTCAGATGGTGACATTGTTTGGAAAAGGTGTTGTAGGGATCTGAACATTAACAGAAAATACTTGACAAAAACTCCACATGTTAGTTATCATGTAACACTGGCTCTGCACCCCACCGCCCCAATTTAGTAATTTTTTGTCATTTGTGCATTGGGTGCCTATGGTGCTGCTGCAGAGAAGCCTTCAATCCATGTAGAATCTCAGGTCATGGATTAAACACAGGCAATTTAGGCTAGAGGTAACTGTAAGTTTTGGTATATGCCAACCCATCGGCACTGTTGATGGTGGTGATGGTGGTCTCCTTGAAAGGAAAGATACTTTGTACCCCATAAAGCAAGCAGCCTAGGTTACTGACAATTAGAAAGGTCAGTCTGGAGGGATTTCTTAAGGGAGGAAAATAATGCAACAATGACAAGTTACGAGACTTTGAATGTTTTATTTCTCTCATTCCTTCACTAGTGTATACTTTACTGCTTAGCGCCACTAAGCTGTACATCCCTGCTTAGCGTCCCTCTAGAATATATATTTCTACTTAGGGTGGCTAGGGAAAGCCAAAGAATAAAAGTTCTGATGTATATGGAGTTTACTGATATCATTTATCACACAAATGGTGTGGGAAGAATGGCTGAAGTTTTTTAAGATTCTATTCTATTCACAAGGATTTCTAAAGTGCATGGCTACCATAAAAGTCTTTGCAGCACTGTAACAACTGGATATCCTTAGATGAATATGTAAACTAGAACAGAAAGATTTTTTGCAGTTTCAAGTTAGGGGGTCATTACGATGACGGGCGGCTTGAGTCCGCCCGCCATCGTAGTGGTGCTTGTGACCCCCCGCCTGTATGGCGGCGGTCCGGCACGTAGAATCACGATTTGACCGCCACCGTGGCGGTCGCATCTTGCATCTTTACCATTGCGGCAGGTGCTGCTGGCTGCAGCACCCGCCGCAATGTTAAAAATGTATGTAGTGCGTTTCCCTGCACTGCGTGTCAGGCACCACGCGGTGCCTGCCACTTGGTGCATGGAAATGTAGGGGGGTACCATGGGTACCCCCCCCAGTGCACCACCACCTCCACACAATACTAGGGGAGCCCGCAACGGGCCCCCGAATGCAATCTCTGCCAGCCTTTCAATGGCGGTTTACCCGCCACTGAAAGACTGGCTGCGGCCAGCATCCTAATCTGGCAGACGGTGCCTGCTAGGCACCACCACCATTTTAGGCATGCTCACCGCTCTGCCAGGCAATCGGTAAGATTGCCTGTGGCAGAAGCGTGGCGGGCGGTCTTTGCGTCCGCCGCGGTCGGAAAGCTATTCCCCCAGCCATCGTAATGTGGCAGGGGGAAAATTGCTTTCCGATGGCGGAGGGCCCGCCACCGCACTGCTGGCGGTGGCGGGCCTTCCGCCATCGTAATGACCCCCTTAGTTCTGATGCAGTTAGTCTTAAGTTCAGAAGGACTGCATTCCACAGTTTAGATACTATAAAAGCGAAGGACCTGTCGCCACTTTTGATTCTTATTATCCTTGGAACTGCAAGGAGATGTTGAGCGTTGGGATTATATGGGGTGAGAAGATTTTGAGTCAGTTTAGGACCTCTTTTACATATCGCTCTGTGAGCCATACACAATGCCTTGAAATGTATCCTCTTAAGTACCGGCAGCCAAGATCAAACCAGAGGCACTGGATAGATCTTCTGTGTGACAGGAAAATATGTTTTTCAATGTTGTTGCATTGTTTTAAACCACATTTATAAGAACAACCACACTACTAAAAAGTATTTTACATATAGCATCATGATTCATCAAGGGACTCAGAAAACCTTATCAACTCATACTCGCACTACAGAAACTGCAGTGGCTCCCCCTGCAAGCTCAAATCACCTTCAAGCTTGCTTACTCAAATTCCAGACTGTCCTATGCAGCTCATCACTTTACCTAGGAACTGCCAGGAAGAATTAGTTGCATTTTGCCACAAGTCAGATTCTGTCAAGACTGACTCAGCCTCCATCCTTCAAAATGCTGCTAAACTGAGTACTGTTAATTTGGGTAATAGTAACATCTATTATAGCTTTATAGCCCGATGTAGCAGGCTATACTGGCCATTAAAGGCCTGCTCCAGCATTAAAGGCCCGAGGCGAGTGCCTATAACAAGGGAGAGGGCCTTTAATGGCCAGTATAGCCCGCTACGGTGGGGTATAGGAGCATTGGCCCATAGAAGGAGTTGCCTACAATGTGTTGAGAAAGGCCAGAGACCTTTCGAGGCCTTTCTCAAATAAACACATTACAATTCATTTGCAGCTCGGGTTGCACACTATGCGCATGCGCACACCGATGTGGTCATTTAATTAATGAGGACATGGTTAAAGTGGAGAAATTACTTTTGGAGTTCACCCGACCTCTGAGATATTTGGGTATTCACAATAAAGAATATTCTGCTTACCAGGCAAGGGAGAGATTTTTTCCAATGACGGAAATGGGTCGCTTTTCTGCAAATGCGCTTCATATCAACTGAAGTGGGCATTTTATATGTTAAGAAGAGGCCTCCCCCATGTTGCTTATCCTCACAAGCTACAAAACGCACCGGTTTTAAATTCCATAAGATAAGTCAGGGATCATTACGGCAGCTGTAGCACACATGTTGAGGTGATTCCTTCTTATGTTTAAAAAAAAATATATGTGCTGATAAAGGAAAAGGAAAAACAGCTTTAGGTAATATACCCAGGTTTAGTACTGGCCGGACCTTAAAAATACAGGCCAGGCCAGGAATAAAACATCCAGTTGGCAACTCTACATGAACATTAAATACTTCAGTAGGGGAACGAAAATGTATCCACTCGGAGAGTAAAAAACAAAAGACGAATATGTGCGTGGCAAAAATTCTTCTCTACATTAACGGCAAAATGCATTTTGTACTCTAAAATGTCTTTTGTGGTCATGAAAATTTACACTCCTCTCCATTCATTTCAAAGTTGTGTAGAAATACTGCAGAGTGGTTATGTTCTACCCACAATAATCCTAAGCGAAGCTCCTATCCCCTCAGCTATTTCATAGCCTAAAACAACACTTTGCCATGACTCTATTGGTACTCGTATTGACATCTGAGAGATTAAAGGCTGTGTTGGTCCAGTCTGTGAATCAGGCTCTTAGCTGCAGTTAATACCTCTATTTCAGGGGTGAGCTTATTCCTATTTTGCTGGTGATTTCTGCTGCCACCAGTGACTACCCATATATAAGAAGCATTTTTAAAAATAATCATTTACTGGGCCTTTCAGCCAGTGTAAGGTAAAGTGGTCAACTGGTACAGAGGCTTCAAAGCATAACACCTTTTGGCGCAAAGTAACACAAGGAAGTGCTATGCGAGGCCTTGATTTACTTTGCATTTACTAAACCACGCAACCCGCTTTACGTCGCTTAGTATATGTTACAAAGGATTTTACATCGGGGCTGCGCTATAAATGTAACACACCCCCGAAGCAGAACCCTAGTAAATCTGCCCCTCAGTGTAGAGGGCCTTTACCAATGATTACTGTTGGACCTGGCCCTTTTTGGCAGGTTCACCCCTGAACTTTTTGCCTGTCCCTTAGCCTTTTCCCTGTGTAGTGTTGGTGATTTTAGGCCTCTGGGCACTTTAGCACTGTGGCCCAGTGTAAAGTGCGTGCGCGCTGTGTGCGTGTGTAGTAAGCTTGGCCTGCCCTCCCATAGGAATGCAGGGGGGAATAGTGTGCCTGTGGTAATTCCTGGTATGAAAGGTGCAGTGTGGTCAAGTCTAGTATGTATGAATTCGTGAGAATAAATGCTGCGCAATGGTGTGCGCAGATTCATTGTGACTGGTGTAGAAATGCCACTTTTAGAAGTTGGCCTTTATGTGTGCTCTGAGTCTGCCTGCCTGATGTGGATTGCATGTCTGGCTCTGTGAGTGACAGGGGCTGGGAGGTGTGTGTGGCTCCAGGAGGGGCAGGGTGAGTCAGCTCTGGGCTGACTGGTACACCTGAGCTGAGAGTGGTGGGAGGAGAGATCCCCTGACCCTGAAGAGGATGTTGCCTGCCCTGTACAATGCTGGCTCCACCTCCTGTGGTGCGTCTGATGTCCCTAGCCTGTCCTGTGAAAGGAGAGAGGAGCTGAGCAAAACAAAGTGCTCCAAAGCTCCCCCCAAACCAGTTGCGTCTGGTTTTTCCCCAGCCCTGTGCTGTGTCACAAAGGGATTTTGGTGTATAAAAGAAGGGGCTGTGACCCCATGAACTTGTTCAGTTCTGCAGTTCTGTTCCTGCCAGGGCGTGCTGCTGCTGGGGCCCAGGGGGTGCTACCATGAGGGCTTGCCTCCCTGGGCCCTGCATTGCCCCTTCAGCTAAGGACTTATTCTTTTCACTGCAGGACCTTTGCCTGCTTCTAAGCGCCTCGTGAGCGCTGTGCTGGATTCCTATTTTTGCCCAGAAAAGGAGCACGAGGGCTCCGCAGCGCTGAGCTGCCGTCCAGGGAGAGGGAATCCCCGGTGTAGGGATTCCCCCGGGCTCCATGATCGAGCGGGAGCCCACTCCGCTTATTTTTATATTTAAAACGTGGGTGCCCACCCCACATGGCTGCTTTTTATTTAATGTAAATGCGGGTGCCTACCCCGCGTTCTACTTATTAAAATCACCGCCGCAGCCCCGGGGCCGCCGAAGAAATCTGTTCCCGGCCGCTGCAGCGCGACCAGGAAGTCAGGCACGTCTGCCTGGGACATGGGCGGAGCGAGGAGAGAAGTCCCGCCCCGCCGCCAGAGATCCGGCCGGAGCCTCGCAGGCTTGGTGATGAAGTCCCGGGTCCCAGGAGGGGGCCCGGGTGAAAGGGAGAGGTGCCGGTATGGCGGAGGGGGCACGAGGCACATTGTCGGTGCCTGCCCCAGCCGCGATTGAAGGAAAGGAGGACGGGAGCCTACCCCGCCTCCCAGAGTGCTGATGATGAGTCCCGGGTCCCAGGAGGGGGCCCGGGTGAAGAGGAGTGCGGCCGGAGCAAACAGCGACTCCGCAGGCCGCCGCAAGAGAAGTCCCGGTCCCGAGAGAGAGAGGGGACCGGGCGAAGCGAGGGAGATGCCACCGGATCCCCCAGCGAGGCTCTCATGAGTGAGAGAGCCCCGCCCGCCGCCTGTGAGGAGAGCCGGCCCCCAGGAGCGGGACCGGGTGAAGAGGAGTCCCCAGAGAGCAGCCCGGTGAGTTAGAAAGGGCTGGGGGGCTCCGTGGGGACTATTGTTGGTGCCTGATCGAGGCACAGATCCTGAGCGGCCCCGTTTTGGCAGCGGCACGTGGCGCATAGTTGCCTCAGAGCACAGATGGCTCTAACAAGGGGCATAGTTTGTTTTAGAGCCTGCGTGGCTCCTACGAGGGGCGTAATTGTTTTAGAGCCTCGGTGGCTCCAACGTTTGGCTAATGATTGTTAGAGCCCCGTGTGGCTCCAACGTTTGGGGGCATATGGTTTCGAAGCCCCGAGGGCTCCAACGCGGGGCATTCTTATTGTTTAAGGGCCAAAAGGGGCCCGTGCTTCCCCGCTCGCAATGATTTCAGCTGCCCCGCTTGCAGAGGGCAGCTGCACCGATGGGGTAATTTTATTAAAAGGGCCCCAGAGGGGTCCCCAGGCACAGTGGTGCCAGTTCTTCATTTAGCTTCACAGCGGCGCCGCAGTTGCGGGCCGCTGCAACGAGGGGGCCATTCTATTCTTAAGCAGTCCCGACGGGGGACTTGGGGGCCATGTTGTTTCCAGAGCCCGGGTGGCTCCAACGAAGGGGGCACATTTGTTTTTAGGACCATTGAGGGCCCATGCCTCATTTTAACATTCCCAGCTGCCCAGCAAGTAGTGGGCAGCTGCACCGTTTAGGTCTTTCTCTTTGCTTTAGGGGACCTGTTGAAGTTAGGAGTGAGATGCATTCCTGTGCCCCTGACATTCACAGCTGCGCAGCACTTAGTGCCAGCTGCACCGTTTAGACCTGCGCAGATTGCGCACCCTTGACTTTCGCTGCCCTTGCAGCGCGCCTTGACTTTTGGACATAGGGCATTTGAGCCCCTGGTGAGATGGCCAGCTGGCCAAGGGGACTGCTAGGTTTATAGGGCGCCAGGCCCTAATGTGATTTGTGTGTTGGTGAGCTTCTTTCCTAGGATTTATAGGCTAATGTGATTTATACCTCTGCTATGGTTCTTTCTACTATGAGGTTAGGTGCTACTGGGAGTATGTGGTCTAATGCGTTTAGACTGGAGAGATAATTGCATAATGTGTTTATGCTGGTGAGGTTGGCGCATAAGGTTTTGCGCCTAATGTGATGCTGTGCATAATATGGTTTATGTTACAGGCTGATGCTAAGTACAGTGGTTGCCAGTGATTACTGGTTGTACGGTTCTGATAGGTCCTACATTTATTATGTGTTCTACATCTATTACTAGGTGATGGTTCTGACAGTGGTCCACGTGGCCCTGTCATGTGTACATAATCCCCTGTAAATATTGTCCCGTGCCAGTTGGCACAGTGTATTGTATGTGAGTACTATTCTAATGTGTTTTATGATAATACAAAGGCTATTTTTATATATAACCTTGTGTGGAGTTCCTTTTGTAGTGTGCCTTGGGTGTTGTGCTGTGTGTGTGTTGCGCAAACGCTTTACACATTGCCTCCGGGATAAGCCTGACTGCTCGTGCCGTGCTACCAAGGGGGTGAGCAGGGGTTATCTTGGGTGTGTAACCCTCTTGCCCTGACTAGAGTGGTGGTTTCTGCTTGGCTTTGGCGCAAGCCTTAGCCAACCAGAAATCCCATTTCTAACAATTACTTATGTTAAACTGACACATGGCTTCACTTGCCATCCCTGGTTTGCAAGGTTATGTTAACTTGTGCCAGCCTTGGCTGAAACATGGAGGCACAGTTTAGCTATCACAGGTATGACATTTCAGTCCAGAAATTTATTTCTTTGGTCATTGCAGTACTAAATCATGGAATGACAAGTTACAAATTTAAAAAGTATACATGCACATTAATACCTTTGAAGAAAAGAATCTTTAAAAAAACGTGAAAACCATACAAAATTATTTGTTAAAGTAAAAGTTCACTTCATTAAAAATTGTACATTGCCATTAAATGTGGAGTTACAGTGTGAGAAAGTATATGAAATACTTCTTGTCACATTGTAATCTGTGCTAGGCCCTGGTATCCTCAAAGAAGCCCTGTCTTCTTTTTCTAGACTGGTTTCTGGCCCATTTATGTATTTTTCATATGGATCTTTGTTGGTACGTTCACCTGCATTTGCTAGTACAGTTAATTGACCATAGATTTCAATCTTCAAATTATGCTGTTCAGTAGCTCAGTACACTGGTTTCGTTTTTGTGACCAGTGACTGCCATGATAGGACTAGCTTCAAGACCATTGTCTGTGAGCAATTGCACTGCCTTAGCTTGCAAACAATGGTGTGCGTAAATGAGGCTTACCTCCGCTTTTCTGCTGATTTTTTTCATCAGTCCTCTAATTGTGTTTTTCCTGCAAGAGGGATCTTGGAATACCAAACAGAGGCACTTTCAGCCTCCTCCACAGAAAATTTGAAGCAAGTGTAATCTCTGGGCAATTTGGAAATATAAAATTTCAAAGATTTTACAGGACACATTGCACTGACTGGTTGTGTATAAACGCATCTTCTGTTTTGATGTTGAAGTTTCTCATTTACATCCTGGTGGTTTTTTGTTTTTCAATAAAAGTTAAAGTTGCATACTCTAGGTTGTTTTCATCTACTTGGAAGGTGAATATTTTTGTAGGCAACTCCCGTAATCCTTCCCTGCCATGTCTTGCAATGTGTTGTTGGGTATTAAAAAAATCTTTGCACTGCAGTGATATCGGGTCATCACAGTTCAAAATACCACAGTGTTTTATCAATGCCAAGTCCTTTGCTGATATAAATTCTTTTCTTATACTGGTATCTTTGCCTGATCTGCATTGTTTTTTTTAAGATTGTACTAACACATTGTTAGTTGGAGCAAACACAGCATCATGCATGATGTTAACAGCTCTTCTGAAAGGAGGGCTATTGATTTCTCTATTTAGCCCAGCCCTTATTGATATCAGGCTTTGATTACAATAACAGACGCCCTTAGCATTCCTTCCCTCTGCATACAAATGTCTCAGAATGCTGCAGAATTCAGGCAGTGGTTTCATCTCAAAGTCTTTCACATGCCCATTTTCTGCCCACACCTTGAATATTTCCGTTGCCCATTTTGTTGCTGTTCTAGTCTTGCATTCAGCCCTCTTATCTTCATGTATATCCAGTTTGTGTGCAGCAAGGTTTTGGTGGCATGTTGCAGGCATTTCTCTTTGTACTCAGGCTGAAGTATTTACCCAATCATCAATGGAAATGTGTCAGTTAGAAATTTAGGGCCTTATTTATGAGAAGTGTCGCATCGCTGCAACACTTCTCAGAGCGCCCTCCTTGCGACACCAGAGATGCGCCGTATTTATAGTACGGCGCATCATGTCACAAGGAGTTACAGTTACGTCAGTATTTCTGACGTATCTGTAGGCCAAAAGTGACGCATTGCTGGGGTGTCTCTGAAAACGGATGCAACTCCAGCAATGTGTCCTTTCACATGGGGAAAGCCCCATGTGAAAGGGCCTGCGTCACCCTTACGCCTACCATGAGGCCGGCGTAAGGTTTTGACGCAATGGCTACCTAGAAGTGGTGCACTGAAATCTTATAGATTTCAATGCTCCACTTCTACAAGGCTTTGATGTGGGGGAACACCCACCCTTCATACATGATACATGACGCAGGTATAATGTAGCGCAGGGGTTTATGAAGTGACGCATCTCCCTAGATGCGTCACTTCATAAATATGGCGCAACGTGGTGCATTATTTACGCCGCCGCAGCGTCACAGAAAGTGCTGCAAAGGTGGTGTAAATGTGACGCAGGGCTTCATAAATAAGACCTTGGGTCTCTAGTTGGCAGAGGTTTGCACCCTGTCCAAGTAGGGATCCTCAATCCTAGTCAGGGTAAGTCAGATTCACACCCTAAATGAACCTGTGCTCACCTTCTGGTAGCTTGGCACAGAGGAGTCAGGCTTAACTTAAGAGGCAATGTGTAAAGTTTTTGTGCAATACTGTTGTGGAAAATGGCCCTCTCTATTTTTTTCTGACGTTCTTTTTGATGGCTTTAGGACTTTGAGCACTTTACCACTTCTGATCAGTGCTAAAAGTGCATGTGCTCTGTACTCTACACATAGTATAATTGGTTTACACCCGTTTAGCATAATTAGTTTACTTGTAAATCCCTTGTAAAGTGGTATATCATATACCCAGGGCCTGTAAATTAAATGCTACTAGTGGGCTGCAGCACTGATTGTGCCTCCTACACAAGTAGCCTTTCAAACCGGTCTCAAGCCTGCTATTGCAACATTGGATTTTCCTTAATACACTTTTAAGCTGTAATTCCTGATTAGAAATGAGTAGTTGTATCATGTTTCATATCTTTGGAATTGTAATGATATATCCTCTTTACTGGCAAAGTTGGATTTAACATTACTATTTTAGAAATGCCACTTTTAGAAATTGTAATGAGAAGAAAGGGCCTGGACCTTATTTTATTTGTGAACGTGGTAGGTGGACACCTCCCTGTAAATAATGTCTGAAAAAGACACGTTGTCTTTTACCGAGAGCCATATCCAAAGCTTAATATCTGCTCCCTCTCCTTTCTCTACAATTACATTGAGTTCATCTGCAAAACAGCAAAGTGAAGTAGAAAAACTAACCCGCCTCCATAAGAAACATATTCGCACAGAGTTGCATGGGCATTTCCTTTTGGAGCACCTGAAGGCGGGAACCATCCCCTGGGGCCTTCAGGTAAAAAACGTGCCAGTAATATTCATAGAAGACTCGGAGTACAAAAAAGGTTTTAGCTTTATTAACACAAAATGTAGCCGGGACCTTATGGTACACACGATAGAGACAGCCCGAAGGTTGTGCCAGAAAGAAGTAGAACAATTAGAACAACTGACACAGGCTATTAAAGACAATCAGTCAGTAACAGAAGCCAAAGCCCTGCTTGAAAAAATTGAGAAGGACATCCAAGTGTTTAAGGATACCACCATTAATATAAAGAGCGCCAAATTTGAAAAAGATACTAAGACATTTAACATCGAGCAAGTTTATCCATTTCTTAAAGAGGATTATTATACCTCTATAGAATCACGGAGGGCTCTTACCACATATCAGGGACGTTTGAGGAACCGGTATACTACCTTTTCAGAAACTTCATCATCTGAATCTTCAGGGGAATTAGATCCAAGAGAAGGAACCTCAAAGAAACAGGTAGCTTTTTTAGACAGAGGCGCAGAGAAACCGAAAGCGAGATTCAAATCAACATGGGAAATGCAAACCCGGAACCGGTTCTACAAGTCATAGAAACATCTACTGTAGTCAACCTGTCACAGAAACAACTGTCTAGAGATGAAGAAGTGGTGCTCAATCTGGGTTTAAAATGTGTCCCAAATAAACCGACAGACTACAAAGCTTAAATTGGAAGCCATTGAGTTCTGTCGAAAGATACGGCTAAAGGCTTTCTTTGCAGGAAATGAACCCATAACGAACAATGAAGCAACAGGTTTCAGAAATAAGTCTAAATTCATTCCAACTCAGAACATTCCAAAAGAAATCTATGCATTTGAACAAACGGTTCTGTCGTCCATTAATAAAATGGAGAAGAATAAGAAATATGTTAAGAGAAACATCAGCTTGAAACAACAAGCAGCTATACAAGATCTTAAAGCAGATACCTCAGTAGTCATAAAAAAGGCTGATAAGGACGGCGCAGTCGTCATTTGGCCTAGAGAGATGTACTTAGCTGAAGGAAGGAATCAAGTGAATAATCAAACCTGGTACCGATCTATTAAAGAAGACCCAGTGCAATCAATAAAGGACACAATCTCTAGAATATTGCAGTTAGACCTTGAGGGAGGCTACCTGGGGCCCAAGGAATTTGACTTTTTGATGAAGAAATTTCCAAAAACACCAATACTATATTTTGTGCCAAAAATTCACAAAAACCTGGAAGAACCCCCAGGGAGACCGATAGTCTCAGGTTGTGACTCCATTTTGGAGCCAATTTCCAAATATGTAGATTTCTTTTTGAAGCCTTTCCTTTTGGAAGTCCCTTCATACCTGCGAGACATAACAGATTTTATCATGAAGATCGAAGGAATACCCTTCGATAAACAGACTCAGATTATGGTGTCATTTGATGTCATCACTTTATACCCAGATACCTCAAGATGAGGTGTTGCAGGTGATTGAGTTGTACCTCGAAAGTAGACTACGACCCCATAGGGTTCCAACAACATTCATTTTGCAATTGGCAGAGGTAGCATTAAAAAAGAACTACTTCAGATTTGAGGATCAATTCTACATCCAAGTGAAGGGGACCGCCATGGGTTGTCCATTCGCTCCAGAGATGGCGGTCCTCTTCATGGCCCAATATGAGGAGAAATTCATTGAGAACAACAACCCCTTTAGAGGAAAAATATTACAATGGCTACGATACATCGACGACATCTGGTGCCTGTGGCAGGGGGACCAGATGGAGCTGATGTCGTTCCATGAATGGCTGAACTCTCGACATGAAGATATTAAGTTTTCAATTCAATCCAGTAAAACCAAGATGACATTTTTAGATGTGGAGATTGCCCCTTTAGGGAACCAGCTGACAACATCGCTCTATAGAAAGAAGACGGATAAAAACACTATCCTGCACCATAAGAGCGCCCATCCGAGAAGCCTCAAAGAGAACCTCCCATACAGGCAATTGCTAAGAATCAGAAGGAATTGCTCCCAGATATCAGATTTCAAAGAACATGCTGCCATCTTTTGCAATGAAATGGCCAAAAGAGGTTACCAAAAAAAGTTACTAAAACATTCTACTAAAAGAGCCAGATATACACCCCGAGAGAGCCTTCTCCAAGTTAAAGAGAAAAAAACACTAGTATGTGTGTCAACATTTGGCCCTGATACAAACAAGTTCAGGCAAATTATATTAAAAAATTGGCATCTACTTGAGAACCTTGAATGCCCTTTTCCCAAGCCGTTGTTTGGAATGAAGAAAAACCAGAGTATCGGACAACAAATAGTCCGAGCCGACATAGCTTTACCTAAACCAAAGAGTGATTTATTGACACACTGGAACCTTAAACCGATTGAAGGTTATCGAAAATGTGGCAATTGTGTGGCCTGCAGTACTACCATTGAAGGCATCGAATTTGTCCATAATAATACCAAATGGAAACACACAAGCTTCACTAACTGTAAAACAAAAAATGTGGTATATGCAATAGTCTGCCCCTGTAAAAAATATATATAGGGAAGACCAACCAGCAGGTGAACACCCGAATTACCCAACACCGGTCAAGGATTAAAAAGAAGGTGGTGACCGCCCCAATGGTAGAACACTTTGTTGAAAAATCCCACGGTGAAAATGAATTCAGATGGACAGTTTTGGCAGTGTTAAATCCATCAAAAAAGCTGACCGACGTTGATAGTGCTTTGCTTCAAAAAGAAGCGTATCTTATTCTAAAATGTAATAGCGCTATGACAGGCCTAAATAATATGACAGAGTTGTCGAAAATATGAAGACTACATTACCCATAAGGCAACATATAGGTTTATCAAAGTAACTACATGTGTAGTCATAGCAACATTGGCCCAATTGTTAGAAACTACATTTCCCAGGTATCTAAATGAGAGACCATATTTAGGAGACTCCATCAGGAAATGCCTCCTTGCAAGCTTGTGAAAATGCGATAAGAGCAGACACGCTAAGATGACCCACATTTAAAATAAGGTAAGCCAATAATAGAGAGACTTTAGAGAATTCGATTAAGCAAACTGTATGAAAACTAGGAGCCAAAGGCTAATCGCGCTCTGAAAATCATTTTTTTTCAGAACCGCGAAGTAATCGGGAGTTGCTGAACATTTTAAAGAGGAGAAACCGTGGGCGCGAGAGCTTCGCGTTAAGGTATGCTCAGAAATGAAAGCAGCGTAGATAGCCTAAATATGTTCTAAACGCACAGCTAATCGAGTGTGTCTCCCACAGCGCTTGGCCGTGGACAACGGATTAAACAGAGAGTGTTATGAGCGGCTGCTCACAGAAACAATCTGGATAAAGGTACGCCTAAAAGCTTATATGTACGAATCAGAGTGTTAGCGAGCTATTTATACTTTTTATCGAAATAAGTGATTAATACGAACACATTTCCCACAGAATCCTGGAAGGCACTTTTGCCGCGCAAACAGCGACGGAAAATAGCAGGATTGGCATTGATAAAAAAAAGGTAGGAAATAGAGCAAATAATTCACAGTTCCAAAATAGCCCGTAGCATTATAATAAATAATCTAAGGCATGACCTCTGACTGCTGTCTTTGCTTTTAAACAGAAAATCAATCGTCTAGGTACACGCATCTCTAGCTGATGCGATAAGTTGAAGAAAAGAATCCTAATCTTCAGGTACACTAAACTATTAAAAAGAAATTGGAAAGTGAATTGGATGAGAATAATAGGGAGTTTTACATAATTTGTTGTTTTGTACATCCATTTCAGAAAACACCACTGCTTTTAAATTCAAGAGCCCTGACGAGAGTCCCTGCACTCATTGCCCGGGATTCGAAACGGGTTGGCATATGATAACGCAGAGGAATGATGAATCGAATTCCTGTCTGTAAACTGAGGACAACTTCCCTGCTATAGACATTAAAATGATTCCCTGCGTTCTTTTTTGATACCTAATTTAGACATTATCAGACAGTCTAGGATCAGTACCTTTAGCACACCGCTTAAGTTGGTGCAAGAACAAGTTATTTATTGGATGTTGTCTTGATTTTTTTGTGAATAATTTGTAATTGTTTTTGTGTAGTATTGATGTGTATTTATAATGTGCACAATGTCTGTTTTATGAATGTATGAAATTTGGATATAATTAGACTTTTGTCTTTTTCATGTTTAAATAAATAAGCAAAAAATGAAATTTTCTTAAATAAAAAGGTATAAATAAAATACCGGTTCAAACAAAAAGCAATGTGTTTGACCCTAGTGTGAATCTAAATCACGTTCACAAATAAAATAAAGTTTCACGGCCCTGCCTGTACCTTGCCCCCTGGGCCTAACTCCCTATTTTTCTGACTTTTAGAAATTGGACATTTCTCTGTGCTTACAGCTCTGTGTGCCTGCAGCCTGTCTCCAATACACGTCTGTGGTGGGTGACAGCTACACTTTGTGCATTCCCTCTACACAGCCAAAAACATAGGAAGGTTTGGTGTGTCTGAGCACTCATCCGCATTCCGATGGTTCTTCCTGGGCAGAAAGGGAGGGAGGAGCTGACACTTACACCTGAGTAGGCAGTGCCGTCTCTAAACACAAATGTCTTATTACCCCCTACAGATAATCTGGAGCCAGGGCTTGGAAGAAAGGGCCTGTGTGCACTTCAAAGGCCATTTTTTGAAGTCACCCCCACTTCAAAGGCACAACTGGGTATAAGTACTGGGTCCCTGACACCACCAACTCAGACACTACTGGACCCGTGAAGGAGGAAGGACTGCTGTGCTGCTACAAGGACTGCCACTCTGTGGGCTGCTGCTCTGGAAGAACTGCTTTTATGCTCTGATGTGCTGCCCTGCTGCCTGCTATCCACTGCCCTGCTGAGTAAATCGACTGGACACATTTCACTTGAACCCAGAGCGACTCCAAGGGCTTGCCTCCTGTTCTGAAGTTTCAATGCACAAAGCTCTGCAACCACCCAACCCAGAAGTCTTTTGGAGACAGTTAGCAGGCACACAAGGCTTAAGAGCAGAAAAATGCCAACTTTCTAAAAGTGGCTTTTTTAAAGTTGTAATCCTAAATCCGACTTTAACACTAAAGCGGATTTATTATTACAAGTCCTTAGGTATCAAACATGGCAATTCTACTTCTTCTCAATCAGGAATTCCACTTAATAAATGTATTGAGGAATCGGAATCCTCAATTTTAATCTATCAGCAGGGTAGGCCTTGCAGTAGTAAAAAACTAATTTGGAGGTTTTTCACTACCAGGACAAGTAAAACTAAAAAGCATATGTCCTGCATTTTACTTTCACAGCACCCTGCCCTATGGGCTACCTAGGGCCTACCTTAGGGGGGTGATATACGTGTAATTAAAGTGGAGTTTAAGGCTTGGCACAAGGTTTTAAATACCAATATCACATGGCAGTAAAACTGTGAGATGTTTAAAGAGCTCATTAAGTGGGTGGCACAATCAGTGCTGCAGGCCCACTAGCAGCATTTAATTTACAGGTCCTGGGCACATATTGTGCAATTTATTAGGGACCTATAAGTAAATTAAATATGCCAATTGTGGATACACCAATAATACCATGTTTTAGGGGAGTAAGCACATGTGATCATATGTTATTTTAATTTATAACGTGCACGAATCACCCTGGGAGGGGTATCTTGGAGCAGGCATGAAACATAGGCAAAAAGCAGCAACTAAATTAGAACTGAGTTGTCTTAAGTGCTTTCCTAAAAAGAAGTCACTTTAGCAATGGTTAGCAGTGGTACATTGCCCAGAGTCCAAACGCCAACTAAAACAGATCAGTAAAAAGTGAGGAAACAGGCAAAATGTTAGGGGGAAGACCACCCTAAGGCTGACAGGTCTAACAGTGTTCAAAGAAATTGAAAGACATCTATTGAAGCTTTTGAAAAGATAGTAAATCTCTTGGAAATGTGCCATAGCTACTGCTCAGCTCTTCACCTTGGTATGACTGTTTGGCTAAGATTGATTTTAAACTGTAGAATAGATTGCAACCAGCATTCAGAAGATTCCTATTGTAGAACATTGCATAGCAAAATGGAAAGCTCTTTACATAGGTAGCCCCTTTATGTGTCCAAAGGCTTCATTAAACACCCATTTGTTTTGTCAAATACATTATGTTTTTGGGTGTCACCAATTTCTAAAGGCATAATAGTATTATAGCTTCATAGCCCACCGTAGCAGGCCATACCGGCCATTAAAGGCCTGTTCCAGCATTAAAGGCCAGAGACGAAGGCAGGGCCTTAAACAAGAGAGTGGGACTTTGAAGGCTGGTATAGCCTATTTATGACGGGCTATTAGAACATTCCGCCCCATCAGGCCAAAATGTTCTAATTAGTAGAACAAAGGCCTCACGGAGCCCGAGGGGGTTTAAATCCCCTGAGCTACAAAACATTTGTTCACAGCTGTTATTGGGAATGTTCTACATCTAACAGCTGCGCGCAGGGCCACAGCTGTTAGCTTTGGAACATTCACAGCAAGAGATATGAAAAGGGGCTGAAGTCGACCCCTTGTTCTCCCTGTCTTTGCTGAACTGCTTTTTGTAGTTAAACCAAGCCAGGGAGAATCAGGAGCTAAGCAGCATTCACCCCTCTCTCCAGCTGAGGCCCTAGTACCACTGAGCTACAGGAGGAGGGAAGGGTGAAGGCTGCGTGTCGTCCTACATGGCCTCTGCCTTTCTTTTTTCTCTGCCTAATTAATATATTTTCGCAAGGCAGGGAAAAGAGAAAGGCAGAGGCTGTGTATTAGGACATTGAAATGTTGAGAGCACCGGGCCTATACAAGTTCATATAGGCTGCTGCTGCTCCATTGCCTTCAATGGAGCTCTCAACATTCCAACTTTCTAATATTACCTCACTTAAAAACAGTAAAAGTGTGATATGAAGGGTAATATAAAAAATACCTTATTAGTTTCTAGATCGAAGTACATCATTGTGTCGGCACGTAGGATGCTACCTAGCGTACAAAAACAATGCATCGCTTTTTTCACCTGGCCTCTAATACACTCCCTTAGCCCTTAAACCATCCCTTCCCTTATTCTTAAAACCGCCCCTTCCCTTAACTCTAAAACCCGTACCTTCTCTTTACCCTAAAACTGCCCCTTCCTTTGTCCTAAAACCGCACCTTTCCCTTAACCCTAAAACTGCCCCTTCCCTTAACCCTAAAACTGCCCCTTCCTTTAACCCTAAAATCGCCCCTTTCCTTAACCCTAAAACCGCCCCTTCCATTAGTCTGAAACTACCCCTTCCCTTAACCCTAAAAGAATCCCTTCCCTTTGCCTGAACCCACCCCTTCTCTGAAACCGCCCCTTCCTTTAAACCGCTAGCCTTTTCTTTTGGGTGAAAGTGAACGATTCGGCATAAAGACGAGCGTACTAATGACGCTGTTGTGATGCCGCTTTCTTTCTAAAGGCTTTTCGTGATAAAGTCTTCATTCAATAGGATGTTTCCCACTTCTTCCTCGCAGCCCAACTGCCAAAGGGCTACCGGAGGCAACAAAAAACAATGTGATGGATGGAAACCTTGAATTAATCTTAACCTCTGGCAATCGCTTGGGCCGCATCCCAAACCAGTTTTTTTGCCCACCATGGCACCTCAGTTTGGACCCAGACATATGCAAATCAGTTTCGACCCTGCTCCAGTGGGTAAAGTCCAGCCCGTACTACCAGGCCAGGTCCTCCCTGAACTGGAACACAATCAACCGAGGACTAGTTTCGCCCTTATTAGGGCTCATCAGCCAGGTATATCTTAGTTCCAGTGGCACAATGAGCACGAGGCCCACGTCTGGGCATAGCTGTCACACTTAGGGCAATAAAAAAACAAGGTGATTAATGGAATACTTGAATTAATCTTAGACGCTGGCAATCACATGGGCCACATCTCAATCCATCGTTTATTTTGTCCACCATGCCACCTCAATTTGGATACAGACAAACTGAGATGGTATGGTGTGCAAAACAACAATGGATTAGGATGTGGCCCAAGTAATTAACAGTGGCTGAGATTAATGCAAGCATTCAATCCATTACTAAGCTTCAGTGTGTCGCCCGAAGTGAAACGGGTATGCACAGACGTGGGTCTCCTGCACCCTGTGTCCTGGAACCAAGCTATACCTGGCTGATGAGCCCTAATCAGGGCAAAACAAGCCCTAGGTTGCTTGCATTCCTGTTCAAGGAGGAACTGACCTGGCAGTTCAGGTTGGACTGTTCCACTAGAGTAGGGTCAAGACTAATTTGCATATGGTTGGGTCCAAATTGAGGTGGCTTGGAGTGCAAAATAATGATGGATTGGGGTACGAGCCCCAGTAATTACCAGTGGCTGAAATTATTTCAAGCATTCCATCTTTCACTTTTTGTAAACTTCAAAGGGCTACCTGAGCCAATGCACTTGAAGGCCAATATGATTTAGGGTATATTTTCTGATTAATTAAATCATACTTGTTTACTTAATTGGACATAGTCTGCATTTTAAAAATCTTACAAGGTAAGGAATCCACTCCAGAGATCCTGCAGTGTTCAAGTATAAGAACAGTTTACTATGGTGGCTAATGCACTTGCTGGAGAGAACTGTATGCAGTCTAGTCACTGCTATGGCTCATCATAAATTAGCACAGAAAGCTAATGTGCTTGTGTCAGAGCACTATGTGTAACTGCAAGTCACTTATTTGCATGTTATGTAGACAGCTCGGTGGGTTACTGCTTTTGGTGCAGAGACCCTTGTGCTACTTGTAGATCAAAAGATATCATCCTAGTAATATAGCGAATTGAGTTATGATCCAGCATCAAGGAGACGCATGCAAATGGCAAGGCTGAAGTTTATAACCTTATTGTTTTTTTCTCAATCTTTTATTATTCTAAGGTTGCTAAAAAGGGTTCCTTTAGCTAGTAATAAAGACTTAATAACCATAACTTGAGCACACATTCGATAATATTACATTTCAAATTTACAATATATGCACAAGTCTTCTTTTCCGTATTCTTTATTTTCTTTCGTTTGCCCAGCCAACACGTGTTTCGTCGTACAGGGAGTTCCCCACGACTTCTTCAGGGCTATAATAATACAATAAACAACTGGTTGTAGTGTGTAACCAACACACCCATCCATGTGTATCAGTGACTGTTGTGCTTAAGAACCTCAATATCAAAATCGTGCATCCATTGTGGAGTGGAGACCCAAAATGTGTGCCATTGTATTATTTAGGTGAATTCTGACCTTTAGAACAAGAAAGACAGGTATGCTACATACCGATGTTGACATTATTATTCATATGCACTAGTTCATTATAATATAGGTTTGGTGATACAACCCACAGGGAAGGGGACCAATCACACACTTTGGAGTTTCTGCAGAATTGCACTACATCCCACTTGGATCAAACTAATATAAACATTAAGTTCACAACAATCTAATTGATTCTATGTATATAGAAATATGCAGTTGCTGATGGAACACTAGCTGTGATTGGTAGGTTGGTTTATACAATGAATTTTGGCTTTCCAGCCCTGAAGAAGTCGTGGGGAACTCCCTGTACGACGAAACACGTGTTGGCTGGGCAAACGAAAGAAAATAAAGAATACGGAAAAGAAGACTTGTGCATATATTGTAAATTTGAAATGTAATATTATCGAATGTGTGCTCAGGTTATGGTTATTTTGATCTGTTAGATCTGCATTTAAGGAGGTAGGGTGATTCCTCTTTACCTTGGAGCACAAGAATATATAGTATTGTACAAACCTGTGATAAGTGAGCGCTAGGAATCGACCAGGTAGATTATCGCCCTATTGAGTAGATTAGTAATAAAGACTTATTAGTGCAGACAACCCAAGCCATTCAGACCTGTAAACACCACACACATATTAAACTATTACTTTATATGTCTCCGGGCCAGGGGCTTTTAACATGTAACAATACAAGTATGGATGACGCGATTCCTATTCTTTGTATCCGTCATTGTCTTATGCAACATCATGTATACTGACTTACACAATTGTATGATTCAAAGCCTCTGTATATTGTAATACAACACCGCACCCTTTACGTAGTGCATGTGTTGTGCTGCACACACCATACTGCAAAGGTTTGTGTGTGTGCTGTCTAGCATTGGTTTTGTACTATAAATGTATGCTTCCAGTATAAAATCCTGCGCCAAGACATTTTTAACATTCCTCTAAAGCAGGGCTTTAAGTGGGGGGGGGTCTGTGGGGGTCTGAGCACCCCCAGTTTTTTGGGGGGCCTCGAAAGGGGGCTCTATTTTTGGGCCTCAAAGGTAGATTTGGGGGTAATGTGTGATGCACTTCAAGAGCTCAAAGACTTATAACTCTCCTTACAGAGGAGGGACATTACAATTGTTAATGCCCACAGACTTTTGGTTAGTCAAGTACGTATATTTAGAGCAATGAAGGACACACCAGGGGAGTTTGCTTCTGCGGCTCAGAGAGCAGTTGACGAGGGCAAATTCAAGAATGTTCCTCTTTTCCATGGTAGAAGTAACTCTTTTGCCCTTAATCAAAATCAGTTTTACCAAAGTATGTCTGTAAATATCAATAAACGATGTGCCCCGGATTCTGAGAAAGAACTTATAGCCAGCTTCAGTGTGCTAGATGCAGGCAACTTGCCTTCTGGTGATGAATGCATTCTTTATGGTGAAACAGATATCCAGAAACTGTGTTCAGAGTTTCAGCTGCCAGCAAGAGATACTATCCAAGCTTTTAGACTTTTCAAAGATTTTGGTGGAAAGAAAACCCCTGAAGCATTAAAAAAGTTAGAAGTTTGCATGGAAACCCCGCCAGCAAGTAATGCGGAGTGCGAGAGAGGTTTCAGCGCAATGAACTTAATTGCTAGTCCAACAAGGGCCTCTCTTTTTGTAGAGACCATTTCTTCATGCTTATGGGTAAAACTCAATGGTCCTCCATTTGAAACATTTGACGCAAAGCTGTATGTAAAGAGTTGGCTGGCAAAAGGTAGAAGGTCTGCTGAAGAAAATTGTTGTGAGAAACCCCAGCAAAATAGACACAGTGAATATCTTCAAGGGTTTTGGGAAATCCTACAATAGATTTCTAAGTAATGTAAATAATTTTTACATGTTTTTTAAAGTGTTTGGTATTTTATGGCTTATAGTTAATAAATATACCTTTTTGCCTATTTTATTATCCTTTGCTGGATGCGACCATGATTTTCTTAAGCACACAATGCTAGTTATCTTGATTTAGTCCATGCCCCTACTCGGATAGGCCACACCCCTTTAAGAAATTTGTCACGCCCCTTTTAGAGCACCCCCAGTTTTTCCCCCCACTTAAAGCCCTGCTCTAAAGTACACCACTCAAATAATGTTTTAAATGGTAGGAGAAATTAAAACATTTCTCCTGAAGGAGGCGTAATTTCTTGAAGCAAAGTCAGGTCTAAGAATCTTTGTGGAAGCAGCTTTGCATCAAAATAGGAGGCTTACAACGTCCAAGTACCACTCATGGAACACCTATTTGGAACAATGTAGCAGACAGAAGTGCAAAACAAAGGCAACTTTCCAGCACACTAACATGTTGCTCTGGAAAGTAAATATATTATCAAGATTTTGCGGCTTATCAAAGTTTTGAAAAATCTGCTCCATAGAGCGGGCACTGTTGAATGGGTACCGGAGAGGGGAAATTACGCAGACGCTATAATGATGCAAGAATCCGGATAGACCCCCCCCCTCCCTCCTTATTTCCAGCACAACTTATACCTACTCGAAACGAAAGGTATTTACCTGACTTTGTGGTGATTCCGGGGCCCTGCAGGTGGCAAAGATCTGCTCGGGTGCGTTGGGTTTTGCCAGGAGTTGTTGGACAATTTCCAGCCCAAGGCCCCGGTTACAGCCGGTTATAAGAATGGTGCGCGCTAGTGGAGACATCTTCTACCAGCTGAAAGTTCTCTTGACTGCAAGGAAATATCTCTTGCACTGAAAATGTTCTTGACTGCAGCCGCTATAAGTTGAAGCATTCAGCCCACTCACACTTACACAATTCACCCCGCCTCTCGCTTTCTGCGTCATCTCGGCAGAACCCTTTCGGTGTACTGCAACTTGACTGGTTCTCTCGACCGTTGGCAGCCTCTCCGTTTTTGTGGATTGACCAGGTTTTAAAAAACACAGCTACAATCGTTCCCATTCATCTAACACAAAACACCGAGGCAGAGTCGATTTTTTGCCTCGTCATGCACCTGGTTGGAGCGCAGTCTTCTAAAATGCGAGCAATCTCGCAAACGCACCCATCGCTTCTCTAAATTGGGACACGAGCCTAGGCCTCTCGTACGCAGAAGGGGTACGCTTTCCACTGTCTGCTGTTCTCTGATAACATCAGATTTAACCAGCGCTCCGTTTTGTTACAAAGAATGAGGGCTGATTGAGAGGTGAGCGCACAACCACCTCGCAAGCGACTTTCAAAACTGATCTGAAAGTCCTCCTCCTCAGTCCAACCCGATTTTAGCGAAATACTGCAATCTGGCACAGACCCGCACACTACCTCAACCTTTCACTGCTGTACAGGCGCAACCCCCATAGGGCTAAAAGGGCTTTACCCCCCACGCACACTCCCCCCCCCCCCACGGCCCCACCCTGTGTCTTAGGCAGCCCGGGCTGCTGCAGCTTGAGCTGATATGGGCTCGGCTGGGCAGTGTCTGGAGCAGGGCTTAATTTGAGTGCGGAGCTTGTTCTCTCTCTGCTGCCCGTGGCACGGCGGTGAGCCCAGGACTGAGCCGTACGGCGGGGGTGAGATGTGCGCCTGCCTCTCGTGGACGGCGGCCGACGCCGCACATGCCAGCCTGCAGCAGCAGTGTGCACACTGCAGCGGGCGCCAGTCTCCCCGCACACGCTGCGCAGCGGCATCTCATGCGGCGCTGCCATGGTGTGAGACTCTGCCACTCAGAGTCCCGCCGCCGACCGCTTCTTCTCAACCTCAGAGCCTCACACTTCCTGCGGCTGCTTCCTGTTAAACCAGGAGGACGTGAGGTAATCGCGCCAGGCGCCGCACTGCCAGCCGCAGCGGCAGACAGTTAACGCACGACTTGTGTGTCTGAGAGGGCAGGCCCCGGGGTCCCGGTAATTTTAATTGGGCGGGGGTGAGTCTCGACGTCACATTATGTGGTTAGCGCCGCGGCGGGAGCAGTTTTGCAACATTGTAGCTTAGTGCGCGCGCGCACGGGCTCTCAGAGCAGCAGGATCCGATGTCAATTACTGTCACAGAGCATCCGCCCATGCCCCCCCTCCCCCCCCACAGGTCAGAGAGGCACGCTAGCAGCACCCTGGCTTTAATTTAGCCAGTTTCAGCGCCGCCGCGCGTCAGCAGAGAGTCAGGGGCAAATGCGTGACAATGCATTTCAGTGCGGTGATGCGGAACACCACACTGAAATGCGTTAGCGTCACGCCTGATGTGTGACACTTGGCAGGACTGGCTCAGCACCCTCACCTAATCATCAACACCGGAGCTTTTCATGAGCACCAGTTAAAAACACTGGGGCATATGTACAAGCCCCTATGGCCACAATAACGTCACTTTTAGGACGTTGTGGTGGTGATAGGGGCTGTGCCTTATGTACAAGGCAGCGTTAACGTGGCTTAACGCTGCCTGTACATAAGGCACCCTTTCACGCTATGGTTAGCACGAAAGGGATGGGCAGTGGGTGTTGCGGTGGGCGTTCCACCGCAACACCCATTCATTTTGACGCAGCCCCCTATGTACAAGGATGGCGTACATAGGAGACAGCGCCAAAATTAAGACCAGGTAAAAACTGGTCTTAAGATGGCAAAACGAGGAGAAATGCATTATTTCGCCTCGTTTTTGCTTTTTCCATAAGCAAAATGCCATTGTCTGTTTATGTACAGGAAGGTGTCCCTTCCTGTACATAAACAGACTTTAAAAAAAAATGCTATTTTGCCACTTTCATGAAAGTGACAGAATGGCATTTTAGGATTGTTTATCTGCAGGAAGGAACACCTTCCTACACATAAACAATCCTCCCCTGCACGCAGACACCCTTGCACTCCGGTGCAAGTGTGCCTGCGATGGCGCTAAGTTGCTAAACTTAGCGCCATCCCAGCGGGAAACGCAGAGCGGCACCACATTCTTGTAAATATGGTGCAGCCTTGCGTTTCAGAAGTGGAGGAGAGAGGAGTTAAGCCAGGGAGGCTAACGCCTCTCTCCTCCACTTCCTAATACATATCCCCCATATTCTTTTACGGGGAGATTAAGTAGTTTGCACAGGATGTTGAGTCGACGCCCAGACTCGAACCTGGTCCCCCAGCTCTGAGGTTAGCAGCTCTGGCCATTGCACCACATCCCCCCCACCACTTTCATGGTTAGCAGTTGGTTCTGTTTTATGCAGAGCTAACAGGATAAATGGGCTGGTGAAAGCTGCCTCCTGACGAAAGCCCAGGCACTTCTTTTTTTTTTTTTACAAATCTGCCACTGGTCTGGAGTCTTATCTCCGCCACACCTAAGTGTTTTCACAGGTCTTAGACCATTTACATGCCTTTGTGAACTGGTTAAACGAGGCTTGGGCTCTGATTACGATGACGGGTGGACTCACGTCCGCCCGTCATCACCGCGCTCTCAGGACTGACAGACCTCCGGTCGGCGGTCCCGACACCGCCATTACAGTGCGACCACACATGGTGCGGTCGCATACTCCCATTTCCCTATGGGAGCTTGTGCTGCGGCCCTGAACCTGCGGTAGCACAAGCTCCCATGGAGAATTGGGAGCCTGTGTAAATCCCTGCACCACGTGGCAGGCACCTCACGGTGCAGGGATTTACAGGGGGGCACTATAGGTGGCCCCCAACCAGAGCCTGGGGAGACATTAGGGCCCTGCTAGGGGTCCCCAAAGTTGATTTCTGACAGGCTTTTGATATCGGAATGCCCAACATGAAAAGCCTGTCAGAAACCGGCATCATAATCCCCATGGCATAAACGGCGTACATATGGGATTATGAGCGGCCTCCGACTGGCCGACAGGCTCCTTGAACCAGTCGGTCCGACCGGCTGGTTTCAAATCCGACAGCCTTTATCATAATAAGGCTGTCGGATTTGAAACCTACAATGTGAGTCAGAAAGCCTCTGACATGCGGTCGGAGGCTTTCTGACTCACATCGTAATAGGCCCCTTTATGTTTTTTCACTGGTTCCAGTACCCCCTGGGTCTGCATTCTGCCTATTCCTTATATTTGTATTTTATTTTTACTGCCACAGTGGGAGAATGCATATCATGAGTGGGGATGCCACCTTTCCCAGAGAAAAATACCAGCCATTTGTTGTTTAAGGAGTCTGCAAAGGCCTTGTCTTGACACTAAATAGGGCTTTAAATAAAATGGTATGTATTCATTTGTAACACGACTCTTCTGTCTTGTTTCTTTAATTATTAGTCATGGATCATTAATGCATAGGTGATTTTGCTTATTTTTGTACTGGCTGGGACATTAAAATACCAATGGTGCCCGTATAAATCCCATCAGCTGGCAACCCTAATCAGGAAACTGAAAGTTTGTTGCAGGATCAGAGCATTATTTATTTTCTCCAGCCTCCATCTCTGACTGATGCTAAAATAGAAATAGTTTAACTTATATCTGAAACACTACGCCAGCCGTCAATCCTGCATTCAAGCAACTCTCTCCTCATTCTCACCACTCACCCTTCACTTTTATATTCACCCTACACTCACACTGCTCACACTACACTCACACTGCTCACCATGCATTCACGCCATTCACCCTCCTCCTACCCTGCACTCACATGAGCACACCGCTCACCCTGCACTCACAATGATCACACTACAATCACACCAATCACCATGCACTCACGCTTTTCACCCTGCACTTACACGAGCACACTACTCGCCCTGCACTCATGTGACACTTCACTCACCTGTCACTCTCACTGCTCACTCTGCAATCTCACTCAAACAAGCACATCATTCACCATGCATTAATTCCTCCCACTCTGCACTTTCACCTGCACCCAAACTCATATGCTACATCACTCACCCGGCAGTAACTCCTCTCACCCTACTCTCACACAGTCACATCGCTCACTGTGCACTCACATAGGAACTCCTGTCCCTCACACAGCTCACCCTTCACTCACATGGGCACAGCGCTCAACCTGCACTCACACCACGCAAACAAGCACACAGTCCCTCTGGAGTCACACCACGCAACCCTGCACTTTCTCCGTTCACCCTGCACTCACACGGGCAAACCTCTCAGCCTGCATTCATAAAGGCACTCTGTTCATCCTGCCTGCACACAGGGACAATAGTCTGCTGGAACTCATAGGGACACACCACTCACCATGCACTCACTAGTCAATCTTACAGATCACTCATCACTCTTGCTGCTCACCTGCACCACACACAGGCACACCACTCACCCTGCATTTACACCGCTCACACCACCCTGCTGTGACTCCTCTCACTTTGCATGCACTCATCTCACCCGGCACTCACATGGGCCCTTCTCTCATATTGCATTCATGCAGCTCACCCAACACTCACATCGGCACATTTTTCACCCTACACTCGCACCACCCATGCTGCACTCACTCACGCTGTTCACTATCATTCAGCACTTACATGAGCACACCTCTTACTCTGCACATATAAACATTACACAACTCTTAAGAATATACACATATTTCTACAAAGGCACCCACAGAATACCTGCTTTTTCTGTAGTTATAGATGCCTACTTAATTCCATCTGCAACAACAGGGTTTGTGCAAGAGGGGAGAGTGGACTGAGAATGTGGGATGGCACGAGGAGGAAGACTAGGGCTGGACTTTGGGGTATGGTGATGGACTGAGGATTATGTGACACCTTCAGCCATTCCTGGCTTTCCATTCACTGCAATGCTTTATTCTGGGACTTGTAGCTTTCTTTTCACATTTTAAGTTGGGTCTCAAAAACCCCAAAATGCAAAGTGTTACTTGATAAAATCCATGGTTGCCGAAGAAGTCAAGCATTTCATTAGATCAGATGGATGCTGTGATATTACATGTTAGAACATGGATTAGTTTATTTGCAATACTGTAACTGCTTGATCCACAACATTAAACCAAATATAAGCCCCGTACAGCTATTTTAAAGCAGTGTACCTTTCATGCACATCATACCTGTAACAAACATTGACAAGGCAATATATTATTACTTTTGAACAGCATATAGAGAATATGTTTTTATTAAGCTTCACTTAAAGGCAAGGCAGGTATAGCAGAAACAGCAGGGCAAGCTTTTCTAACACAATAAAAGCAGATTGACTAATGGAAGTGTGAATGGCGGTATGTGTGTGTGTGTGAATGTGACAGAGTACAAATGTACGAAAGAATGCAAGAGATATAGTGAGAATGTGTGTGTGTCAGTGTATGTGTGTTATGCGTACAAGTGTGCTACTGGTCTTGCATACTGGAGGTTATTATTGCCTTATGGATAAGGGCACTAATAGAATATGGATGGCAAGTGTTACATATGGAACACTGCAGGCCCTGACATGCTTCTTTTAAGACACCATCATTGGCTGTGGGGATTCGAACTGTCTAACTGAGAAAGCAGCTAGCCCAGTTAAACTCAGCGTCAGGGACACAGAACACGCACCACTTCACCTGGCCGAAGGCAATGACATGATGCACGCAATTCTATGCATATGGGGTGGATCCATAGCAACATGTTGGAACTGATATTTGTGGTAACTCTTGTCATAAGCTTTCCTGTACTCATTTTATAGGGGGGTGTCAATGGCAAAATGCTGACCGTTGTATATCAGAGGGAATTATTAGAGATATCCATGGCTGTGGCTGAGTTATCCATGGTAAATTTCTGTCACTGTCATATTGAATGTACTCCTTGGCATACGAGGATCACCCATGAAAAAATTATGATCTTGGTATAGTGGAAGAAATTTCTGACCTAGGATGTATGAAAAATACGAGATCTACTCCTAGGAAAGGACAGGTTTCCCTGATTGACCGTGAAAGTACAGGAATATTTCATTAATGCCCATAAGGGTCTGTAGCTTTTTAACAAATTTGATCCCAAAAGTTTCAAAAAATTCTCAGGGGAGAAGTCTTCTCTCCCTTAAATAAACTACAAGAAATCTATTAACTTAAAGGGGCAGGATTCCGTCAGCGCAGTGTGTTAGGGGATGTCAGCAAGAGGGTACCTTCCTGCATACCCTATGGGAGTGCCCCGAGATAGTTCGCTTCTGGAAGAAAGTTACTGATACCATGTCCAGGGTGGTGGGCGAGACGGTCCCGATGGAACCGAAGTGGCTTCTGCTGATGATTAAAGGCGAATCTGACTGGTCCAAATATGTGGGAATATGGTTGGCCCTGGCTGCGGGAATTGCGAAGCGCAACATTGCCAGGCGGTGGGGGCTGCCTATGCCTCCGCAGTTGGAGGAATGGAAATGTGATCTTGACTGGTGCCAACGGGCCGAAGAAACTGTGTATAAAAGCAGGGGATGTGCTAAAAAATGGGAAAGAGTGTGGGCGCCCTGGCGAAAATACAGAGAATTTGGGATGGATATATAGGTGCTTGTTGGACGGGTACAATTATACTGTTTTCATTGTTCCCTCATGAATACATTGCTATTGATTTCTGTGGTCACTCCATGTATGGACTTATGGAAATGTTTTGTACTGTATGGTCTCTTGAGCACTGTTAATAAAAAGATTTAAAAAAAAAAAAAATCTGTTAACTTGTTTTGCTTGCTTGAATTTGGGTTAAGTATCACACCCACCACTTACATAGATCTTTTTCCTCAAATAATGGGTATGAGGTTAACTCTCACCCTGTTTCTGGAAATGCTTGCCCTGCCCCATTGCTGGGAGCAGGACTGGCTTTAGGGCGATGTGACTGGTGCAACCGCACCTGACGTTGACTTTGGTGGGGGCGCTGTGTTTAAAAATAATTTTTGGTTTAAAAGCACATTAACTTCCCTGTGCAACAGCTAGTTTTCAGGCAACAATAAAAATATCAAGATAACTCCGGTGATTAATGTTCCTACTAGTGAGATTTCAGAATTTTGTCTAGTTGCAGTTTTGGCTCATCGTAAAGTAGCACGGAGGGTTAATGTGCCTGCTGCAAAGAACGAGTACCATGCAGATCACAGAACTGAGCGTGAGTGAACTTTGAATAGCACTATAAAAACCATGAAATGTATGTTAGAGAGAGGCTATGGAGAGATGAGGTGCACTGTTGCAGAGTGGTAGTGAGGGAATTCATGGAGAAGGAGTATATGGGGGGGACAGCGCCAAAAAAGACTGTCGTAGCGGCTGCCACCAGCGCTGGCTGGGAGTCTTAGCCCCGAAGTTCAGGTCTAGTTGCACCCCTGCTGTTGTATATGCCTCTTATGCATCCCCTTTTCTGTTTTTTTGTGTGTTTTCTGTAATGATTTTCCTTTTGTAATTTCTCAGCATTGTACCTACTTTGGTAGTGTTTGTTAATTTGAAACCATCTGTAACATCCATGTAATAAAATGAAATATTTCAATTGCAAAGTGCTGTGGCAGCTTTGGGTAATGGCTGCTCTATATAAATTTGCATAAATAATAAATAAGAGAAATTCCCAAAATGAAATGCAAAATTAACCAAGAAAGGAAGCCTCCCCAGACTGAAAAAAATTTAAAATGCAAGACAGGAAGGAATAAGATATAAGTAGAAGTAAAGGAACTGAAATAAATATAAGTGGAAGAGGATGAAAGACAGAAATAAAGGCAGAGAGGAGAACAATAAATCTTGAAGGGCTAAAAAAATAAACAAGAGGTGTAGGAAGAGAAAAGTGAGAGAAAAGGAAAAGCTCAAGAAAAAGAAAATGGTTTGGCTTTTTTTTCAACAATACAAATCATCATTAACAGACGCAGCGCTGATATGGCAGGGCTTGTAAGAGTGCAAGCTTCTCCTAGTAACACCTCACAACTGGACACAACTACGAAGTGCCCCCATTCATGAGTGACCAATGTAACGTTCAAGGGTGGAACCATTGTGACCTCAGGGCAGTGTAGGCGATCTACACACCCTTTGTTGGCTTGACCAGTTACTACGGTCCAGCATCACGCGAGAAAATGAATACAAGAGGCTGGGAGCGGGATGGCGTCAAGCACTGACCTGCAAAAGTGAGTGTTCATTGCTACAGCATGTTGAGGCCCTAGTCCCAGGCTGAAACTACAACCCCTTCATTCAAACTTTCATTGTTAACCTGCAACAAGTTGCAGACTGGGACTTGCAGTTTGTCAGAAATTGCAGCCAGCAAAGTTTTGCCTAAAACAGCAGGTTTGGCTGGAGATGTAGCGCATGAAATGGAGCCACTTGGCAGGTATGACGGTGCAATATAGACATTAGATGAGAAAGAATCCCTCCCACTAAATGGGTATTGGAACATCAGCAACAAGCATTTGCAATACAATTGGTATAGCGTTTGCGAGAGTCAGAGCTATTGACGTAAATGATAATGCCTTTTAGCCATGTGTTTTGGTTTGGAGGGGATGTATGTGATGTGCATTGGAATGATGTGGGTTTGTATTGGAATTGTTAGTTGCAGAATTGTGTGGGGTGGAATTGTGTGGTGTGGAGTGGATTTGTGTAGTGGAATTATGTGGCATGGTGGCATAAGGAGGGCTGCATAATTTGTAATCAGTAGCTGCACATAATATATTTCTTAATGCAAACAATATATCTCTGAACACAGCTGTTTGCTGCCATTTATAAACCGTAAACCGTCATAAGGCTAAGTGACATTTATAACATACATTATTGAAGACAAACTATCTGCCTTTAATGTACTAACGCTTTGAAATAGCATTTGCGCTCAACTTGATTTGTGTGTATTATCTCTAAGCGATATGTGCATGTCGTCGCGCAGCTACACATGCAATTACACACTTCCAGAAGCCATCCTACGCATGTATAGACATTTAAAATTGCACAGATACATATGAATACGTACACAAGGACATACATAAATAACAGTCAGTAACTCCCTAGAACATGCACAAGTAGACTATTCAGGACATCACAATAGAACTGACACCCATATAATGAACAGTCTGACACTGCATAAGATAATCCTTCATTTAAGGGTAACTATGCTTTCTGGCAATACTCGATGAGGTAATGAGACTGTACTCCATAGATAAAATGTCTATAGGGGAAAAACATAAAGGGGTACATTTGTGCACATGGTACTTTTAAGTTGGAGGCTACAGCCTCAGCCTAATGTAGATTGAGTTAAACAAAAATGTAATGAGTGGAATGTTTGAATTAATCTCAGCCACTGCTAATTACCTGGCTACACCTAATTCCATAATTTTATTTGCTTGCCATGTCACCTCAGGTCAGACAGGAACCAGCCATATGCAAATTAGCATTCGTCCTGCTTCAATAGGAGCAATCCAAGCCGAAGTGGTGGGCACGTCCCTAAAGCAGATTAGCATCTCAGTTTAAACCACCCCCTAGAAGAAGGCTGTGGCTAGGATCACTGCAGTGCCACCTTTGTGCCAAAGTGTAAGAACGCATTGTGCAAGGTGCACACAAGAAGAGGGATGCTGGCACATGCATTATTTAGGCAATAAAGTTCATGGGTGGATCGCCAAGGGAAGAGGCACAAAAAAAGGGTGAAGTATACCGACGGTACGCAGAGAAAAGGAATATTAACTGCCACTTGCAAACCGCAAAGTCTAAATGAGTTTCTAAACGTTGCCATTGGTTACTTTTGTATTCTTAGAAAGCAATAATGGTTTGGCATGTGCGATTAAAATAGGTAACTGGAACATGAGAAACCTTAGGAAATTGGCAGGATACCTTGCGTGTGGAATCCAACAGAGGGATTCGAGAGCAAAACAGGAAGAAAGGAAGGAAAACCAGGATTAAAATTGTATAAACGGAAGAATTGTGCAAGGAGCATTTTGCTGTGCCACTGGATTCAGGGGCGGAGAGTCGCCCCTGCATATAGTGATTTAGTATTCAGGTGCCACCAGGGCAAGGCACCATATCCGTGAGCACGCAACATTGAATATATATTATGAAGAATTATGAATAAAAGAGGTGTGCATTCCCTATCATTGAAAATGTAGTCTTCATAACGTTGCCCTACTCTGGGTTTGCACCCAATGTTAAGGATGAATTCCATTAAGAATCTTTAGAAGAGTGTCATCTCCACACGCACAGTGGAAGATCTTCTTCATCAAGCAATGTTTTACAGCAGGGGTTTTAAAAAAGACATTTAAACGATTTGGAAGGCATTTACAGAACCAGTGAAATCTTTTAAATGAATGTTCATGCGTTACGTTGTATTCACAGTACCTATTTTTAAGAATGTTGTCTTTGGATTACCATCGAGACGTGTAAATGCACTGTTCTAATGCATCATGGGAACTGTAGTAGTTAGGAATCGAGGCGGGGTACCAGTGGAGGTGGGTTAGTCTGGTGGTTAATTAAGTACGAGAAAAGTAGGAGGAGTCAGGACATGTGAGAGTGTTTAAAACTGGCGGTTCTACGATACATAGAAAATATTTTCTCTGGAATGGTGAGAGGATGAGGAACATGCTGTTGAGCCGAGGCAGGTATGTTGAATGGCGTAAAATGCGACTTTGAGATGGCCACGTCAGTGGAACACAAATTGGAGCATTAACGAGGACGGGTGTGAGTAGGGTGAGACACGGGTGTGTTTGTTTCAGCGAGACCATGAGAGAGATAGAAAGGCGATTGGATAATGTGGACATTTGAGTGGGGAGGGTTGTATGATGGCATGGAGGAGTTAGAATGTGAGAATGAGAGAGTGCTGTTTAATGTTGTGTAGTGAAGTTAATGATTAGTGGGGGGATGGGCACATGGTTAAGAAGTGACAAATCAAGTATGTAGTGTAGAAACAGGGTTGTAAGGCTGAGGGATATGAGTACGGTTGAGTGGAAGGGAGGGGTAACAGAGGTAAAGCAAGAAGGTTTAAACAGAGAGGATGTGTAGAGAGATTCAGGGCTCAGGCGCAAGTCAGAGGTACTCACCGGTTGTGAAAAGGGTGGTATGATAGGGAGAATAGCGCTGGTACAAGCTACGGTTAAAAGTGGTGGTAACAACATATTACATGTCAGTAGATTGAGTCTTGGATAGGAGATTACAAATTTTGTGAAAGATGTTAATTCAATGGAAATTGGGGTGCAGTGATTTCGTTACATATTGTTGTAATGGTTGGATTACACAGTGTTGTATTTAAAAAATAATGCTTGTTTCATTGTTACTTCTAGTTACCCCTGACGAAGGGCTTGAAATTGCCCGAAATGCATTGGGTTAATAAAATACTGTTTCTGATGAACGATTGCGTCTGTACTTGTTCTTGGAAAAAGGTCCGGATGGACAAACTGGAACATTAGAAACCTTAGGAAATTGGCAGGATACCTTGCGTGTGGAATCAAACAGAGGGATTCGAGAGCAAAACAGGATGAAAGGAAGGAAAACCAGGATTAAAATTGTATAAACGGAAGAATTGTGCAAGGAGCATTTTGCTGTGCCACTGGATTCAGGGGTGGAGAGTCGCCCCTGCATATAGCGATTAAAATAGGTACCATCGAAAATGACTGGGATGTGAAAGGAGGGCGAGGGGCCTCTTGTGATTTTGAAAAAAGAATGCTTATGATGCGCTTCAAAAGAAGAGATGTGCCCAGCCGGGCTCTGCAAACCTTAGTCTGGCTCCTTTTTACCGGAAGTGTGGCCTTCTAACTGTTCTGCCCAACACATAGATGCCTCGAAGCAAATGTTCAACCCATGAGGCACTAAACTGCAAGCAGGCCCCTACGCTCCACCTATGTAAACAGTCCTACTGCACAGCTGTGAGAGTGGTACAAGCCTAAGGCCCAGACACCTGAAATACACCACCACTCTCTCTCTCTACAAACACACACTTGACCTCCTCTAGTCTTCAAAGCAGTGTGAAATCTAATAGCGTTTCACTAACTCCGATGCCCTTGCTAAGACAAGTTCAAGATACAGTGATATTTAAATTCACATTTAAACAAGTCTGTACTATATTAAAACATCAGCCTTTTTATCTTAAGCCAGAAAAAACAATGTTCTTTCTGCTCTAATCCCCACCTGTGGTGTCTCTAGCGGTACAAAGTACTCAAAGACTGGCATGTGGTGTTATTGAAACTTACTAAAGAGCTGAACCTGAGCACATGCTTCTAATGCCTGCCTGTTCTTCAAATCTCTAACAAATCAGATTATACCATGCCTCAGGAAGCCATTTACAAGGGCCGTGTTCCTCGCAGTGCGCCTACATCCCACATACCTCATCCAGAGTCACTACTACTGTTTTCACCGTGTTGTTTTGCATAAAAAAGGTGGTGACAAAGTCCTGCTCAGTAACGCACATGGGGGCCAGTCCGATCAGCATGTGATACAGGGCCTGCAGAGAGCAAGAGACAAAGGGCAAAGTGGAATTAAAACACTCGATGACGGCAGCAGACACAGAACCAACAAGCAACAGCTGGGTGGGGGGCGAAGGGGGTGAGGAGTGATGAAAGGAGAAGCAACAGCAATAAAAATGTTTATACTGTGGATTTGTCGTTCTCTGTTTTTAGGTCGTGCCACGGCAGCGCGCATGCGCTGTCTGCCAGACCTGTTGTATTCAACAAAACCACTTTATTCCTGCCTGCTACTTACCATTGGTTCACTGCTGCGTCGCTCTTTTTTCTGCCCCCAAGTCATTTACTCAGCCGATATGTCACTTCCGGTCAAGACTAAGGAGCATGGGTCAAACACAGTCTACTTACTCTTACTTTCTTTTTCTGTGTTTTAAAGTACTTTTTTTTAAGTTGCTTTACGCCCGTCTGCTGCTTCCGCCGACCCACCACCCTCTGACACAAACGCAGCATGGCTGCTTAATACAAAGTGCTGAATCGCCAGAGGGTTGCAGATAGCTAACGATCAGAGATTACTGAAAGGTGCACTTTAGCGCCTCATCACCATTAGCCCCTCACTCACTGGTTTAGTTCAGCGCCGCTAAAGGGGGCAGCCCTCTCATGTGTCTTATGCAAACCTCCCTTTTCCACCCTGCGGAGACAGAGGTGACGCATAGACTGCAGGCCCCTGAGCTACAGGCATAAATCCGCCCACCTCAATGCAGAGCTTAGGTACACTTACCTACTCCGCTGGAAGGAGCGCTTTCTTTCTAGCTACTCTCCTATCTGGGGTGTGCCTAGACTCCGATAAAACCACTATGAACTGAAGCTTTCACCTCAGTAAGGTCAGTTGAGTAATTCGGCGGCCCTCAGATTAATATTTTCACCCTTCTGAGGTCGTTATAGGTATTGCTCATTCGGTGAAGAGTCAAAGGCCAAGATGAGCGTTAATAGTGTTCCGCTTTTTTTCATAAACATTTTCCAGGCAGAGCCCTGAAGATTCCCCTGGTGAGGTGTGAGTTACAGAGTCGCCCATTCCGTCCATATTTTTGCATTGCATTATGGAACTTGTAGTACTGATGTCATAATGATATAGGAAAAACAAGACTCAAAGCACAAAAAAATAAAAAAATAAATACGGACTGGATGCGACTCTCACGCGTGGACCTGGGAAACTTGAGCAGGTAATGCTTAACCCTCCAGCCTTGCTTGGCAGGAAGTGTAGAGACGCCGCTACATAGTAGATACTTTCAGCAACGCCCTTCATCAGCCACAGGACTACCCCTTGTGTTCAAGCATCAGCAGCGCCTGCACAGGTTCATACTGCATCTGAAGCAGCTCGAGTTTCACCAGTAACTCATTAGTACAGTTTTTTCCTTTGCATTCATGTGCGCTTAGTATTTTTTATAAATTGAAGTAGCAGGACTCGAGTACAAGAATGACAAGCATTTGCAATGCAATAGGTCTTGCATTACTAAAAGTTTGAGCTATTGGCGTTGGATTAATATTTGCAATGCCAATAGCTCAAACCTTTAGTAATGCGAGATCTATTGCATTGCAAATGCCTGTTCTCTTTCTGGTAGGGTTATTATACACAGCACATGAAAGAAGTGCTTTGGATCTTGCAAGGGCTAAGTCACACCAGTAGAAATGCAATAGAAAGCAATACAATTACCGTTATTGCCTACTGTAAACATACCATGCACAGAATAGCTTGCTCCCCCCTGCACTACCCAGAACTGCTTTACAACTCTAGGAGCAATGCATTCACGGCTCACCAGACGAGGGCGGAACACATGTCAGGGAGCACGGCATGGGTCGCCACACAGCACACTGCTCTACACCAGGGTGAGCTAAGCAGCCCAACTATATGTCTTTTATCCTGAAAACTGCACATTGCTCGTCTCCTGGCGGCGCCACCCAGCACAGTTGACCTGCACAGCCACTGCAAATGAGGGGACAGAGCATAGTACTCCTAAACAGCACGTTGGAGCGTGATATGGATACCACACAGCACAGAGAACGATATTCCACTGGCACGATTAGAGAAGAGAAGGGGATAGTTTATCATGGAGATACTTTGAACATATGAGTTGTATGTATGGCACGTATATGATATTGTCACAAATTAAATAACGCTCATATTGTGTACACTGAAAACATTTTCAATACACAAACTTTGGCTTTTCTTATTTTGGACCTTAGATTAGATGCATATAATTCGAACACAGCGATACCAAAGGGGACGATGGACGGAGCGTTTGAGCAAATCAAACACTCACCCCCAGTCAACTGATCTGGGTTTAATCCATCATCATTCTTTAGCTCACTCCACCACCCCAGTTCAGACATGGCCATATGCAAATCAGTCTGACCCTGTGCCTCATGGGAACAGTCCAGCCCGAACTGCCAAGCCATGCCCTCCCTGGACCGGAAACAAGCATCCCGGGACCGGTTTCTGGCTTACAGCCGTCATCAGCCAGGCTATCTTGAATCCAGTGGCAAAGTGAGCAAGGGACCGTCCCAGGATGCTTGTTTCCGGTCCAGGGAGGACCTGGCCTGGCAGTTCAGGCTGGTCTGTTCCCATGGGGAGCAGGGTCAAGACTGATTTGCATATGGCTGGGTTTAAACCGGAATGGCATGGGGAACAAAGAAACAATGGACTTAGGCCCATATCTCTGTACTGGGGTGAATGTTTGACATTGTTCAGCATCCTGTCCATCAATTGTTCTTTTTGCATTTGTTACCCCGAGTGGGACGGGTATGCCAAGACGTGGGTCCCCTGCTCTCTATGCCACTGAAGTCAAGATAGCCTGGCTGATGAGGTGATACCCCGAAACCTGTCCCAGGGTGCTTGTTTCTGGTCCAGGGAGGACCTGGCCTGGCAGTTCAGGCTGGACTGTTCCCATGGGGACCAGAGTCAAGACTGATTTGTTTATAGCTGGGTTTAAACTGGAATGGCATGGGGAGCAAACAAACGGTAGATTTAGGCTCAGATCTCTGTACTGGGGTGAATGTTTGACATTGTTCAGCATTCTGTCCAACAATTGTTCATTTTGCACAAATACTTTACACATTGTCTCTTAAGTTAAGCCTATCTGCTGTGTGCCAAGCGACCAGAGGGTGAGCACAGGTTAATTTAAAGTGTGGTTCTGTCTTACCCTGACTAGGATTGTGTTTCCTGTTTGGACAGGGTGCGTACCTCTGCCAACCAGAAACCGAATTTTTTACATTGGCGATCAGCGGTTAGGATACCGTACTGTACCGTACCAGTCAAAAGTGATTCCAGTGAATCAAGGAGTGCCACAGGGCTCATCTTTGAGTCCAACATTGTTCAATGTGTACATGCAACGGCTTGCGGAGGTCATCGAACGCTATTGGTTTACCATCGCCTCATATGCGGATGACATGCAGCTTATCATCACGCTGTCACAGAACTCTTCTAACATGGCTTCGTCCTGGTGTCTCTGCCTTGCAGAAGTTGCCAGGTGAATGGACTGGAACGGTCTTAACCTCAAGGCTGGAAAGACTGAGGTGCTGACCGTGGGCACTCAATCAAACACCTGGTCCACCGCGTTGTGGCTTATAGAGTTGGGTCCGCTACCTGAACCAAAACCTAAGGTTAAGAACCTGGGTATTTGGTTGGACAGAAACTGTCTTTTGACAGCCAAATTACTGTAGTGGCAGGAAATTGGTTTCGAATTCTCAAGATGTTGAGAAAAAGTCTCTGCATTCTGCCAAAGCCAGCTAGAAAAACAGTAGTTCAGGCTCTGATTGTGCCAAGGCTTGATTAATGCAATGTGTTGGATCTAAGGCTTACTCAGGGCTGGATTAAGAGACTCCACAGAGTGAAGAATGCTGCTGTGCATCTTCTTTTGAACCTCTCAAGGCGATTGTCGAATGGGGGATGCACTTAAGAAGCTGCACTGGCTGCCGGTGAGGCATAAGTGTTCCTTTAAAGCCTTGCGCTATTGTCACAATGCACTTACAAAAAAAGGACCAAGGTACCATCAATCTCTGGTCAGACCATATATACCAGCGAGAAATTTAAGATTTGCTGGGGAGAGGTTGGTGTCTGTTCCCAACACAAAAACAGAAAACTGAAGTGGCAGTTCTTTCAGTTACCTGGCACCGAAGTTGTGGAACTTTTTGCCACTGATGGTTCGTCAGATTCAGATGGAGTGTGTTTATAAGAAAAAACATAAAACTTGGTTCTTTAGTGTGGGAGCTAGAGGAGTTAATTGCTGTATTTGGGGCTGCTAATACCTGTACCTAGCGCTGGGACACCTCTTTCGAGGTAGCTATGCGCTTTATAAAATGCGTTATTATTATTTATTATTAGTAGTGAGAATAGGACTTGTGTTTGTGCAGTACCTTACAGTAATTTGGTGTACACCACCAACCACATATAAGACCAATTTAGTCAATTGTCTTTGGCATTTTTAATTTTTCTATTCTTCCTGATTGGCATTTTTGCTTTTTCTTAAAATCATGTCTTGGTTTGGAGGTCCCATATCTGCACCTGCACAAATAAATTTTGAGCTGGCCAAGCTGTAAAGTTACACTGTGGTCCAGCTCATGAATTTCTGCAAGGGGTTTGAGATTTCTACTAAAGGCTTCACCCGAAAGGTGGAGTTGCAAAAGGCACTGAGGGCCTGGTTAGAAGCTCGGGATGCAACAACTGTACCCACAGAGGTGGAGACAATGGATGAGGAGCTAGACCAGGATTCACTGCAGAACCTGGAAATGCCTAGGGGTCAGGGGGCCAATACCTTGCAAGGAGCTGTGGTTCCCCCCAGAGCAGGGACCAGCGTATCATCCAGGAACCTGTCCCCAGAGGAGCTGAAGGACAGGAGGGAGGAGAGAAAACTTAAGTTGCAGCTCACCAAGCTAAAGATAGAGGCAGAACTAAAGAAACTGACCATGGAGGGAGAAAAAAGGGCATTTGAGGAAAATAAACTGGCCATGGAGGAAAGGATTACTTTGGAGCATTTAGCTCATGAAAGGAGCCTGAAGGAACTGGACATAAAGGCTAGGCAGGTAGAATCCAGTGGTGGCAGCATTTCTTCAGTGCCCTCTGACAGGAGGGCCCACATACCCAAGGGTCTGGTGTCTGACTTAGTAGTGGGAGACGACATAGACAGATGGTTTGAGGCCTATGAAATTGCTTTACAGATGCACAAGGTCACTGAGGGAGATTGGGGAGCTAGTCTGTGGAGGCATATCCCTAGTGAGGGGAGGGACACTGTACTGGCCCTGGAGGGGAGTGAAAGGATGAGGCATCCCACCATGAAGGAGGCCCTAAGTTTGGTTTAACCCCAGAGAAGTACAGACAGAAGTTCAGGGACAGTCAAAAGCTATTCCAACAGACATGGGTGGATTGTGCAGATTCCTTTTGCAAAGCACTGGATGATTGGGTGAAGGGCAGTGAGGTAAAAGATTATCAGGGACTGTATAATTTGTTTGCAAAAGAACATATATTCAGTCTTTGTTTTCCAGATCTGCGGCAACACCTTGCTGACAAAAAGCTCTCTGACCCCAGGGAGCTTGCTAAGGAGGCAGACTGCTTGGTCAGCACCAGGGTCCATGAGAAGGCATCTGGGGGGATCACCACAAGGGTGGACAGGTACTCACCAGAGGAAGGAGGTAGGGGACAACAACAAAAGCAATGTGTTCTCTAAAGAGCCTCCCATTACACTGCTGGTAAAAAAAATAAGTGGTTCCCTGACAACAGGTCTGCATGGAAGGTACCCCCTAAGTTTTATGAGTTTCAGCAGGAAGGATGCTACAAGGGGGATGCCAAGTGTCCCAAGTGGGTACAAGCCACACCAATGGGAAGTCACTGGGGTTGGCTAGTGTAGCGCTTGTGATAGAGATTGCCCCGGATAGTTTTAGGGAGGGTGTAGAGGTCACCCTAGTGTCCCTGGTTGATGGAGGGAGAGTGCAGGGATCCCACATGCCTGACAATACTAGGAAGTATAGTCAGTGGGCACCATCAATGGGCAGAGGGTGGAGGCTCTGAGAGACACAGGAGCCAACATGGCAACCGTCAGGTGTTATCTGGTGTCTTTAGAGCAGGGTTTCCCTAATGTGTTCCAACAAGTTGTTGCAACTGACAACCGTGAGAGCCACCACCCAGTGTCTCTGTTTCCCTTTAAATGGGGGAGGGATCTCAGGTTCCTTAAGGGTAACTGTGATCTGCTTGGCAAGGACCTGGAGCATACCATCTGGAAATAGGTGGAGCTCAGGTCACACTTGGAGATAATGGGGTTGCCTCAGTGGGTGTGCCTGACTACACGGTCCATGGCAGCTCGAGAAGGTAGTCAGGAGGACCTGGAACCTGGAAGAATGGCCCAGGTACCTGCCAAAATGAGGGAGGGCAAGGGGCACGGGAAACCCGCTCCCGAAACTTCCACTGTCCAGAAGGAGGCTGGCCCTGACGAGGACACACCGATACCTACAGGGGAGGATGTAGCTGAACTGGGGAACCTGCCTGAGCTGACCGACTGGCAGCTGTAAGGTGGTCCTTCCAGGGAGGAGTTCTGCCAGGCACAGAAGGAGTGCCCTACTCTTGTGGGTCTGCAGCAGCAGGCGGAGACCCAGGCAGCTGGTGACGCCTCTGGCAAGCACCTGATTTCCTGGGAGGATGATTTCCTGTATAGTGAACCTAAGGCTCCTAAGTGTGGGGCAACACATGTGTTGGTTGGTACTACAGCACTTCAGGACCTTCCTACTGGGTCTGGCTAATGAAGTGCCACTGTCAGGCCATTTGGGGCAAGAAAAGACATTTGACAGGTTTGTCACCCACTTTTATTGGACTCAAATGAGGACGACCTCAGATGCATTCTATGGGTCCTATCCTACCTGCCAGGTGAGTGGCAAAGCGCGGTGGAATGCAAGGCCCCCCTGCAACCTTTTTCTGTCATTAGTACCACCTTTGAGAGGATGGGCATCGACATTGTTGGGACCCTGGGCCCCAAGACAGCCATGGGCAACAGATTCATTCTGGTCTTGTTGGACCATGCCACCCGGTACCCAGAAGCTATCCCTCTGAGGACAGTGACTGCTCCTGGCATGGGCAGGGCACTGATAGGGATATTTACCCGTGTGGGTTTCCCCAAGAATGTGGTATCTGATCAGGGTACCAACTTCATGTCCAATTACATGAAGGCCGCGTGGAAGGAGTGTGGGGTAACCTACAATTTCACCACTCTTTACCATCCCGAAACCAATGGGCTGGTTGAAAGGTTCAACTGCACCCACAAAGCATGATTATGGGTCTACCAGAACCCATGAGGCATAAGTGGGACGTCCTCCTGCCATGTCTTTTGTTTGCCTACAGGGAGGTGCCACAGTTGGGGATTGGCTTCAGCCCTTTTGAACGTCTGTGTGGGTACTCTGTGAGAGGATCACTCAGTTTGGTGAAGGAATCCTGGGACCAAGCTCCCAAGAAGCCCCCCCAGGATGTAGTTAGCTACATGCTGGTGTTCCATGACCAGACAGCCCCCTTCAGGAAGCTCACACAGGAGAACCTAGAAGCTAGCCAGGAGGACATGAAACTCTGATAGGACCAGAACATCACCCTGGTTGAGTTTTAGCCTGGTCAAAAAGTGTGGGTGATGGAGTCCGTGGAGCCCCGGGCTCTGCATGACCGTTGGTCTGGGCCTTATGAGGTGAGGGAGCGCAAGAGTGATGCCACTTACTTGTTGGACCTCAAGACCCCTAGGAACCCTTTGAGGGTCCTACATGTTAATCGCTGCAAGCCTCACTTTGAGAGGTCTGATATTAGCATGCTCCTAGTTACTGATGACGGGGTGGAAGAGGAGAGTGAACCAGCCCGTGCAGGTAAAAGTGGTGGGGCCGGGTGGGGGAAATTTCCACAGACGAGGGAAAATTAATTATTTATTTAATTTTTCCTCGCGGTCGTCTGTCGAATCCCGCCCAACCCGGCCCCACCGCTCTTACCTGCACGGGCCACTCATGGAGCGAACCTCTCCCCCACCTCCTTTCTACCAAGGAGCAGGATGGGTCAGTGGACGGTGTCAGACTCTCCCCTACACTGACCCTAGACCAACAAAGAGACTGCTTCCAGTTGCTGGGGCAGTTTGCCTCTGTGTTCTCCCTTACCCCAGGACTCACTACATGGTGTACCCATGATATTGATACTGGGGACAGCACATTTGTAAAGAACAACATTTACAGGTTGTCTGCCAAAGTGAGAGCCAGCATCAAGAAGGAGGTGTTAAAAGATGCTGGATTTAGGGCTTAGTGAGCCCTCAAACAGTCCTTGGTACAGTCCAGTGCTATTGGTTGCCAAGACTGCCCCTCCAGGTGACACACCTGAACTTCGGTTCTGTGTGGACTACCATGAGCTCAATGCTGTCACTAGGACTGATGCACACCCCATTCCCCAGTGCTGATGAGTTCATAGTGTGGCTTGGAGCTGCCAAGTTCCTCAGCACGTTTGACTTAATGTCTGGGTACTGGCAGATTGCCTCGACCAAGTGGGCTAAAAAGAGATCCATGTTCTCTACACCAGAAGGGCACTTCCAGTTCCAGGTCATGCCTTTTGGGTTGAAGAACACCCTTGCCACCTTCTAGAGGTTGGTCAATCAGGTCCTGGCTGGGTTGAAGAACTTCAGTGCCGCCTACCTAGCTCTAGTTGGGAGGACCACTTGCACCACCACCAGGAAGTGCTTCGGGCTCTGCAGAATGCAGACCTGACTATCAAGGCTAGTAAGTGCCAGATAGGGCAGTGTTCTGTGGTATACTAGGGACACCAAGTAGGGGGCGGCAAGGTGCAGCCGCTGGGGCCAAAAATTGACACCATTCTGGCTTGGGAACCCCCCAAGACCCATACAGAAGTAAGAGCCTTCCTAGGCCTCACTAGCTTTACAGGAGATTCATCAAGGGATATGGCACCATTGTTGCCCCCTTGACAGAGCTGATTTCCAAGAAGCAGCCACGTCACGTGATCTGGACAGAAGTGTGCCAGAAAGCTTTTGACACCGTGAAGAAAGCCATATGCACAGCACCTGTGCTCAAGGCCCCTGATTTCGCCCATGAGTTTGTTGTGCAGATGGATGCCTCAGAGCATGACATAGGGGCCGTCCTCTTACAGCTAAATGAAGAGGGCCTGGATCAGCCTGTAGCCTTCATCAGGAGGAGGCTACTTCCCAGGGAACAGTGGTGGAGAGCAATAGAAAGGGGAGCCTTTGCTGTGGTCTGGGTGCTGAAGAAGCTAAGGCCATACCTGTTTGGCACTCACCTCCGTGTTCACAGACCACATGCCCCTCAGATGGTTAATGCAGATGAGGGGTGAGAATAACAAACTGTTGAGGTGATGGACTTTACGGTGGAACACCGTCCTGGAACAGACCACGCCAATGCTGATGGTCTCTCCAAGTTCTTCCGCCTTAGTGAAAAGAGAACTCCCAAGGGGTTGGGTACCTCTCCCCACCTTCAGCTGGGGGGGGCCAAGTGTTAGACCTGGCATCCTTGGTGTGGTTTCCTCTGACTTTTTGCCTTCTGACCTTCTGTTTTGCTGACTTTATTTTTGCTGGTTTTAGAACTCTGGGCATTTACCACTGCTAACCAGTGCTAAAGTGTGTGTGCTCTCTGCTTAAAACATGGTAACATTGGATTATCCACAGTTGGCATATTTAATTTACTTATAAGTCCCTAGTAAAGTGCACTACATTTGCCCAGGGCCTTTAAATTAAATGCTACTAGTGGGCTTGCAGCACTGATTGTGCCACCCACTCTAGTAGCCCTTTAAACATGTCTGAGGCCTGCCATTGCAGAGCCCGTGTGGGCAGTTTTAAACTGCCATGTCGACCTGGTAAATTAACACTCTTGCCAGGCCAAACCTTCCTTTTTAACACTTATAAGTCACCCCTAAGGTAGGCCCTGGACAGCCCCATGGTCAGGGTGCAGTGTGTTTAAAAAGTAGGACATGTACTTTTAAGTTTTACATGTCCTGGTAGTGAAAAATGATTACATTTGTTTTCCACTACTGCAAGGCCTATCTCTCCCATAGGTTAACATTGGGATTACCTGAATGCATTTTATACGTTTAATTCCCTGTATGGAAAAGATAGACTTTTCAAGTTTGGAGTCTCTGGACTCACAATTTAAAATCACAACTCACGGTGAAGTCGGATTTTAAATTGTAATTCTGAAAATACCACTTTTAGAAAGTTGGCATTTTCTTACTTTAGCCATGTGGTGCCTTCTGTCTGCCTCTGAATACATGTCTGGGGTTGGTGACAGCTGGGCTTTGTGCATTCCCACCTGAATAGGTTGTGCCCTAACCACACACAATAGGGCTTAGCGACCCTGTATTGTCACTCAAGCTAGCTTGGAGCCAGGACAGGGGAAGTAGGGCATCTGTGCACTTCAAAAGCATGCCTCTAGAAGCTTCTCCCCACTTCAAAGGTACAACTGTGTGTAAAAGAAGGACCTCAGACACCACCAATTCAGTACACTTTTGGACCTGTGGATACTCTGCCAGGAAGAAGGACTGCTGGTCTGCGGAAAGCACTGCCACTCTTCTGGACTGCTACTTTGCTGGACCCCTGCTTTGCTGTTCTGACCTCTTGCCTGGGAGTGAGAAGGACTGGATCTGCATCTCTACAAACCAGGCCCAGAGTGACTCCAAGGGTCAGCTGACTGGCCTCCTGTTTTCTGAATTCTCAGAGACACAAAAGACTTCCATCTAACCTGCTCCTGCATCTGGACCCTGCCATCTGTGAGTCTGCCCTGCCACGTGGTACCACCCCAGTCCTGGACCCTTGATAGTGGGATACAAAAGGGGATGATGGACGGAACGTTTGAGCCAATCAAACACTCACCCCCAGTCAACTGATCTGGGTTTAATCCATCATCATTCTTTAGCTCACTCCACCACCCCAGTTCAGACATGGCCATATGCAAATCAGTCTGACCCTGTGCCTCATGGGAACAGTCCAGCCCGAACTGCCAAGCCATGTCTTCCCTGGACCGGAAACAAGCATCCTAGGACCGGTTTCTGGCATTTCAGCCGTCATCAGCCAGGCTTGCTTGAATCCAGTGGCAAAGTGAGCAAGGGACCCACGTCTGGGCATACCCCGCCAACTTAGGGCGACCAAAGCGATACAAAAGGGGATGATGGACGGAACGTTTGAGCCAATCAAACACTCACCCCCAGTCAACTGATCTGGGTTTAATCCATCATCATTCTTTAGCTCACTCCACCACCCCAGTTCAGACATGGCCATATGCAAATCAGTCTGACCCTGTGCCTCATGGGAACAGTCCAGCCCGAACTGCCAAGCCATGTCTTCCCTGGACCGGAAACAAGCATCCTAGGACCGGTTTCTGGCATTTCAGCTGTCATCAGCCAGGCTTGCTTGAATCCAGTGGCAAAGTGAGCAAGGGACCCACGTCTGGGCATACCCCCGCCAACTTACCTGCTCCTGCATCTGGACCCTGCCATCTGTGAGTCTGCCCTGCCACGTGGTACCACCCCAGTCCTGGACCCTTGATAGTGGGCCTAAGGTGCTCTGACCTCTGTGGTCCTTATTGGAACCATTGCGAAGCCTCGCAAAGCTACGCCTCGCAGACCGCGCACCAGGATTTAAGGTACTGTGTTCAGCGAGCCTAAGTGGGTCTTCGTATCCGGCCCGCATTCCATCGCGATAACCCTGAACTCTTGTGTTTGTCCTGGTTCGGCTCAACCAGATAACCGCACTTTATGCGCTATTTTCATCTAAATCTTTAAAATTGCTGATCTCAGGATCTACTTATTGGATTTTTGTTGTGTTGGTCTTGTTTTATTTATAAAATTATTCTCCATTTTTTAAACTGGTGTGGAGTCTTGTTGTGGTGTTTTCACTGTGTTACTGTTTGATGTGTTGCACAAATACTTTACACATCGCCTCTTAAGTTAAGCCTGCCTTCGCTGTGACAAGCTACCAGAGGGTGAGCACAGGTTAATTTAAAGTGTGTTTCTGCCTTACTCTGAGTAGGATTGTGGTTCCTGCTTGGACAGGGTGCATACCTCTGCTAACCAGAAACCCGGGGCATCTTCGACAATAAAATGATGCAGCGCTGCACCGCAAGCTATTTAGCTGCCCTGTGCTGCATCATTTTCAAAGCACAGGGATGCATCGTATTAACAACAATACAACGCATCCCTGTGCTGTCCCCTGTGCCGGTGCACAATTGGCTGACATGCGCCAGCGCAGGCATCCTTGTGTCATTTTGCACAGGTGCCTGCGTGGTGGGGAGGATTTTGTTTCTGTAGGAAGGTACACCTTCCTGCACAAAACAATCATTAATGGAATTTCCTCTTTCTATGCATGCTGCAGAATGCAGCATGCATGGAAATAGGAAAAAACGAGGAGAAATAAAAGTATTTCTACTTGTTGTGCCATTCCTACAGCTCCCCTGGGGAGGAGCAGAATTCTGACGCATTCCCAGTTTTACAAAATGTTGTAAATCTGTGAATGCGTCAAGTTCCATGGATGTTGCGTGGGAACACCCACAGCAACACCCATGGAACGTCCCTTTCACACAGAGTAATGTGTGAAAAAGGCCCATATTTACAAGGCCATGAAAAGTCACTGTAAATATGGGCAAGGCCATTGTACCGCCGGTGCGTCAAAAAAAGTGACGGACCGGCGGCGCAATGGGCTTGTAAAAAAGTCCCCCAATTTCTAACAGGATGGTTGCAGTTCAGTTACGCAGCTTGGTATTGTCAAGTTCCTACTCATGTTTCCGCAGGAACGCCATGCAAAGACAAGAGGCCCCAACCTCCCCTGGTCACGTATCGTACCCAACTGAGTCAAAGTAACAACAGTAAACCAAGGGAAGAAGGGAAAACAGGGAAGGAAGAAAGTGTCCCACGACATTCCTCACTCTAGGACAGGACCAACCAGCCAGGAGAAATCTCTGTCAGACAAAGACAGAAAGTGTAAGTATGTAAAGAACATGCTGAATCTAAACAGGTAATAAAGGAAAATATGTGTGACTCTAAGGTACATGAATAGTTTATAGGGGAATAGGGTGGGAAGTAATTTAATTATACTAAATTAATTAATATTTTTTATTTATTAGTATTTATACAATTTAGATTTTATAGTGCTAATTGTGGAAATTAATTTATTAATAATTAATTATTAATTGGTTAATTATTATTAATTAATTGGTAATTAAGTTAATTGTGTCATTTTTGTAGGAGCGGGTTGTGGGTTTATAGGGGAATAGGGTGGGAAGTAATTTAATTTTAATAAATGTAATAATTTTTATATATTAATATTTATTTAATGTATAATTGATAGTGTTAATTGTGGGAATTAATTTATTAATAATTATTTATCAATTGTTTGTTAATTAATATTAATTAATTGGTAATTAATTATGTTAATTGTGTCATGTTTTAGGAATGGGGAGGGGTTTTTAGGGAATAGGGTGGGAAGTAATTTATTTATAATTAATTAATAATTGTTAATTAATGGTAATTAATTAATTAAAAATTAAATATGACAATTGTGTAATTAATTTGAGATGTGAGTTGTGGGGTTTATAGTGGTACAGGGTGGAAAGTAAAGTCTTTTAAATTAATTAATAAGTTGTTATTAATTGATATTAATTTAATAATGTAAAATTAGTTATGGAAATTGTGTAATGATTTTTAGGTGTGTGTTGTGGTGTTTATTGGGGTAGAGGGTGGAAAGTATTTTAGGTTTCATTAATTAATAATTAGTTGTTCATTATTATTCATTCATTAAATGATAAATATTTATGGTAATTGTTTACTTTTATTTTGTGTGTGGATTTTGGTTTTATAGGGGTAATGTTTGGTGAGTAAATTAATTTTTATTTGTTTTAATTTGTTTTTTAATTAATAATATTTGTTTATTTGATAATTAATTATGTTAATTATGGAGGTACACTTTTTAGAAATTTAGATGTGTTGCGAATTGTGTGGTGTTATAGGGTAGGAAATAAAAAATAATAATTTTATGTAAAAATTAATGTTTTTGATTATAATTAATTTCTATTAAATATAGTTTTTTGTTTGTAAATTATTTTTTAAATTTTTATAAAATAATGTTTGTAGGTAATTTTTAGATTTTTTAACATAATATGTTTCTATCTTTTGTAATTATTAATATTTTTATATATGTTTTCTTTTTAAATGTTTTTGTATTGTAGTTGATATTTTGTTTGTTTTTAATTTTGAATTGACTTCAGTGGGAATATTAATTTTTACCCCTCCGCTAGCCAACACTTTCCCTACTGTTGCACTCACTGGAGTGGGATGAGTAATTTGTACCCCTCCGCTATCCAACACTTTCCCTACTGTTGCACTCACTGGAGTGGGATGAGTAATTTTTACCTCTCCGCTATCCAACACTTTCCCTACTGTTGCACTCACTGGAGTGGGAATAGTAATTTTTACCCCTCCGCTGTCCAACACTTTCCTTACTGCTGCAATAATTGGAGTGGGAATAGTAATTTTTACCCCTCTGCTATCGAACACTTTCCCTACTGTTGCAGTAATTGGAGTGGAAATAGTATTTTTTACCCCTCCGCTATCCAACACTTTCCCTACTGTTGTACTCACTGGAGTGGGAATAGCAATTTTTACCCCTCTGCTATCCAACACTTTACCTACTGTTGCACTCACTGGAGTGGGAATAGTCATTTTTACCCCTCAGCTATCCAACACTTTCCCTACTGTTGCACTCACTGGAGTGGGAATAGTAATTTTTACCCCTCCGCTATCCAACACTTTCCCTACTGTTGCAGTAATTGTAGTGGGATTAGTAATTTTTACCCCTCCGCTGTCCAACACTTTCCCTACTGTTGCAGTAATTGGAGTGGAAATAGTTATTTTTACCCCTCCGCAAGGGACCGCAGAGACCGCATAGAATACATAGAGTTAACCTTGACCTGGACTTCAACTTCATTGATGCTAACTAATAGAACTTCTTTGATGCTAACGGATAGAACTTGCCTTGAAAAAGCCCCCGGCTGTCTAGCCTTTGGGCGAAACACGTGTCGGCTGTTTGTTTTTGTTTTTGTTTTTCGTTTTCGTTTTGCACCAGCAACTTGCCTGCACATGATAATAAAGAGACTATTGATTGTCCAACAAACATATCATATGAACTTTATTTCTGTACAAATCCTTGTATGATTAAGAAGGGTACGAACCTCCAACAACTACCTAATTTATGTGAATAGTATGCGACTGGGTGAAGGCATCCCGTACTTGGGTCTGTTTGAGAAAGAACTCCACCTACTGCCATTTGTGAGGCATCTGCCTCAACCACAAAGGGACGAGAGGGATCCGGATGTCTCAATGTAGGTACTTGAGTAAAGGCTTCTTTCATCATGTGAAAAGCCTCTTCGGCTGCTGGGGTCCAAAGAAACGTAGTTCCCTTTTTCAATAGTTTGGTAATGGGGGAAGCTAAGTCAGAGAAGTTTTCAATAAAGCGTCTATAGAAGTTGGCAAAGCCAAGAAAACTCTGTATCTCTCTTACATTCTTTGTTGATTGCCAACGTGTTATGGCCTCCACTTTCTGGGGGTCCATACTTATTCCATGGGGAGATAAAATGAACCAGAGAAAACACACTTGAGAGGTATGGAATTAGCATTTGTCTAATTTACAGTACAGATGGTTGTCCCGCAATCGCTCGAGTACACTAATAACATGTACTTCATGCTCCTTAACTGAAGTAGAATAGATCAGGATATCATCAATATATGCAATAAGATAAAAGTCCAACATGTCCTTGAGTACCTCGTTTATAAAAAACTGAAAGGCAGCTGGGGTGTGAGAAGCTGGCCTGGTATATGATGTCCACTAATGTAAGTGGGCACCTTGCACCAGTCCAGACAACCCCTATGGTGATTTAATAGGTCTCAGACAACCTTAGAAAGCTATCCAAGTGGTAGCTGTGGAGAGCAGCCTTCAGGCTTAGTCTTGAAGGAGTGTAAAGCAGCTTGTTTTACCAGAATGCAATCTTTTAGTATAGATTAAATGAAAAAGAACCACACAAGGTATTTATAAAAAAGTGTATTTATTATATAATACTCTCTAGTACGTTCCAGTATCTCCCACACAGAGATATACACAAAGCACACAATACTATAGCAAAGAAATCACAGTAAATAGCACTAATACACAGTGGGCCCCAGGGGGGGACCAAACCATATACTAAGAAAGTGGTATAAGAACCACGACTCGAGTCAGGACAATGTCGAGAGGACGTAGAATCGCTGGGTCCCCAAGGAATCACCCAAGGTGAGTAGATAGGGACACCCACGGAGAGTGCATGCAGTGTGAGAACACGACCGCAGGCTACGTACAACTCTGTGTGTAAGTCGCTGTTGGATTTACCCCAGTATCCAATCTGTGGGGTTCCTAAGTAAATAACACAACCTTTTAAGGAGAAAGCAGATAGACTGGGGTCCTGATTAGCAGGATCCCAGTTAGACTGGTCAAAAACAGTGTCACATCAAGCAAAAAGTGGGGGTAACCATAAGAAGCAGATCCTACTTTCCTACATGGGGCATTACACATACCGAATGGCATTACTAGGTATTCGTAGAGGCCAAACTTGGTACAAAAAGCTGTCTTCCACTCATCCCCCTCCTTGATTCTTACTAGATGGTAAGCTCCACGTAAATCCAACTTACTGAAAATGTTTGCATTCTTTTTTGGTCAAGGAGGGAGGATATCAGTGGTAAAGGGTACCAGTTCTTTATTGTTACATCATTGAGGGCTCGGTAATTGATACAACACCTAAGACCTCCCTCCCGTTTCGGTATGAAAAAGAGGGGTGATGAGGCGGGAGATCGGGAAGGTCGAATAAAACCAATGATAAGCATCTCATCCAAATAGTCACATAGGTATGAATTCTCTTTTTCTGTTAATGCGTAGATCCTGCTACATGGTATGCGAGCTCCAGCCACTAAATCGATCCTACAGTCATAGGATCTATAGGGTGGAAGAGTTGTGGCCTTTTCCTTGTCAAAAACCTCCTTCAGATCTTGATAACAAGATGGTAATTCTGGGGTTTCTGGGTTTGTGATCACCGCTACCTCCTCCTGATTGTTCTGTTCATTATTACAGTGGTTTTTACAGTTATCAGAACTAAAGATTAATGACAACGCTTTCAAATTAATAGAAGGGTTTTGGTGGCATTGCCACAGAAGGCCTAGTATAGCAGGAAACTGGGGAGACTGAATGAGATCGAAAGAGATAGTCTTGTGATGTGTTTCTTGTATCACCAGCGTTAATTCAATGGTAGCGATGGTTACTGCCATCTATGGTTTTAACTTCCTCCCAAAAGGTCTTGGTGAGAAAAGAAATGTTCTTACTTTTAGCCCAGCACAGATCCATAAAATTGCCTGTGGCACCTGAATCTACCATTATTTGAACTTCCATAGTCTGTTGTACCCATTCCAGCCAGGATGAAAGGAAAAAATGATGAGAGGAAGAAGAGACAGCGTCTTTTTGAACAGAATGTTGTGAGACAATTAACCCTGACCCACTCGAAATCTTTGTCTCTTCAGACTTCGGGCTTGTTAGTTTTCCGCATTGTTTCTTTTCTTTGGTTTCACAGGGCATTTTCTAAGAAAATATCCCTGTTTTCCACAGTACAAACATAATTTATTATCACACCTTCTCTGCCTTTCCTCTTCACTAAGGGGACCCCGTATGCTTCCTATCTGCATAGGTTCTTTTTCCTCTACTGCCTTCTCCGAGTCTTATTTTCTCTCTTTGTAGATTATAGCACGGCCTTCTGAACGCCCCTTCTCTCTTTTCCTTTCTTTAATTCTGTGACCAAATTTTACCACCAAATCCATAAGGGCATTACATGACTCGGGGGGGGGGGGGATCAACCACTTGTGCTAATAGGTCTTTCAGTTCATCTTTCAACCCTCTATAGAACAAAGCACTACGTTTTTCCTTTGGCCATCCGGCTTCAGCTACCAATCTGTTAAATGTGGAAATGTAAGTCATTAAATCCTTTGTTCCCTGTTTCAAATTTAGAAGTTTTGTATCCACTGACTGCATGAAAGAGTGCCTATCAAACAGTTTTCTTAACTCTTCCATAAAGGCTGTGTAATTATGCAATAACGGGTCATTCCTTTCTATGAGAGGTATAGAACAGTTTGCTGCTGTTCCTCCTAAGTAGGAAATTACAAATGCCACTTTAGCTTGATCGTTAGGAAAACAGGACGCCTTACACATAAAATGGAGTTGGCACTAGCTGATAAAGGTAGCAAATTTAGCAGGATCCCCCATGAACCTCTCTGAAGGGGCCAAAGGAATAGACGGATGTGTAGTCACTTGTATGACAGGGACACTTGGGCTGGGGGACTGGGATGAAAGTGGAAACTGAACCCCTGCAGCTTCTGCCATGTTCCCTAAGCTAGAGTCAGGTCTCATACCCCGCTGGATTGAATCTACTCGTGAAGCCAAAGCTTGGGTTTCTTTCTGAAGATTACCAAGCACACGGGTTAAATCCGCAAGTGTCACCGGACTCATTTCCATGGCGTTCAGGCGGAAGATAGAACGTGGGATTCGCCTTCTGTCAAGTTCCTACTCACCTTTCCGCAGGAATGCCATGCAAAGGCGAGAAGTCCCAACCTCCCCAGGTCACTTATCGTACCCAACTGAGTCAAAGTAACAACAGTAAACCAGGGAAAGAAGGGAAAACAGGGAAGGAAAAAAGTGTCCCACGACGTTCCCCACTCTAGGACAGGACCAGACAGCCAGGAGAAATCTCTGTCAAACAAAGACAGAAAGTGTAAGTATGTAAAGAATATGCTGAATCTAAACAGGTAATAAAGGAAAATATGTGTGACTCTAAGGTACCGGAATAGTTCCCTTCTTCCACTTAATACTGACAGGTTGTTCGAGTGGGGTGTAATTCTTCGTCTGCAGAGAGTGAAAGGAAGGGCGTAAATAAGGAGAGCAGTAAAGTAATGAAAGAAAAAATAAAAGGAGAGAACACTGAAATCCACCTATGGACTAATAGTAATGACCCACGATGACAGGACTCCTTACTCAAGAACTAATACCCTAATATCTGTCTAAAGTAGTGTACATGTAAATGAGATATAGAGCTATACTAAATTCCACCTTAACGTCAGGTAGAACTAACAGGAATTCCTTTTAACTTTCAGGAATAATCCTTATAAGAAATAAATGAAGAAAAAGACAGGAAAAGCCAAATCTCCATGGACAAGGGTCCCAATCAGATAAGTATTTAAGTTTACATAACATTATTTGTATGTTCAGCGCTGTTACCTAAAAGTAGTGAGTAATTGCTGTTTTCTTGTTGCCTTCTCTTCTCTTTTGTTTTGTGTTTTATTGTAGTGGAACTGGGGACTTGTCTAAACTGCAGCCACGCGGGAGCCGAGGACTTGTCTGTACTGCAGCGACGCGGGAGCCGATGAACAATACATCCAGAAAGCCGCCGGGAGATTGAGGGAGACACCAGGACGTCGCGAATAGGAAGGGCAACGAGGAGAGGAGCAAGAACGCCGGCATTTGGCAGTCCATTGTCAGCAAGGTGAACGCAGTAGCAGAAGTCAAGAAGACAGTGACCGATTGTAAGAAGCGCTGGCATGATGCCAAGCGCAAGACTAAGCAGAAACTGGCCAGCAATCGACAGGCAGCACTGCAGACCGGAGGTGGGAGTCCAGTGCCACAAGAGGAGCTAGATGCCTTGGAGGAACAGGTGTCCACAGTCATCTGTGAAGAGTTGGTGGTTGGAGTCGAGGGACAGGATAGTGCTGACTATGACCAGCTGCATACATGGTAAGTAACAACCAGGGACATGGTGGTGGGGGTGGGTGAGCAATGTTGCTTCTGTCCATCTAGATATGTCTCAGTGCCCACCCACACTGTGTGCTGATCAAATTCCTGATACATAGGTACTTGGGGGTACATTCATATGTCACTTGAGCTGTTGGCATAATCAACAAATACATTGAAAGACACATAATGGTGCTGTAAGCGACTTGTAATCCAGCACACATGCATATATATGAGGACAATGGACCACTCGTGTGTCTTAACTCTGGGCAATATTAACAAGCAAAGGGGCATAATCACTAGAGAAGTGGCGGAGCATAGTGTTAGCCTCCTTGGCTTAACACCACGCTCTGCCACTTCTGAAACGCAGGGCTGCACCATATTTACAACAATATGATACAGCCCTGCGTTTCACCCTGCACTGGCGCAAAAGTTAGCAGCCTAGTGCAAGGGTGTCTGCGTTGAGAGGAAGATTGTCAATGTGCAGGAAGGTCTCCCTTCATGCACATAAACAACCAATGGCCTTTTGCTGTACCTATGTGTGCTGCACAATGCAGCACACATGGAAACAACAAAAACAAGGAAAAATAAAGCATTTCTAATTGATCAGCCAGTTTAAGACCATGTTTACCCTGGCCTTTATTTTGGCATTGACTCCAATTTATGCTGCCCTTGTAAATAGGAGGCTTTGTCCCCAAAAATTGGTTTTGAGGTGGAACGCCCCATTGCAAAATCCATTGGCCTCCCCTTTCCCGCTAAGTACAGCGTGAAAGGGTGCCTTATATACAAGGCAGTGTTAAGCTACGTTCAGTGGCTTGACGCTGCATTGTAAATAAGGCGAAGCACATATTGCCACAGGAAAGTCACTCAAAGTGACGTTCCTGTGGTGTAAGTGGCTTGTAAATATTCACCAGTCACTGAGCGTTGGGTCAGCCCACTTGGCTCAACGCAGCCCTCTGCCACTTTTGAAACGCAGCACTGCACTGTATGTATAACAATATGGCTCAGTTCTGTGTCACAACTTGCATTGGTGGTCAATGTAGTCGCCTAGCGCAAAAGCAGGCACTCATGCACAATGGTGCTAGAGTGTCTGCGTTGGAGCTAGCCAGCTACATTTATTGCGTATGCATGCCGAAATTCCATGCCTCAACGTAATGTAGTGAATAAGTTTGAGCACCGCTTCACAGAAGTGTTTGAGCGCTGTGTCAATCCAAGAAGACTAACACTGCGTTACGTCACAGGTTTGTACATATGACCCCAGGTACATAATGAAAGTGTGTCTCCCTTACAATGTTTTGCCAATCCGCATCAAGTGGGTCAAGACCGCCTTGTAAATATTGTGAAGCATGCTTTCCCTCAATAAACCAAAAGTTGATGATGGTCCTGTTGCAATAGTGCCTTGGAAATATGCCACAATCAATTGTAATGGCTTAACTGCTGCTTTTATGTGTGCAGCTAATTGAAGCACACATAACCACATCTAAAAATGTTTGAGAGCACTTATTAAAGTAGACTCACCTATGTTGCCCACAGCAAAAGTGCAAGGCTCATGCAAGCACCTTGTGTCAATGTGCTGTTTACCTTTGAGTAAAAGGGATATGCATTTCAAAGTACAGTGTAAGGCCTCAGCATCATAGGAGTGTGTACCCTAAAATCACAACATGCCTGTTCTGTATGCAATGCTCCTAGAATCACACATTCACTGTTACATGCATAGTAAGTGAAGTTTGAGAATGGGCCTCATTCACAATGTGGCAATAATGTATGTCATTTGGCTACATGTTGCCTTGACATTACTCCTCAAAATACAGTCCTCCACATTAAAGTATCTTCTTGTGTTGTTCAGTTAGCAGTATGTCATTGTCATCATGGTCCTAGTTTTGGAGGCAAGACACATTGACATGCATGGAAACTGGCCCTTAGGTAAAATTTACAGTGGTAGTGAACAAATGCATAGCTATTGATGTCTGGAAACATCCTTCCAGTAACAAATGCATCCAATTTCCCTGAGCACAACAGTATGTATCATCCATGTGCCCATCCCTGTGAGGTCCAACAAAGGTCTGCAGTGCAACAATGCACCAATCTTAGAAGCCTGCCTCAAAGTCCTATGTCCTCCTGCTTGCATTATTTTAACATTGGCACTGCAACAAAGTGCAAGGGTGTCTGGGTAGAGGGAATGATTGTCAATGAAGAGGAAGGTATCCCTCTCTGCGCATCAATATCCATTAATGGGATAGACCTGTGTCAATGTGACTTGCCAACCTTGAAACACATAGATACTTCTCAGAGTAGGGGAATTCAAGCACATCTACTTTTCATCTCAATGTGGACATCACTGTATCTCTGACCTCAAGTGCATGAGTGTCCTCCTCATGCCACACTACAAAATAGGTGGCAATGCCAACATCAACAGGGCGTGCAGTCTAATCTCAACCTCAAAACCTAGTGACTACCACCCATAAGCAAACTTTACTGAGTAAGGGAAACTCATCCACAGTGCAGCGTGAAGACACATTAAGTAGATTAATCCTGCATTGGCAATAAGGTGAATCAATCAGCACCACAGGAAGGTTTGAACAGATGATGTAACAGGTGCAGCAGGGGCCTATAAATATGGCCCTCACTGTTGGTATACAGGGAAACTGTCCTAATCTATGAACAACCTAAATGTAACATTATGTACGTTGTACATTGCTTAACCAAGCTGCGGGTAATAGGTGTACCATGTAAGAATAGAGAACGGAGAGTGTCATGCACTCTGATTGGCAACTGCAAAAATGCTTGCCCAAAGTGGACATACACATACAACAGTATCTGCCCTTTACATTGCAGAGGAAGAAACATCACCTCCTGGTCAGCAGCCTGTCCCACTCTTCAATGATGAGGATGAACAAGAGCTCACACCCATCGACCAGGACACCCTCCAAGAGCTTCTAGACTCCATGGGCAGCCCATCTCCGGAAGCGGGGAGATCTAGCAGCGTTGTGGCCTCTCCACCTGCCATGCAAAACATCCAGCAGGCACCACCTAGCACCACAGCTGTCAACGTGGACTCTGAGGACCCAACGATAATATTTCAACGCAGTGGGGTAGGAGTCCAGCATGAGATGGCAGACCAGGCGTGGGTGGGGTTGGAGAGCCTGGCAGCCAAACTGGATGGGATCCTTGGGTGCCTCAGTCCCATTAAGGACCACCTAGAAGACATTAGAGGCACCCACAGTCCGCTCCATTCTCTCCAGCATTCCATGGGTAACATCGCTGAAGTCCTTACTCAGAGACAAGAACAACTGTCCTGTCAAAGTGGCACCAGCGATGTTGCCAAACAGTTGGGGGAAATGCGTAAGATCATGGAGAACATGGAGCAGAAACAGGATTCCCACTTGGCTGCTGAGACGTTGCTGGAGTCCTGCAAACCCTGCAGCTCATCACTCTGCTACATTCACCTTGGACTTTTAATGGACTGTCAATGTGGCCATTGATCCCCAATGACACTGCAATCAGCCTCCTGACTGAAGTTTTCTTCTTCCTCAACATGTCTCTGGACATGTTCCCCCACAGGACTCTGTCTGGCACTCCACTGGCTATGTACACAATGTGAGGGTTGTTGTCCAAAGAACCGGGCCAGTCTGTTAACTCCTGAAAATCACTTATAAATAAAAGCACTAAAGTTAAAAACATGTGTGCTGCATGTGACTATTCAAGTTTAGAGGTGTTAACAATGCATAAGCAGTTTTAGCAAAACTGATCCAGAGGGCCATTTGAAAAATGGGTTCTGCTGAGTCTGTGTCCCTGATAGGCAGTGAGATGACAGGATATGTTTGAATCATCCAATCCTTCAATTCTCAAAGATAACATTGTTGCTGGAACCTCACATTTCCCTACGTTCAGGATGGGGATAGGGACTTGGTTCAATATTCAAGTCAGTGTCAAGCCACAAGAAGTGGCTTTACCCTGCATTGCTAAAAAGACATACTTCGAAGATATACTCATTGTCAATGGTGTGGACAATGGTTGTTGTGATGGGTGTCATGCCCTGCCACATCTTAAGTTAGATCCCTCACCATATTCACAAAGATGATGAAGCATAATGTGTTTTTCAACTCCGTCAGTTCCTCATAAGAAGCAAACTAAATCAGCAGACTATCCCTTTGCAATTTCAAAAGTTAACTTTGCTAGCCTTAATATCATGCATGTTTTCAAATCACAATACAAGAGCCTTTCCCTAGAAGATGACGTCATGACCATACTTAGATATTCAAAAGATTGTTAGGGGAATGAATCTGCTGTATCCAACTTCCAAATCACCAGTTCATCAAATCACATTAAACATAAGTGGCACCACAAATCACTAACCAATAACAATTTATTCCATAAAAAGTTACTAGCTAAACTAAAACTAATACTAATATCCTATCCTAACGTACTCTAATCTAACTAATGCTAACCAATCTGAACACTAAATAAACTACCTTTTCTAACACTATACACATAACAACATATATTAAACATTAACCCACCTGCCCCCTTAAGGCACATCTGTAGACGGGACAAAGACAGCTTAACCTAAACATAAACTTACTATACACATATCCTAAACAAATATATATATATAAAATAGGGTCTACTTGCAATATATTGATGAAAATATGTCATTAATATTTCAATAGTCATTGTAGGAAAATTGTTTTGTCGTATGGGTTTACAGTGTCTTATCTAATGTATTTTACAGGTATAATAGACAAAAAACCCTAGTTGTCATTTTTAGCATGTTAATCTACTAATAATTTGAATTGTTGATTTACTTGAATTAATGAATTTAATGAAACAAGACAAATTGTAACATAATTTGTATGTAATGCAGTACTTGATGACGGTAGTATGTTTTTTATGTCCACTCTAATAATTAAGCACATTGTCACTTTAAAAATGGGAGAAACTACGTGGCGTGTCATGTGATCAAGGGCTCTGTGAAGCCCGAAACGCGTCATGGCGGCCAATGCACGAAAAATAAAATAACGCTGCACAAAGAAAGTGGTGTCTGTTCCGTTTTTCCTTGGTGACACAAGAAGGAGAAGGAGTTTTGAAATATATATATATATATATATATATATATATATATATTTTTTATTTTTTATTTTTTTTTATTTTATTATAACAAGTAAAAAAGACATCAGCCCCCCACCCAAAGAAAATGAAACAGCCTAATACACTATATAAAATGCCTAAAATATCTAAAACCTCATCTACACCTAACACTAACCTATAACTACTCTACAACTACACTTAAGACTACCTAAAACCCTACAGTAAGTAAATAAAAATATGCAACAATGAATAGGGGGACTGTACAAGGGGGAAGGAACATAACATTAGGGGCTCAGAAGGGGAGCCCCACGGCACCCTTGATGTCCTGGAGGTGGGAGTTCATCTCCGAGATATCCCTTTCCACATGTGCCATCGTTACATTTAGGCCCAAAAGACATCGACGGTACCTGTTGGTGTACCCAATGACCTGTGTCCGCGGTGCAGCTGGGAGTGTTGCAGTGCCTTGGGGAGCAGGTTGTGAGGGGCACCTGGTTGCGGGCCTGAGGCTGGTGCAGCAGAATGGCCCAGTGTGGTTTGTCTGGGAGCCGCAGACTGGTGAGGACGTTTGGCACCACGTTTGACACCTGAAGGGCCTGCCATTGCTTCTGTGTCCCTCCGATGACTCGCTGATGCACGCAGGGCAGCACACCTTTCTCTATTTTTTTTGCAAAACCTGGCAGGGACTTCCACCATCCGGCAGCCCTCTCCTCCCTGTACCTCCGAGCCATGTCATTGTATACCTTTGCCACCCGACGGATATGTTGGTACCGTTCCTTCCTAACTAGGAACTGATGAACTTCCGACATGTTATCTGAAAAATAATACATATGACTGTTAGACTTGGCATCTTTTGGCATGTTTCCCCTGAGTTTTTGCTTTCTGACCTCCCGGTTTTGACTCTGTTGGTGCTGGCTTAGTGTTTCTGAGCACTTTTCTCACTGCTGATTAGTGGCAAAGTGCAAGTGCTCCTGTGGTAAAATGTGTTATGGATTGGTGTTTCCATGATTGGCCTATTTGATTTGTGTGTCAGTCTCTAGTAAAGTGCACTGAGTGTGCCAGGGCCTGTAAATCAAATGCTGTTAGTGGGCTGCAGCACTGGATTGTGCCACCCACACAAACAGCCCGTAAATGTAACTCTGGCCTGCCATTGCAGAGCCTGTGTGCAGTCTGGGACTGCCATGTCGACTTGGCAAGTACACACACTTGCCAGGCCCTAAACCTTCCCTTTCCTACATATTAGTCACCCCTAAGGTAGGCCCAAGGTACCCCTATGGGCAGGGTGCATTGTATGTGAAAGGTAGGACATGCCCTGGTGTGTGTGGCATGTCCTGATAGTGAAATACTGCCAATTTCGTTTTTCACTATTGCAAGGCTATCTGTTCCCATAGGCCAGAATGGGGAGTTAGTTTATAACATCTTATAAACATAACTGACCCCAGGAACAAGATAGGAAAATAAAGTTTAGTGTGCCTGAACTCAGAATCTATAGATGCATCTTTTAGTAAAGGTGATTTTTACATTCTATGTTTGAAAATACCACTTTTAGAACGTAGGTATTTTCTTGCCTAACCATCCAGTGTGCCTCTGCTGGGTTTGTGGATTGACTGTCTGGGTTTTGGATGACAGGGGCTGGGGAGCAGGAGTGGCTCCGGATAGTCTAGGTGGGTCAGGAAAGGGCTGAATAGATCTGGGCTGCATTTAGAGTAGGGGGAGGAGATTTCCTTGCACCTGAATGGGCCTGGTCTGCCTCTGACAATGCTGTCTCCACCTCCTGCCAGGAAGCCACACCAGAGAAGGCAGAACTGGTTTTGGCTGGGCACAGACACTCTCTGCCCAAGAGATCAAAGGATTTTGGGATATAAATATTGGGGCCCAGACCCCTGAAATTTAGAACTCTTTTGGACCAAGAAGACTGCCAAGAAGAAGAGCTGGAGAAGCTGTGAGGAGGAACTACCACTTTGCTGTGTGCTTTGCTGTCTTGGCCTGCAGTGGCTGCTTCTGTCTTGGGCAGTGAAAGGACTGGACTGGACTTTCTGCAATCTACTTTTGTGAGTTTCTCCAAGGGTTTGAGGTAGAGGTTGCCCCCTGTTCAAGAAGTCTCAGGAACAGCAAAGACTTCAAGCTCTTTTGCCCTCAGCACTGGGGACTGTGTGTTTTGTGCTGCAACAGAAGAAAAAGCAACTCGACACCGTCTACGACGCCGCTGCCGACTCCGTGTCCCGAAGGCACCGCAGAGGGCACCGCCGCAACACCGCACCGCGACCCTGGTCTCACCGACGACGCCTGCTGATGCCGCCACCGAGCCGCTGCTCGCACCGCTACCTGTGGGCACCACACTCCGCACCGCCTTGCTTCACGACGACGCCTTGGTATCCCGACGCCGCCGCTCCACGACGAAATCTACGCCGCTGCTTGCACCGTGGTTCGAGGGCACCACTCGTAAAGTTACACGACGCACCGACCTCATCCCGCACCGCAGCCTTGGCCTACCGACGGCGGCGCCATCGACTCCAGTTCGTCAGCCGACGACAGCGCTTCAGCAACAACGACGCCGCCTGCACCGTGACCTGCCAGCACTGCGACGAGCACCGCATTCACTTCGCACCGCGACCCTGGTCTCACCGACGACGCCATCTGACGCCGCCACCGAGCCGCTGCTCGCACCGCGACCTGAGGGCACCGCACGCCGCACCGCTGCACTTCGCACCGCAGCACCCGACGCCTGCGCTCCTGACTTCAACAGAGAGGAGTTCGATCTGCAACGCGTGTGACTTCGAGGGCCCCGACAACTCCTGCACCGACCTCCGGAACCGACGCCTGCGGACGCCGTGCTTTTGGAAGCTCAACGAGAAGTCGCAGACGCCCTGCATTTCTAACAGGTACTGTTTGCGGGTCTTCCTGACACCGTAGCTGGCCCGCGACGCCGCGGTCAGCCAGAACTGTTGGGATTGGTTTGCTCACGACGCCGTGATAGCCCCGGACGGAGCTATCGACATCAAGGAACTGTTTTTCAAGCATATTTTGGTAACTGAAGATTTTTAAGTACTGTATTGTGGATTTTTATCGTTTTTGGTCTTGTCTTAAGTATATAAAAATATTGGATATTTTTCTAAACTGGTGTGGTGTCCTTTTGTAGTGCTTACGCTGTATTACTGTTGGTTATGTGCAAATGCTTTACACACTGCCTCTAAGATAAGCCTGACTGCTCGGGCCAAGCTACCAAGGGGGTGAGCAGGGGTTATTTTAGGAGTGTAACTCCCTTATCCTGACTAGGAAGAAGGGTCCCTATTTGGACAAAGGTATCTACTCTGCCAACTAGAGACCCCCATTTCAAACATTGGTTGCCAGCGGTGAGGATAGGACTTGCGTTTGCACTTTACTTACAGTGATTGGTGTGCACTACTACCATATCGCAGACCATTACGTGCCACATACTGGTTCTTTTTCTTTTTGGCCTATTTTTGATCTTGCCAGTTTGAACTTGCTACTTCATCATGCCGGAATCAAGAGCATCATCTGTTGCATCCCTGGAAGTTGCCTTTGAGGAGGATAGGTTGGAATCCTACAGTGTTAGGGAATTGAAAGCGATTTGCAAAAACCTAAAAGTCCAAGTCAGAGGCCTCACTAGGAAGGAGGAGCTACAAAAGGCACTGAGGGCCTGGGTAGCAGCCAGACATGCCAGCGAGCAGTCTGGTGATCTCAGTGGAGAGGCGGAGGAGCCTGCTCCTAGGGTGGATGTGCTTTTGGGTGGGGGGTAACCGTCCAGGCCAGGCAGCAGTGGCCTGTCCCCAGAGGAGCTGGAGGACAGGCGGGAAGCAAGGAGAGTTGCAGTAGAACTGGAGAAGCTTAAGTTAGCCATGGAGGAGAAAAGGATGATGTTAGATCATGAGATCAGGATAAAGGAGCTGGATCATAGGAGTAGAGCCAGCTCAGATGGTGGCAGCAACCCATCAGGACAGGCAGACAGGATTGTGCACATCCCTAAGAATGTAGGCAAGGAATTCAAGAAGGGGGATGACATACAAAGGTGGTTTCTGGGTTACAAGGCAGCGATACACATGAATGGGGTCCCTGAGAGGAATTGGGGAGCAGGATTGTGGCCTCTGTTTCCAGAAGAAGCAAGGGATACTTTAATAGCTTTGGGTAAGGGGTATAACCTCACCTATGCTGACATGAAGGACGCCCTTCTCACTAAGTATGGTCTTACTCCTGAAAAGTACAGGGATCAGTTCAGGTCCAGTAAGAAGTCTGATGCCAACACTTGGTTGGAGTGTGTAGATTCGTTTTGCAGGTCACTGGATGGCTGGGTGAAGGGCAGTAATGTGACAGATTTTCAGGGGCTCTACAATTTGATTGCATGGGAGCACTTGTCTAGTCTATGTTTTGCAGATCTGCGCCAGCACCTAGTTGATAGTAAGCTGACTGACCCCAGGAAGCTTGCTATGGAGGCGGACCGCTGGGTGAGTACCAGGGTCCACAAGAAAGCATTTGGGGGAGACTCAGCCAAAGGTGGGCAGGGTCCCCAGCAGAGGAGTGGGGGGGACAAGGGTAAAGCACAGGAGTTCTCTAAAGGGCCCCAAACTAGTACCCAGGGTAAAGGTTCCCAGCCCCCCCGTGATAAGAAGAAAGGGGTCTCTACAGGGAAGCCTGTTGAGACCGGCCCCCGCAAGTGTTATGCATGTGACCAGGTAGGTCACTTTAAGGGGGACCCCAAGTGCCCAAAGGGGACACAGCCACCCACCGGAGGACAGTCCAAAGTGTTGGCTAGTGTAGCGCTTGGGGAGGAGGGGTGCCCACAGGAGGGTGGGGATCCCGCAGAAGTGACCCTTGTCTCACTAGGGGACAGTGAGATGGTCCCAGGAAACCAGGTGCCCCCTAACACAAAGAAATATAGCACCTGGGTGACCATTAATGGAAACAGGGTAGAGGCTCTCAGAGATACTGGAGCCAGTGTGACCTCAGTCCGGTGTCACCTGGTCTCTGAGAAGCAGGTAGTCCCAGGGGCATTCCACCAAGTAGTTGCTGTAGACAACTCTGAGCGCCAGTGTATGGTGGCGCAGGTTCCCTTTGAATGGGGGGGGGGTCTCAGGTCCCTTGAGGGTGGTTGTGAGCCCCACCATGCCTGTAGATTGTCTGCTAGGTAACGACCTGGAGCAGTCCTTATGGAAGGATGTTGAGCTCAGGTCTCACTTGGAGATGCTTGGGTTGCCAGAGTGGGCATGCGTGTCTACTCAGTCAATGGCAGCCAGGAAGGGTGATCAAGAGGACTTGGAGCCTGGAACAGTGGCCCAAGTCCCTGCCAAGAGGAAGGGCAGGGGGCGCGGGAAACCGGCCCCCGAAGTTCCCACGGTCCGGGAGGAGGCGGACCTCGAGGGGACGCCCGGTGCCTACAGGGGAGCAGGTAGCCGAACTGGGAGACATCTCTGAGCTGACCCATTGGCAGCAAGAAGGGGGTCCCACCAGGGAGGAGTTCTGCAGAACGAGCGACCCCTGACCTTGACTGGTAGGTCGCTCCCCCACCACACAGCTCCGTCTGTGTGCCCTGCTGCTGCCCCTGATTGTGCTCGTTTTTTCCTTTCTGTGCCCCCTTGCTGGCCCTGATTGTGCTCGTTTTTCCTTTCTGTGCCCCCTTGCTGCCCCTGATTGTGCTCGTTTTTTCCTTTCTGTGCCCCCTTGCTGCCCCTGATTGTGCTCGTTTTTTTCCTTTCTGTGCCCCCTTGCTGCCCCTGATTGTGCTCGTTTTTCCTTTCTGTGCCCCTTGCTACCCCTGATTGTGCTCATTTTTTTTTTCCTTTCTGTGCCCCCTTGATGCCCTGATTGTGCTCGTTTTCCCTTCTGTGCCTGTTTCCCGCCGCTGCGCCCCTGCGGCCCCGCCCCCTCACTGCCCATTCGCTGCCCCATTCCCTGCTCATCCCTCCCACCTCCCCATTTATGGCAAGCCCGTCTGCGCCCGTCCGCGCCATGACCGCGCCCAGCGCCAGACCCCCTGGTCCGGGCATCCCCCGCGCCCGCCACATCAACAGACGCCGATACGACGCCAGCACCCTCCACGCACTGAACCCCGGAAAAGATCACGCCTGCTACCAGGCCACCCCGAAGCGCACCCAAGGGCCCTACACCTGCCGGAACTGCAGCTTCGCCAGCACCCGCCCTGCCAAACCACCGCCCAGGAAAGAACCCAACTACCTCAGATGCATCCTCCTCAACACCCGCTCCGCCCGCAAACACGCCATCGAACTCTGGGACCTTCTCGACTCAACCTCCCCAGACGTCGCATTCCTGACGGAGACCTGGCTGAATCCCGCTTCAGCCCCCGACATCGCCATTGCCATCCCGGACGGATACAAGATCACCCGCAGGGACCGCACCAACGGAGTCGGAGGAGGCATCGCCATCGTCCACAGGAACACCCTCAGAGTCTCAACCAACACCGACGACACCCTCAGCACCGCCGAACACATGCACTTCCAGATCCACACCGATCCCAACACCACCCTCAGAGGAACCCTCATCTACAGACCCCCCGGACCCCGACCACAGTTCAGCGATTCCATCGCTGACTTCGTCAGCACACACGCCATCGCCTCCACGGACTACATCCTCCTCGGGGACCTGAACTTCCACCTCGAGAACAACAAGGACACCAACTCCACCACCCTGATCGACAACCTCGCCACCCTCGGACTCAGACAGCTCGTGACTACACCCACCCACGCCGCCGGCCACACGCTAGACTCCATCTTTTCCGCAAGCCCACACGTCTCCTTCAACCACACCTCCGAACCCCACTGGACTGACCACCACTGCATCCACTTCACCTACAGGAAGCCCACCACGCACCACCGCACCGAACAAATGCCTCGCCGCTGCTGGAGCAGAGTCACGGAAGACCAGCTAACCACAACCCTCGCCCTGAGCCCACCCGCCGAACCCTCCGACCCCGACACCGCCGCCCGCAACCTCAGACAGTGGATCGACGACTGCGCCAACACCCTCGCCCCGGAAAGAATCCGCCCAACAGCCACACCAGCAAGAAAGCCACCTGGTTCACCGAAGACCTCCAGGCCTCCAAACGAACATGCCGAAAACTGGAGAAGATCTGGCTCCACGAACGGACAGCGGACAGCTACGCCGCCCACAAGAGCGCCACCCGCAGTCACCATCACCTCATCAGATCCGCCAAAAGGGCCTCACTCAAAGACCGCCTAGACAACAACGCACACAACAGCAAAGAGCTCTTCAACATCGTGAAGGAACTCTCCAACCCCAGCTCCAACACCAACGACATCCAGCCGTCGCGAGACCTGTGCGACTCACTGGCCACCTTCTTCCACCGCAAAATCGCCGACATCCACGACAGCTTCAACACCACGACCGCCCCGGCAACCACCGAGACCACTGCCCCCACAACCACCAACCGCCTGCTCTCCTGGACCAACATCAACGACGAGGACACCAGCGAGATCATGAACACCATCCACTCCGGTTCACCGCTAGACCCGTGCCCTCACCACATCTTCAACAAAGCCAGTACAGCCATCGCGCCCCATCTCCGGAAAATAATCAACGTCTCCTTCGAGACAGCAACCTTCCCGGAAAGCTGGAAGCACGCCGAGATCACCGCCTTACTCAAGAAACCCAAGGCAGACCCCAAGGACCTCAAGAACTTCCGACCCATCTCTCTGCTCCCATTCCCTGCGAAGGTCACCGAGAAAATCGTCAACAAACAACTGACCCGCTACCTCGAGGAGAACAACATCCTGGACCCTTCCCAGTCCGGCTTCCGCAGCAACCACAGCACCGAAACCGCCCTCATCGCCGCCACCGATGACATCAGGACCCTGCTAGACAACGGAGAAACAGCAGCCCTCATCCTCCTGGACCTATCAGCCGCCTTCGACACGGTCTGCCACCACACACTACGAACACGCCTTCACGACGCCGGGATCCAAGAGAAGGCCCTGGACTGGACCACATCCTTCCTTTCCGGCAGAACACAAAGCGTCCGCCTCGCCCCCTTCCGATCCAAGGCCACCAAGATCATCTGCGGCGTACCCTAAGGCTCCTCCCTCAGCCCAACGCTGTTCAACATCTACATGGCACCCCTCGCCCACGTCGCCCGACAGCACAACCTCAACATCATCTCCTACGCCGACGACACCCAGCTGATCCTCTCCCTCACCAAAGACCCTCACACCGCCAAAGCCCACCTCCACGAAGGAATGAAGGCCGTCGCCGAATGGATGAGGACCAGCCGCCTGAAGCTGAACTCGGACAAGACGGAGGTCCTCATCCTTGGTTCCAACCCTTCAGCCTGGGACGACTCCTGGTGGCCAACATCACTGGGAACAGCCCCGCCACCCACCGACCACGTACGCAACCTAGGGGTCATCCTCGACCCCACCCTCTCCATGACTAAGCAGGTCAACGTCGTTTCCTCATCCTGCTTCAACATCCTCCGAATGCTCCGCAGGATCTTCCAAGTGGATCCCCACCGAAACAAGAAAAACAGTCACCCAGGCCCTCGTCACCAGCAGGCTGGACTACGGAAACGCCCTCTACGCAGGAACGACGGCTAAGCTCCTGAGACGGCTGCAACGCATCCAGAACGCCTCTGCACGTCTTATCCTCGACATCCCCCGACGCAGCCACATCACACCCCACCTGAGAGACCTGCACTGGCTCCCTGTCAACAAGAGGATAACCTTCAAGCTCCTCACCCACGCACACAAAGCACTCCACAACTCCGGACCAGCCTACCTCAACAGACGACTCAGCTTCTACACCCCCACCCGCCAGCTCCGCTCGACCAGCCTCGCCCTCGCCACAGTCCCCCGCATCCGGAAAACGACCGCCGGCGGCAGATCCTTCTCCCACCTCGCCGCCAAGACCTGGAACACCCTCCCCACCAACCTCCGACAGACCCAAGACCTACTGGCCTTCAGAAGACTCCTCAAGACCTGGCTCTTCGATCAGTAGCAGCACCACCCCCCTCTTCCCCCAGCGCCTTGAGACCCTCGCGGGTATGTAGTGCGCTTTATAAGTGACATGATTGATTGATTGATTGATTGATACTCTGGAGGGTCTGCGGCGGCAGGCTGCAGACCAGGCAGCTGGTAATCAGTCCGGGTCACATCTGATCTACTGGGAGAGTGGTCTCCTATACAGTGAGCCTAAGGTTGCTGAGCCTGGGTCAGCCCGTGTGCTGGTGGTACCCCAGCGCTTCAGGACCTTCCTACTGGGTCTGGCTCATGACGTGCCTTTGGCAGGACCTTTGGGGCAGGACAAGACCTTTGACAGGCTTGTCACCCACTTCTTTTGGCCCCAAATGCGAAGGCAGTCAGATGCACACTGTAGGTCTTGCCAAACTTGCCAGGCAAGTGGTAAGAGTGGGAGGAAGGTCAAAGCTCCTCTCCAACCTTTCCCTGTTGTTGGAACACCCTTTGAAAGGGTGGGGATGGATATTGTGGGGCCACTGGATCCCAAGACAGCCATGGGCAACAGGTACATCCTGGTCTTGGTGGACCATGCCACCCGGTACCCGAAGGCAATCCCTCTCAGGACAACGACGGCGCCAGTGGTGGGCCAGGCGTTAATGGGGATCTTTTCCCGTGTGGGGTTCCCCAGAGAGGTGGTTTCTGACAGGGGGACCAATTTCATATCCAAGTATATGACATCCCTGTGGAAGGAGTGTGGTGTAACCTACAAGTTCACCACCCCTTACCACCCACAAGGTAACGGTCTGGTGGAGAGATTCAACCAGACCTTGAAGGGCATGATTAAGGGTCTAACAGAACCCATTAGGCGTAAGTGGGACGTCCTCTTGCCATGACTTCTCTTTGCGTACAGGGAGGTGCCACAGAAGTCTCTTGGGTTCAGTCCCTTTGAGCTTCTGTATGGTCACCCTGTGAGAGGACCTCTGAGTTTGGTAAAGGAAGGCTGGGAGGCAGCTCCCAGGAAAACTCCCCAGGATGTGTTTAGTTACATGCTGGCCTTCAGAAACCAAACTGCCCGCTTTAGGAAACTCGCTCAGGCGAACCTAGAAGCAAGCCAGGAAGAAATGAAGAAGTGGTATGACCAGAATGCCACTCTGGTCGAATTTCAACCTGGGCAGAAAGTGTGGGTCATGGCCCCAGTGGAACCTTGTGCCTTGCAGGACAAGTGGACTGGGCCTTTTGAGGTGGTGGAGCGCAAAAGTGATGTCACCTACCTGGTGGATTTGCGGACTCCAAGGAACCCTTTGAGGGTCCTCCACGTGAACCGCCTCAAGCCCCACTTCGAGAGGTCCAAAGTGAGCATGCTCTTGGCGATAGATGATGGGGTGGAAGAGGAGAGTGAACCTCTCCCTGACCCCCTGTCTACCAAGGAGCACGACGGGTCAGTGAAAGGTGTGATCCTCTCCCCTACACTTACCCCAGAGCAGCAGAGCGACTATCACCAGTTGTTGGGATAGTTTGCCCCACTGTTCTCCCTGACCCCAGGTGTTACTCACTGGTGTACCCATGACGTGGACACCGGTGACAGCCCTCCTGTGAAGCACAAGATTTACAGGTTGACTGACCGGGTCAAGGCCAGCATTAAAGAGGAGGTCTCTAAGATGTTGGCGTTAGGGGTGATCGAGCCTTCCAACAGTCCTTGGGCCAACCCAGCGGTCTTGGTCCCAAAGGCTGCTGCACCCGGTGCCACTCCAGAACTGCGGTTTTGTGTGGACTATCGTGGACTCAATGCCGTCACCAGGACTGACGCGCACCCCATCCCCAGAGCTGATTAGCTCATTGATCGGTTGGGAGCTGCCAAGTTCCTCAGCACATTTGATTTAACGTCTGGGTACTGGCAGATTACCTTAACCGATGGGGCCAAGGAGAGGTCAGCATTCTCAACCCCAGAAGGACATAACCAGTTCCGGGTGATGCCCTTTGTGTTGAAGAATGCCCCTGCCACCTTTCAGAGGTTGGTCAACCAGGTGTTGGCTGGGCTGGAGGAATTCAGTGCCGCCTACCTGGATGACATCGCAGTGTTCAGTTCCAGCTGGGAAGAACACTTGCAGCACCTCAGTGAAGTGTTGAGGGCTCTGCAGAGGGCAGGCCTCACGATCAAGGCCAGTAAGTGCCAGATCGGGCAGGGTTCCGTGGTGTACTTGGGACACTAGGTAGGAAGCGGCCAGGTGGCGCCCCTACAACCCAAGATTGACACCATTCTGGCTTGGGAGCCCCCCAAGACCCAGACAGAGGTGAGAGCCTTCTTAGGTCTCACCGGGTACTACAGGAGGTTTGTTAAGGGCTATGGCACCATTGTTGCCCCCTTGACAGAGCTGACTTCCAGGAAGCAGCCCAAGAAGGTGATCTGGACTGAGTCCTGCCAAAAGGCTTTTGATGCCCTGAAGGCCGCCATGTGCATGGCACCTGTGCTCAAGGCACCCAACTTCTCCAAGGAATTCGTCGTGCAGACTGACGCTTCAGAGCATGGTGTGGGAGCGGTGCTCTCACAGCTGAACGAAGAGGGCCTAGACCAGCCTGTAGTCTTCCTTAGCAGGAGACTACTCCCCAGGGAACAGAGGTGGAGTGCCATAGAAAGGGAAGCTTTCGCCGTGGTCTGGGCACTGAAGAAGCTGAGGCCCTACCTGTTTGGGACTCACTTCCGGGTTCAGACAGACCACAGGCCCCTCAGATGGTTAATGCAAATGAGGGGTGAGAATCCAAAACTGCTGAGGTGGTCCATCTCCCTACAGGGAATGGACTTTACGGTGGAACACCGTCCTGGCACAGAACACGCCAATGCAGATGGTCTGTCCAGGTTCTTCCGCCTTAGTGAAGAGAACTCCCAGGAGGGTGGGTAGTTCTCCCTACTTTCAGCTGGAGGGGACATGTGTTAGACTTGGCATCTTTTGGCATGTTTCCCCTGAGTTTTTGCTTTCTGACCTCCCGGTTTTGACTCTGTTGGTGCTGGCTTAGTGTTTCTGTGCACTTTTCTCACTGCTGATCAGTGGCAAAGTGCAAGTGCTCCTGTGGTAAAATGTGTTATGGATTGGTGTTTCCATGATTGGCCTATTTGATTCATGTGTCAGTCCCTAGTAAAGTGCACTGAGTGTGCCAGGGCCTGTAAATCAAATGCTGTTAGTGGGCTGCAGCACTGGATTGTGCCACCCACACAAACAGCCCGTAAATGTAACTCTGGCCTGCCATTGCAGAGCCTGTGTGCAGTCTGGGACTGCCATGTCCACTTGGCAAGTGCACACACTTGCCAGGCCCTAAACCTTCCCTTTCCTACATATTAGTCACCCCTAAGGTAGGCCCAAGGTACCCCTATGGGCAGGGTACATTGTATGTGAAAGGTAGGACATGCCCAGGTGTGTGTGGCATGTCCTGATAGTGAAATACTGCCAATTTCGTTTTTCACTATTGCAAGGCTATCTGTTCCCATAGGCCAGAATGGGGAGTTAGTTTATAACATCTTATAAACATAACTGACCCCAGGAACAAGATAGGAAAATAAAGTTTAGTATGCCTGAACTCAGAATCTAAAGATGCATCTTTTAGTAAAGGTGATTTTTACATTCTATGTTTGAAAATACCACTTTTAGAACGTAGGTATTTTCTTGCCTAACCATCCAGTGTGCCTCTGCTGGGTTTGTGGATTGACTGTCTGGGTTTTGGATGACAGGGGCTGGGGAGCAGGAGTGGCTCCGGATAGTCTAGGTGGGTCAGGAAAGGGCTGAATAGACCTGGGCTGCATTTAGAGTAGGGGAGGAGATTTCCTTGCACCTGAATGGGCCTGGTCTGCCTCTGACAATGCCGTCTCCACCTCCTGCCAGGAAGCCACACCAGAGAAGGCAGAACTGGTTTTGGCTGGGCACAGACACTCTCTGCCTAAGAGATCACAGGATTTTGGGATATAAATATTGGGGCCCAGACCCCTGAACTTTAGAACTCTTTTGGACCAAGAAGACTGCCAAGAAGAAGAGCTGGAGAAGCTGTGAGGAGGAACTACCACTTTGCTGTGTTGGCCTGCAGAGGCTGCTTCTGTCTTGGGCAGTGAAAGGACTGGACAGGACTTTCTGCAATCTACTTTTGTGAGTTTCTCCAAGGGCTTGAGGTAGAGCTTGCCCCCTGTTCAAGAAGTCTCAGGAACAGCAAAGACTTCAAGCTCTTCTGCCCTCAGCACTGGGGACTGTGTGTTTTGTGCTGCAACAGAAGAAAAAGCAACTCGACGCCATCTACGACGCCGCTGCCGACTCCGTGTCCTGAAGGCACCGCAGAGGGCACCGCCGCAATGCGACCCTGGTCTTACCGACGACGCCTGCTGACGCCGCCACCGAGCCGTTGCTCGCACCGTGACCTGTGGGCACCGCACTCCGCACCGCCTCGCTTTACGACGATGTCTTGGTATCCCTGCCGCCGCCGCTCGATGCCGAAATCTATGCCGCTGCTTGCACCGTGGTTTGAGGGCACCGCTCGTAAAGTTACACGACGCACCGACCTCATCCCGCACCGCAGCCTTGGCCTACCGATGCCAGCGCCATCGACTCCAGTTCGTCAGCCGACGACAGCGCTTCAGCAACGCCGCCACCGCTTGCACCGCGACCTGCCAGCACCGCAACGAGCACCGCATTCGCTTCGCACCGCGACCCTGGTCTCACCGACGACGCCATCTGACGCCGCCACCGAGCCGCTGCTCGCACCACGACCTGAGGGCACCGCACGCCGCACCGCTGCACCGCAGCACCCGACGCCTGCCGACGCCAGCGCTCCTGACTTCAACAGAGAGGAGTTCGATCTGCAACGCGTGTGACTTCGAGGGCCCCGACGACTCCTGCACCGACCTCCGGAACCGACGCCTACGGACGCCGTGCTTTCGGAAGCTCAACGAAAGGTCGCCGACGCCCTGCATTTCTAACAGGTACTGTTTGCGGGTCTTCCCGACACCGTAACTGGCCCGCGACGCCGCGATCAGCCAGAACTGTTGGGATTTGTTTGCTCATGACGCCGTGATAGCCTCGGACGGAGCTATCGACATCAAGGAACTGTTTTTTAAGCATATTTTGGTAACTGAAGATTTTTAAGTACTGTATTGTGGATTTTTATCGTTTTTGGTCTTGTCTTAAGTATATAAAAATATTGGATATTTTTCTAAACTGGTGTGGTGTCCTTTTGTAGTGCTTACGCTGTATTACTGTTGGTTATGTGCAAATGCTTTACACACTGCCTCTAAGATAAGCCTGACTGCTCGTGCCAAGCTACCAAGGGGGTGAGCAGGGGTTATTTTAGGAGTGTAACTCCCTTATCCTGACTAGGAAGAAGGGTCCCTATTTGGACAAAGGTACCTACCTCTGCCAACTAGAGACCCCCATTTCTAACAATGACGATATGTAAGATCCAAGGGAAATAACAACGATCACCATGTAATTCACAAACACAAGTGTATGAAAACATGAACTTTACACTCTCATCAAATGTTGGGTACTTACAACATGAACTGAACAGTGCAATTTGAATGAAAGGACTAATCACAACCTGTTAGTGATACCGACATGTCAATGTATGGCATGGGACATAGCAAGGGCAGAGCAGAGTTACAACATTTGCAGATTAGCAGAGTTCAATGATGGTGCGGACACAGACTCAGACTGAGTCTACCAGGGGAATGACCTCAACGAGACAGCTTGACAGGCCCATTGCAGAGCCAGGCCATAACATTCCAACAAAGACATGTAGAAATAGTGGCAGACCACTAAGCACCACAGTGGTACTCATGTATAACAGTATAACAAATCAATGTACATCAATTCACCAACAAGTTGCATGTGTCTACACAGCTACACATCCATGAGTCATGCTGTATACATTAACTAGAAACATCTGATCAAATGTAGCTCACAAATCTGCTAATTGTGAGAGAATGGGGCATATTTACCAGGAAGTGTCAGAGCGCGTTGTTAGCCAGCTTGGCATCATGCTATGCTCTGCCACTACGCAAATGCAGAGCTGCACAATAAGTAGACCATATTGTGGTAGCACTTCATTTCCCCTTGTGCGGCTTCAAAAGTCATCAGGCTACCACAAACGCAGGCACCCTTGCACAATAGTGCAAGGCTGTCTGCGTTGACGCAAAGTTTGTTTCTGTGCTGTAAGGCTCACCTTCCCACACACAAACAATCAATGGCCTTTTGCTGTTTCCATGTGTGCCGCACAATGCAGCACACATAGGAACAGCAAAGCTGATGCAAAAATAAACAGTTCTCATAATTGCACATGTTTGATAACATTTTTGCCATGGTCTCACACACAACGCACTCCACCATATCCGCGCTGGCCTTGTAGATATGGGCCAGACTACTGAAAATTTTGCTTTGCAGGGTGACATTGCCCACCATTTGCACCCAAAATATGGTGTGAAAGGGGGTCTAATGCACAATTGGGCATTAATCAACGGTAAGTGGCTTAACGCTGCCTTGTGACTAAGGCTAAGCCACGCTTGCTACCACAATGTTGTGCTAAGTAACGTTGCAGCGGCTATGATTTCCTTGTAATATGCATCAACATGTCAATATGTCAAAGATTCACTAGATTTGAAGCAAGACAGTGATTAATGTCAGGAATCAAATGTGGGCACCTAACTAGGTCTTACAGTTATATCGGCTCATTCAAAGAAGGTGTGACTCTGGATCATGCCACTCATCCTAATTTCTCATGTACACCAGCTCTCATCTTGTGTATGAGACTGACTCTTTGGACCTGTCACTGACAACTGGTCCTCCAATGAACTGATCATCAGTGACAGCTGTCTCATTCCAGTGTGTACATGGATTCTATGTCTTGTCATATCCAACACCAACATCACTCACATGTTCCATCTTCTGTGTGTACACTGTGGAACCCACCTGCATCGACTGGAGTGACATATCCCTTTTGAAGTTATGGCCTCAGTGAAAATGTTAGTGTAACTTCACAAGTTTAACTGACTAAATCAGTCAATACAGACTGACAAAATAATATGTCATGTAGCTGTAGCTATGCAACGTGAACCTAAGCTGCCATGTACACATGATGCAATACCAAAAAGGCATCTACACTTAGGGGGTTATTAGGATGGCGGAAGGACCGCCACCGCCAGCTGTGCGGTGGCGATCCGTCCGCCATCCAAAGTGGATTTTGCCCCGCCACATTACGATGGCGGGGGAATCCAGACAGGGACAGTGGCGGACCCAAAGACCGTCCGCCACAGGCAATCGGTACGATTGCCCGGCGGACGGCCCATTGAGTCCTAAATGGTGGCGGTGCCTAGCAGGCACCGTCCACCAAATTAGGATGCTGGCTGCAGACAGCATTTCCATGGCGGCGATGCCGCCATGGAAAGGCTGGCAGAGATTTGTAACGGGGGCCCGTTGCAGGCCCCCCTTTTGTTGGGGGGAGGTGTGGGTGCACTGAGGGGTACCCATGGTACCCCCCTACATTTCACAGCACCACGTGGCAGGCACCGTGTGGTGCCTGACATGTAGTGCTGTGAAATGCAACACCCGGCATTTTTGCATCGCGGCGGGTGCTGCTCTCAGCAGCACACGCCGCAATGTTGAACTGCAGGATCCGTCCGCCATGGTGGCGGACGCATCCTAATCCGGTGTGCGGGACCGCCGCATACATGGCGGATGGTCCCGGTTTACTCCAGGATGGCGGACGGACTGCAGTCCGTCCGCCATCCTAATGACCCCCTTAGTGAATTGGACATGAGTTCACACCAGATATCACAATATTACACAAATTGCTGGTCAATTGTGTGACAGTTGCATACAGCATTTATCTTGGCATGAGCACCCACAGCCACAGCATCCAAACAAATAGGAAAGTTGAAACACACTGGATACCATAGGAGCAAACATCTGATGAAAAATGTTTAAGATGGGCACCCATTGAAAAGGATGTTGTAGTGTATTGTCATACCAAAAACTTTGCAAATCGGCTCAAACATGTTGCTAATGCATGTTGGCAAAAAAGGTGCTATGATAACGGGCAAACACTAATTTGCATACAGAACAGTGTCCATTTGCTATGGCTAGCACCAACGCAGGCCCCCTTGCACATTTGTGGCAGAGTGTCTACATGTTTGGGATGCTTTAAAAAATGCTCAATGACAGGGCGAGACACAGAAATAAGCTGGATATATGCTAATACAGTACAGTGATGAATTGAACAAACTGGGGATGTGCAACGTAAAGTCAAGAAGGCAAATGCTGTGCTCCATCACAACATCATAAATATGTACATACATCTCAATTTACTGCTACATCATCACACTAGAGGTGAGCTCCATGCAATACACACCCAGACTTTGTTCAACTACATACTGGAGCATTTCCTTTGAATTTTCCCACCTCACAAAAATCAACATATATGTGGAAGGCACTCACCAGTGGCGTGTGGGTCCATGAAGGCATCAACGTCCACCTGAGTTATCAATGGTCTCCCAGCTGTGAGACATGTAAAAACAAATTTGTTTTAGACGTGACTATTCACATGTGTCATGTTCATTATTTAATTCATCCACATTCAATTTGATGGCCTGTAACAGTTCTTTCTCTGTTCATGTCGCATACATGAAGGGATCTGCTTTGCTTGTCTGACACACAACACATGATCATTGCAGCCCTGTGGAATGAAAGACAATACTGCAGGTATGCGTGATCATATTGTGCCTCTAACTTGAGTGACACATTCACAAGGCACCATTTCAAGCCACAGCATAATTTTTCAATATGTTGGGTAGTCAATATGTGCTTAGCATATTTCTCAAGGGTGTGTTCAGACAATTGACATGGTTTGAGTCCGCATTGTGTATAAGGCAGCCTTTCACACAGAACATTGTGGCAAGTGTTCCTTTGGGAATGGGTTTTCCAATGGGCATTACACAACAACACCCATGTCATGTTGCAATGGAGCAGATTTAAAAGTGTGGCATACATGTGGTCCTGCGCCTACATTGGGAACTGTTAACAAATGCTTAGAGCCTTGCCCTACATGGATAGACGAGTTAGTCCATCAGGTTGTGTGTTTTGCCATGTGTGCTGCATTGTGCAGCTCACATAGGCACTTCATGCACATTGCGAGTCCTCACACACAAATCTCCTTATCCAATATCTATGTATGCTGTACTGCATAGCACACATTGAAACATGATACAGCACTTCATTACTGTTTATGTGCAGGAGGGAACGCATTCCTGCACATGGTCAATCATTCACATCAACGCAGGCACACTTGTACAATGGTGCAAGTGTGACTGCGTTGGTGCTAGGCAGCTTTGCTTTAGCAAAAATGGATGGCATCATCCTGTACCATGTATTACATTGTGTCACTGACTACAGTGGTTAACAGAGAAAACACACTGCGATTTCACGAAACGTTTGTCATGTACTTATCACCTTGCCTGCCAACAATGATTCCCAAGTGATCCAAGAGGTCTCCCTCACGTCCCACACAATCCTGCCATCTGTGTTTTCATTGGTGGACCGTCCTGTCCACCCCGAAGATCCGCATCATGTGGTTGTGTATGTGCTCCCACCTCACCTTCCGGACCCGGACATCATAGCCCTGCAGGACCCGTCCCCACAATCCACCATCAGTGGTAAGAAAAACTTAACAAGCCAGAGGAAGCCCCCCAATGCCCCCTCTGACATCCTGCCCTCCCTACCCTCACCCAATATCTCCAGACACACAACTAAACCCACTTTAGAAAGAAAAAAACAAGTTGCTACCCCAAAAACATTAAGACACACCAATATAGCCCTTGGACAGACACCGACAAGATAATCAACAAGACGCAAAAACGCGTAAAGACTAAGACACAGGACTTAACAGAGACACTAGGGACGGTATACTAGACACAAAACCACTCTCTTCCACAACAACACAACTCCAAACACCTCCACAACTCTCCACAGACACTAACAGTGTGGTTAAAAGAGAAAGTGAAAGTGTACAGTACTCCTCCATGACACATGATGCAGACTGATAACACTTCCTGGGCGTTTGCGGCACGTTTATGTACTCGGCCTATCTACATCTATTCATGTGTGATAGTAAATGCATGTATCAGTGGTAGTCATAATGGTTAGCATTGGTTCTATGTTTGACTACATTGGGTGCCTTGAGCACGGGTGACTACATATGTGACTGTCACATTACACATGGCTGTGATGTCTGTACCAGTTTAATGGGCTTGCAACACACATGAACTTGAACAACAGGCATCAACTACTTGTATTGCAGATTTATGATGCTGCATACGATGCGAAGGCTTGACTACAGATTCACATTTGAGTATTTTCTTAGCTGGATGCAAAGATGTGCACATTTACGACGGGCTGTGCAAAAGCACTCAAGGGCATAATTTTAAGAGGTTGTGGTACGCATTTGACAGGTTGCAAAGCGGAAAATAGTTTGGGACAGTGTCTATCGACCAGATCCATTGTTATGTTGGCGACGTATGTACGATACATCGTTACATGGCATAAGGATCAGCTTGTGTCAGACACAATTGCCCATTAGTCTAGCATGACAGCGATACAAATCTTGAAGCTAGAAGAGAAAATGATCTGACTGCTGGGCAGGTAGGGGTCAAAATATTTGACGTGAATAAGCCCTCGTTCAATTTTCAGCCTCTGAAGGCTACAAGAGCTTACAGAGACACCTCTGATGAGGTAGAAAGAAATGAATGCACCAGATTTCAGAATGGAGCTGCCATGACCAAATTATGCAGAGGTCAACAGGCCTCACAAAGCCATGTCATAACATGTTGTAGACCCAGAGTCCTAGGTGAACAGGACATTGTTGACTGGAAACAGCAATGCAGCACTTTTCACTTTACACTGCGCACTCCTTGCAACAGCATGGCGTCCAATGCCGGTAAACGAAGACAGTCCCCATGGACTTGAGACCACACTGTGCTTTTGTATGAGACCGAGAGTGGTAGACACAGGTACAGCAGAGTTACTGCAGACTGACGTTGCAGGCGATGCCTGCGCCATGCACAAGCCTTTGGTCCCTGGCTGTAGACATTGACGCGTCAGCAATGACCATTACCTGGTGGCAAAGTCTGGCATTTCATATGTAGACACATTGCTGACATGAGAAGCCCGCATGGTGCACCTTGTAGTAGTGATCATTCGAGGTGCTCCTGATCAGGAAGAAAGGGTAGTCTGCATTGCATGACACGCACCAACAGTACACTGGGCTGACAGGGGAGACATCCTATTTTGTGCTGCGCCTCTCAACATCATCATGCCGATGGAGGTTGTGCTGCCCGTTCGCTGTGGAGGGTGAGGCACCTGACCTGGACAAATCATGTGTGGCAGGGGACCTGTGACTAGGCAACTAAGAGGGGCCAGTTGCATCTCCTGCATCTGTAGGTTTCCCTGCATACTCTGAGTACACTGCTGTACCCAGGCTTGTGGAATCTGCACTGACAGTGGATTCAGCTGGCTGAGTCACTGATTCGAAGAGGGCGGGCGGTTTGAGGCCTGGTGTCGATGTCCAGGTTGGGTGATGGTTAGGTGTGAAGCGGAGGAGGCCCAGGGGTGGTATCTGCCCAAAAACCGTGGGCACACTGCTTGTACCACCCAGATTTCCGTTGGGGAATGTGGAACATGTAATCTGCTTGCCAAAGTTGGCATTCAGGAGGCAACCGGGTGGTGCAGCCTTTCCTCAGCCCATGTTATTGAGCTCTTGGGTGTACGGTGGATTTCCCTTGGTGCTCTCCGGACAGAGATTTCTGTCTAGCATACACCTGGCTGGAGGAGAGGGGCTGGTTGGCCACACTGGACTGCAACACATGCCATACATGGTGCCTGGCCATCTAGAACAACAATGTGTTTTTAAGAGTATTTTGTACATTTCTCGAGAGATACAACCTTATCTGACATTGCCATTTCATTTTAGATGCATGGTCGTATTTTTGTTCAACTGTGCCTGCAGATGTGGGCCGGTTTTGCATGGTGTAATTGTGATTAATCCCTAGATTACACACATCATGCAATTGGCATTTGTAAACTTGTAGTGGCAGTCCAGAGAGAGATGATGCAACTTCATGGTGCTAGCATTTTTTTTGTGGTCCGTCTTACCCAATACAATGGACATTTCGAATGTAATTGGTTGTATGTTACTTGCATGTTTTGGCTGTACTTATTGGTTTTCGTGTTGCACTTCACTCATGTGTATGTCTGTTCTCTGTCTTGGGTGTGTCAACACAGAGTAAGTGTGATGGGAGGAGGATATAGCCAGCTCTTCACATTCATTGCCATGCCACACTCATGTTGTTGTGCATGTTAATTCATTGCCATGTCTATAGTCCTACATACATGGCGACAATGGCGCCGACGCGCAGCGGGAAGGCAAGCCTGTCTGCGCCTGGACCGCGCCTAGCGCCCGTCCCCGTGGTCTTTTCTCGCAAAACACTGCAGGCGCCATCAGGTACTCACGAGATACACTAATGGCACTGAGATTAAACACCCCCACCATAACTCCCTGTCATCCCCACTGCCCCAACCAAACTGGATGTCCTAGAATCAAGTCTGTAAGGAAGCCAGCGTCCATAGGAGCGACTGGCCAGCGGCATAGGAATGGCACAGGCCCTAACAGCTCAAATATCTCCTGTATGCTATTGAACACAAGATCTCTAGTGAAACATCAGCTAGAATTTTATGGTCTAGTTCAAACACAGAACGCTGATGTGACGTTTGTAACGGAAACATGGGCAGATGCTAGCTCTGGCCCGGATATCGTTGCAGCCACCCCCCCGCTATATTCGAGCCACTAACTACCTCAGGTTTTGAGGCTTTAGCCTTCTCGGTACAGCCAACAGATTCACAGGCAATTAAGGGAATGTCAGTATATCGTCCTCCAGGTCCAAGGTGTGGCTTTGCTGACAAGCGTTTGGACTAACTCTAATTACCAAAGGTCCAACACACAGGGCTGGACACATGTTAGATGGAATTTTCTTCAACTACGCTGCCACCACCGTACTACCATCTTTCCCACTGACTTGGACATTGGGTGGTTAAGTGGCTGATAAAGATCGAGAAAACCATCATGCATAGAAACTCCATCCAGCAATCTCTGGGTAGAGCCTGGCATAAAATACGGCCAGCTGAACTGGGAAACGCTATTACCTCCGATCCATGGCAACCAGGGGATAACCTGGAGCAAAGTGTTGAGAATTTTACACGCTGGCTAAACTCTGCATTGGATATAGTAGCACCAATCATTCATAAAACCACAGTAAAAAAAATATCCCAGCCCTGGTACAATGAAAACCTCAGTCTATCAAGGCAGGACTGTCGTAGACAAGAACAAAAATGGAGGAAAAATTATGAGGTGGAGGAGAAAAATATCTATTAAGCTAAATTAGCCAAGCATAAAGAGATTATCCTAGCAGCAAAGACCACATACTACTCAGAGCATATAAAAGCAGCCAGTGATGCAAACAAAACTCTTTTCTCAGTAATAAAAAAAACTGGTAACACCAACGAGTCCAAGTCAGGCAGTCACAAATCAAAACTTTTGTGACACACTGGCAAACTTCTTTCAAGAAAAGTCGTTAATATTTACAATAAATTTACTGCAAAATAACAGCTACTCATCAGGTTGGGCATGCTCCAACTGACCCGCCGGGTACAATCAGCTTCTCCACTTTTAAGGCCCCCTCGGTGGAACAACTCACAGAGTTAATTACTCTAATTAAATCCGGTGCTCCACACGATCCCTGCCCCCCTAGTATAATAGACATGATACCTGTTCAAGTGGCACAATACCTGGGACAAATTCTCAATACCATGTTCGTCGGAGGGATCTTCCCCTCCCAGTGGAAACTTGCCTCGATCCTTCCCCTATTAAAAAAAGACAATTTGAACACCCTGGACCCCAATAACTATCGACCTATTTCAAGCCTCCCTTTCGCCGCCAAGCTGGCAGAGAAAGTTATGAATCAACAGATCTCAGAATATATAGAGGTAAACTCTCTGCTGGACGACACACAACATGGTTTTAGAAATAAATCATAGCACAGAGTCCGCCCTGGTTGTAGCGACTGAAGATATACGAGAAGTACTTGACAGAGGGGGGACGGCGGCGCTGATCTTGCTGGATCTCTCCGCTGCCTTTGATATGGTCAGCCATGAGATCCTGGCTGACCATATGCGAGGCCTGGGGATAGAGGGCACAGCATTGGATCTCCTGAAATCATTTATGGCAAATAGACAACATAATGTGACAATGGGCAAATTCGTCTCTAGGCCTTTTTCCTTGCCCTGTGGAGTTCCCCAGGGCTCGACTTTAAGCCCAACTCTATTTAACCTCTACGTTACGCCACTTCCGTCAATTATCAAAGACTCTGGTTTTACCTTAGCTTCTTACGCTGACGACACCCAAATTGTGGTGTCATTAGCAAACTGTGAAAACAACCCGGGTGAGGCATTCAGCTCATGCATGAGTCAGGTGAGCAACTGGATGGATTGCAAGTGCCTGAAATGGAATGCCTCAAAAACTGAGGTTATCATTTTCAGCAATAAACCCTCTCTCTGGACACCAGACTGGTGGCCTCTAGAGTTGGACTCACTGCCTACACCTTCAAGTAAAGTAAAAACATAGGATTTTTGGTAGACAGCGAACTGAAATTCAAGGACCAAGTTAACAGAATTACATCTGCCTCTTTTTGCTCCTTAAGGCTTATAAAAAATATTGAAAAATTCTTGCCTCCCGAACTTCTGAAAATAATAACCATGGCACTGGTCCTTACAAGGATTGACTACTGCAACAGTCTCTACCTCACTCTTGCATCAGGTCTTTTGAAGAGACTCCAGACTTTGCAAAACGCTGCTGCTCGTTTCCTCTTCAAAATTCCCAAATATGAATCGGCCAGAGGTGCCATCAGAAAACTACACTGGCTGCCAGTTAGACAACGCTGTAAATTTAAAGCACTCTGTCTGGCATTCAAATCCCTGCACGGACTCGGGCCAGACCACTTTAAGAGGAAACTTAAATGGTATGTACCAGCAAGGACACTTGGCTCAGGCTCTGTCAGGAACCTGATGGTCTCCCATTTAGGAAGGCCACTTGGGGGAGAAGAGTTTTTCAGGGCTACTGCGATGCTCTGGAACAGTCTGCCACTGACTCTGAAAACAGCCCCCTCCTTTCTCAGTTTTAGAAAAGCCTTAAAAACCTGGCTCTTCACATAGGATTAGAAGGCACCTTGCACACTCGCTCAACCCGCTGCAGACACTGCCACTGCCCTAGTCGGATTTCTATAGCGCCAAGACGCCCCCGGGCATGAGCTGCGTTCTATAAATTACATTTACATTACATACATTACATGTTGTTGATTGCTGATGCCTAGCCAGTTGTCCCATGGCGACCTATGTGTCATTGTTTGTGCGTATGAAACTATAGCATTGTTAGATCAGTGCAGTGTTGAAGGATGAATCATGCACAGTGTCAGTGATGCAAGACATGCTTATTTGTCATTACAGTGACACATGTGTCAGCTAGGGAGTTAGTGTCACTTGCTAATGTCGCAGAAATGGGTATGCTTGGTGTTAAAAACAGTCCCTGCACTGTATTGATACATCAGTTAGTCTGGCTCCACTATCCTTTGAATCTTCATCCTCCACACCCGCAAGTTGATCCAGTCCACCAGTGTCATGTCTCTTTGTGACTTTTGTCAGTTACCTTTTTTCCTGTGGCACAGAATACACAGAGATGTTGTGTTAACAAAATTTATACTGGATTAGAACTGTGTGGCCCCAGCTACAATGATGCATCAGACACACATTGTATGTTGTACTATGCTCTTGTGTGAAAATGGACCTGATTGTGCTCTGGAGAACATACAACATGCACTTTTTATTTATCAATGAGAAACCATACGCAGTCATAAGTTCAGATGGCCAGAACATTGTCCCATTCCCAGTGTTACTTTAGTTTGTGTCATGTCCCTTGCTAGGTGAGTGATCTGTGTGACACTGTTGTTTTGCTAATGTAACTTCACATGATTGTTCCTCTTCTGAAGTCACAAACCAAGCAAGACATTATTGTAGTGATATTTTATTGTGCGAAATCAGAAGCTGGAACCTTTTGTTCAAAGAAACAGTTTGTACCAAGACATTTTCAAGTTGGCATTAGGAAACAAAGTTCCGGATGATGGCATCCCTCTTTGCTGTTGCAGCTGCAGAAGCTGTGGTGTGGTTTGCATCGACTTCTTCATCTTGCCCATCCTCCGGATTGTCCAGCTCTTCTGGCAGAGGTGTGTTGGTCCTTACACAGATATTGTGCAAAATACAGCACCAGTATTATTTTGCAGACCAATTCAGGCCTGTACAAGAGTCTTACCCCCGAAATGTCAAGGCAACGGAACCTGGATTTGAGGACTCCGAAGGTCCGTTCCACGATGGCCCTTGTGTGTCCCAGTGCCCCATTATAGTCTCTAAGGGCCTGTGTGTGGGACACTTTGATGGGGGTCATCAGCCATGGTGACAGTGCATAACCTTGATCAGCTGAAAATGGAGAGAAGTGTCCATTAGTATTTTGGCCTGATGTGCTTGCAGAGTAGGCTTTTTTATTTTGTGTCCATTGTGCAGCTTTGTACTTTCTACTTCAACATGTTGTGGTACATACAATTGACCTGCATCGCTGACATTGAATTGCCTATACTTTACAGCCTACACATCACTATGATGCCATTGGCCAGGTCCTGTGTAATACCTCCATGTTGTAACTGTCAGGATGTAAGGGTACCTCAGAACACCTTGGGGGTTATTTACAAGCCCCTTGCGCCACCGGTACGTCACTTTTCCACATATGAAAACGTACGAATCGGTGGCACTAGGGGCTTGTAGAAGAGCCCCCTTGACTTTTTGCACATTACTAGGTATTTGCATCAGCAATATCCATCATTGTGAGTTATTGTACTAAGGGTAGCTGGCGCCAGAAATACTTGAATGCTAAATGTTGTACTCTTTGTGGGTTAGTTACATCCACTGTGCACTCCAGGTAGATCACTGTTTGAGACGCAGCTGCACTGCTATCTGGTGCACTCTACTTACTGGGACATGTCAAGCCAACGTACATGTCTATTCATGTCCTTGGTCATATGGTAACTTTGAGTCCTCTTGAATCCGTGTTGGGGGTGGGCCATGGATATTGCTGTGTGTGTTTCCACACAACACACATTTATTTGGCTACATTTGTGCATCTGGTATTAATTATACACCTGGAAATGCATCAGGCTGATACACCTCACCAGCGGAGACGTAGGGATGCGCAACGTGGAGTGAGATTCAAAGTTCTCTTATTTGTATGCTCTTTCAATGCATGCTACATTCTGACACAACCCATAGTAGGGGTAATTCCACTTTTGTGATTGTGTGCAATTAGGTGTCCCTTCATGCAGAAATACTTTCCTCCCCATGACACAGGCACCCTTGCACCATGGTGCATGGGTACCTGTGTTGGTGCATGTCAACTAATTGTGCACCAGCGCAGGGGATAGCAGGGTGATCTGTCATCTTGTTGTACATATGACACATGCCTCTGTTTCGGAATTAATGCAGCACATTGCAAGCATATGTCTTGTGGCACCTGCTGCATTGATTCCTTGCAATTTTATGTCTGATGAGTTCTGCAAGATCTGTATTCCTTAAGTGACTTAGTGGTTTGTGGAAGTATTTCTAGCCTTCTCCCTTGTTGGGACTACTTACATATATGTTGTTCTTTGACATTAGGTGTTTGTGTATAGTAGTTGGCCCAGTTACAATGTGTGCAGAATTCTATTTGCTACATGTGCATTCTCACATAGTTGAGCTACATGATTGGGTGACTTGAGATGTGTGGTGTGTTCAGTTGCACTTACCAACAAGCAGTCCATTTCCACAGATGCCATTCTGGAACCGCTGGTTGATGACAGATTGTAGGAATCATGCACACTGCCAGGATACTTGGCGACGACATTGATGAACACTCCAAGCCAAGATGATCTACAATTGCCTGCACATTCATCGAGTATGTGTGCTTCCTGTTGCGGTATATGTGTGCAGTGGCCGCAGGAGGCACAAGTTGCACATGGGTGCAGTCAATTGCCCCCAACACATGCGGAAAACCACCAATGGCATGGAATCCCTGCTTGTTGGCAAGTTGTTCTTGCACAGTGTTGGGGAAGCGTAGATGCTGAGGCGTCAGGCTGATGATGGCATCCAAGACAGTGGGGATAAACCTGGAGAAGGATGCCTGGGAGACTCCGGCCACTCTGGCAGTGGTGGGTTGGAAGGTGTCTGAGGCCAACATGTGCAGCACAGCAAGTAGCTTGGTCTGCGGAGGGATGTTAGTGCTGCACTGGGATGTGGCCTGCAGCCTTGGCGCTATCTGGTTAAGTAGGCGTAGGATGACTGGCCGCTAGCGCTGACCTCTTCACTGCGGACTAAGGACTCGGAACCCTATTTCTAGTAACTATATGTTGACTAAATTGTCTATATCTGCTGCCAAATTGATATTTCTTATTTATGGCAGATTTATATCCTCAGAAAAAAAAAATGATGCTGTTTCGAAGTTTTTATAATGCTAAAGTTACGTGGTTTCTGATATGGGCATCGGGCGTCCGAGGTGTTGCCCGCCTCCTTAGGATGATTCCGATTCCAATTCTATTGGGGTTTTTTCTATCCCCCTTATTTCGGGATTTCAGGGGAGGGATTGTGTTCTCGGGGCCCTTGGGCCCAGGTGTGGGAGGTGGGTGGTTTTTGCGATATTTGTGTAATGTAATGTTTTTTGATTTGATGCATAGGCATTATGTGTTTTTTCCCTCATGTATGCCCCTCTGTAGGTTCCCCTCTTTTGCTGCTCCCGCTTGGTGTTACAGAGTCTGGCTAGGCAGGTACTAACTCCCTTCTCTATGGGTATGGCTGTGGCTCCTGTGGTAGATGTTAATCTTGTCACCTGGAATGTCCGGGGGCTCAATAATCCAAGAAAATGTAAATTGGTGTTGGCGTATCTCTGACGGCATGATGTAGAAATAGCGTTTCTGCAGGAAACTCATCTCCCCATGCAGGGGACCCCTCCCTTTGCGTCCTCCTGGGGACCCCACCGGTTCTTCGCAAGTTACAGCACTTACTCCCGGGGGGTCTGTCTTCTTATTCACCGTTCCCTCCCATTTACACATAAGGAGACCATATCAGACGCACAGGGACGTTATCTGTTGGTGCTGGGCACACTGCTGGGCAAGACGGTGCTTTTTCTTAATGTATACGTGCCCAATGTGGACGATCCTAGTTTCTTTGAGGGACCTCATGTCCTGCTCAATCGTTATGATTATAATGTAATTTTTTTAGGGGGGGACTTGAATCTTTGGCTTGAACAGACGCTTGACTCCTCTAATCCACTCGCCACCTCCGCCACCTCCAAGGCGCGCTCTCTCGGAGTGATGAAAGACCTCATGCACTCTTTGGGCAAGCGCAACCTCTGGCGCATACACCATCCTCTGACCCCCGGTTACACCTTTCACTCTGCACCTCACTCCACACATACTCGCATAGACTATATTTTAACGGACACGCTGGGATGCCGCTGGGCCAAGGGTATAAACACTCTACTGTGTACTCTGTCGGATCATGCACCGGTGCTTCTTCACCTGTGTATCCCACACTCGGCTGGGTGGGAATGTAGATGGTCATTCCCAGCTTCTGCCTTACTAGACGAGGTCTTCCGGTCGGAGGTACAAGAGGCCATTACTGAATATTTTGACCTGAATACGGGCACGGTGGATCACTATTCAACTTTGTGGGACGCCTTTAAGGCTTACATTCGGGGTGTTATTTCCAAACAGGGGGGGGGTACTGCGCGCGATCCAGGGGAGCCTTGCCAAAGTCGAAGCTGAATTAGCGTTATTGGATGATGCATTACCGGAACCGCGAACCCAGAGTAAACGTAGTGCCCTCATTCTGGAGTTTAATGAACATGCTGACAGGGAGGCTTCACTGCTTGGGAAGTATTCCACGGCCCATATATACGGGGAGGGAGAACGCCCTGGAAAAACACTGGTGCGCTTGGTGCGCCCTCTCAGGGGGGCTGGACACATAGCAGCGATAATCCGCGAGGATGATACGGTAGCTACAGACGATACTGACATATTAGCGGAACTAGTCGCATATTATCGCTCTCTCTACTCTACCACTCTCCCCAAGGATTTTTCCCAACACTTAGCATATTTGGAGGAGGTTGCCACGGTGTGGCTCACTAGAGGACAGGCGGATTTCCTGGCGGACCCTTTCACGGTGGAGGAAATTACACTTGCTATTGATGCCCTCACAGGCTCTAAAGCACCAGGACTCGATGGACTCTCAGGTGTTTTCTATAAAACTTTCAAAGACAGCCTAGAGCCACAACTCCTGGAAGTCTATGCAGAGGCCCTGGAACTCAGTACCCTTCCACCTTCTATGAGAGAGGCGGCCATCTCTTTATTACTTAAACCGGGTAAAGAACCCATAAATTGTTCATCCTATCGCCCTATCTCCCTAATAAATTTTGATAATAAAATCCTTGCCAAAATGTTATCCACTAGATTGTCGTTGTTGCTGGAGCAAATTATCTCCACAGTACAGTCGGGCTTTATTCCACACCGTTCTACGGCCCTAAATTTAAGAACCGTCTTTTCTGTTATAAACCGTATCGAACCTACTACTCCTGCGGCAGTGGCGTTACTGGACGCAGAAAAGGCCTTTGACTCTCGCGAATGGCCTTTTCTCATGGCCACGCTGCGTAAACTAGGCATTCCATCCAATTTTATAGCCTTGATCGCACTGCTCTATTCGTCCCCAACTGCTCGACTTCGAGTAAATGGCTCTTTGTCATCCCCCATCCCAATTACACGCGGGACGCGACAGGGATGTCCGTTGTCCCCATTATTATTTATAATAGCATTGGACCCATTGGTCCGTCAAATGCAGAAAAAACACCTGTTTCGTGGCTTACAGTTTCCCACTGGCCCCTTACTAATGTCCATGTATGCGGACAATATCCTGCTTTTTGTGCGACACCCCAACGATAATCTACAACCCTTCATAGAAGAGATTGGCCGATTTGGGGCCATGTCCGGCCTGATGATAAACTGGGACAAGTCAGTCTTGTTCCCCATCATGGCAGCGGCCTTAGCGGACGAGACCGAGCATCCGCTGCGGAGAGCAGGTGACACCACTAAATACCTTGGGGTACATCTCCACAGAGACAAAGAACAGGTCATACGCCTAAACTATGGGCCTGCGGTTGAGCAGCTTACTACACAGGTTGAGAGGTGGATACAATTGCCCCTATCTATGGCCGGCCGCATAGCTCTAATTAAAATGAAGGTACTGCCTCGATTCTTATATCTATTTAGCACCATACCCATTCCACTTACCAACGCATTCTTTCGCCAACTACGGGGACTACTTATAAAACTTGTATGGGCCGGACATAGGCCAAGAGTCTCCTGGGATACTCTGACGCTTCCGTATAACCGTGGCAGGTTTGCGGTCCCGGATCCCCAACTTTATTTTTTAGTGGCACAGGCACAATATGCGCATCACTGGTTCCATCCGGACGATCGCATACCATATACGAAACCCGACCGTGAACTGGCAGCCCCCACAACGTTGGTCACCCTACTGCCCAAGGGCATACCACTGGATCCTCAAGACATCCAACCCCTTTCTACCACCTGTTGGGCGTGGCGTAAACTTAACATTATGCTAGGCGACGGCCCTCTCTTTTCTCCGGCCATTCCCTTATCTAACAACCCATTCCTCCCACTTACCTTCGAAAAGGTGGTACAGCACACCCTCACTAAATTGGGCTTGGATACTCTCGGCTCCTTATTTCCCGAAGGTAGGGCACGCACGCTGACGGAATTATCTGCACTTCCAGGGATGACTTACATGGACAATTTTATAGCCGCCAGACTACTGGGTGCACTTCGCTCTACCATCGCTTCCTTCCCATCCCCTCCTACAGATTTCACCCCACTTACTCTGCTTATTACAGATAAAGAGGGAACACACTTAGTTACTAAATTATACAAAGCTTGTATAGCGCTCAAACAGGTACGGGACAGAGGGGTCCGGCAACGCTGGGAGGAGGATCTGGGGCACTCACTGACAGATAAAGAATGGACTTTCTGTCTCGACCAAATCCAGAAAATCTCCCCTAACCATAGGCATAAGCTCCTACATTTTAAATTCATTCACAGGATCTATGTCACCCCGCGTCAACTGGCCAAGTTTGACCCCTCCAAGTCGTCCAACTGCCCCAAATGCAGAACGCAAGATGCCGACTTTGCCCACATGGCCTGGACCTGTCCCCAGGTCTTACCGTACTGGGTGGAGATATTTGAAACGATAGCGAAAATAATTGCTGCTCCTCTCATCCCCTCTCCTCGGCTGGGCCTGTTAGGCTTGGTCAACCACATTAAACCTTGTTACCGAAGATTCGTAGCCATTGCCTTGATGCTAGCAAAAAGAGAAATAGCAGTACATTGGGGGGCCAAGACTAGACCCACAAAAGCGGCATGGGCACACAGCTTAGCTTATTGTAGCCTGCAAACTGATATCTATGCCACACTTCAGCCTCCAACCTCACGACCTAAAGATATATGGTGTGTCTATCGCACGTACTTACAACAGACTCATGATACTTCCCCAGCTTCTCCTCCAACTCCTCGCGCAGCCTCCGGAAGTGTAGAGACCGGACCCGCCCCTGGCGCTGATTGAAGTTCGGCTGTAGTAACACCACCCCCCTATAAGATCCACTGTTACGGTGCATACCCAGAAGACGAACACATACGCTCTCCTACCATGATAGCTAGACTACTCACTCGACGCCTCAAAATTGTGGAACCTCCCCCCCTGATCACTTCCCTTTGTATTAGAATGTATATTGATTATTGTTTTTTTCTGTACGCAGCTTTTAGTGGTTTCTGTTTCTTAATCTGTCTTATTATTATCGCAATTCATATGTAATTTTTTTTACGTGTCAATAAAGCTTTAAAAAAAAAAAAAAAAGTAGGCGTAGGATGGAGGACCTTTTTAGCCTGTAATAGGCTATCACCTCCTCCGGCCGGAGGTGTACGAGGGTGATCCTTTGGCGGTGGACCGGCTCTCTTCGGCGGCGCTGCCGCTGTGGTGGTGGTGTTAGTGGTCTTCTTGGGGCTCCAAGTTGCAATAGTGGTAGCGCCATGGCGTCGTTGAGGTTGCCAATGAGGGTCTAGGATTGTCATCCTTATATACAGGTGTGTTTGCACCAGTTTTAAGACCAGGAAAGTCTTGACGTTAGAAAACTGCCACTAATTGGACTTAGCAGCAGTTTTGGGGGGGGGGGGTTATCGGCATACGGAAATTTCATTGTAAATCTCGCGAAGTGGGTTTAGCAGAAGATTTTTCATAGGAACGCCTACCTTGCATCTCATTTTCATTATGTCCTTCTAACAGAAGTGGCGATCTTGAAAATTCACGTTTATGCTGGAAAAGTGCAGCTAACTGCAACTTGTAAATAGAGCGCTAAAAAAAAAAGCTGCTGTAACGTCAAAAAAGTGACGCTACAGTGGCGTTAAGTTCTTGTAAATATGCCCCTTAGTTTTTGTACCCTAAGGTACCCCTTCCTGGACAGAAACTGTGTTTACCACAGTTCAGACTCCTTTGGACTGGTGCGCAAGGGTGTCTGCATTGGTGCATGGTAGCGTAAAGTGCGTCTATGCAGAGCGAGGGAAAAACTTAAGAGATATGGCGATGTTCTACTCAATCTCGTTCACACAATGCAGCGCAGGAACTGTACTTGCTGCACTGAGTTGTGTACTTTCTTTATAAACCTATGCCTGGATATTGATTTCAGGCAATTCTTGTGTTTTGCAGACAGTTCAGGGGTTTCAAATTGAGTTTTATGCCACTCCAGTTCAGACACTATTTCCGACTCCAATAAAGTTCTCCCGCAAACAGAAATAGTTGATTTCTTTGGATGTACAGGAGTTGCTCAGAAAGGGACTTTAGATACTTGTTTGTTGTACCCAGAAGGGTTTGTAAGCAATTTATTTTTAGTTGTTAGTTCAAAAGAAAAAACAAGAAGTTCCAGCCTGTAATAAATTGGAAAGGGCTCAATTAGTTGGTTCTTTATCGCCATTTGAAAATAGAGAAGGTGGTCAGTCTAAGACATATTCTCATTCCTGTGGACTGGATGATGCAGTTGAATTTGAAGGATGCTTAATTAACAGTATCAATTTGTCACAGTCATAAGAAGTATCTGATATTCATAGGAAGGAAAGGAATCTCTTGCTGAAGCAGGTACAGTTGCCAAAGAATTCAACCAGTCTTTAGTCTTTATCGTAAATGTGGAAAAGTCAAATCGGGGACCCTCAAAAAGATGGAGTTTTTTGGGTTTAAGTAGGCTCAGACAAAGAGGTACTCCCAAAGGCAAAATTAAAGGTAATGAAAAAAGAGTTTGAGATGACATTGGACCAACAGCAAGTTTCTCTCCGGCAGTTGGGGAGGCTGGTGGGCCTTTATTAATTCTTGATTCAGGCAATCTTTCCAGGACCCCTTTATTACAGGACTCTCCAATGGCTGAAAATCAAACACTTACACTTGTTAGACATGGAGGCAAAAGAGAATATTAACTGGCAGTTATGTGATGTAGAAGCATAGAACAGAAGGGTAATCTTTCCAACTTTCCTAAATCAACTATTAGATTCAGATGTAAGTCTCAGGGGTTGGGGGGCAGGTGTGGCATCTTCTCGACTTGAGGAAGATGGTCCATGAGGGAGTTGTCAATGCACCTAAATTGTTTCAAGCTTTTTGCAGGCTCCTTTGCAGTACAGAGTCTGATAAAAGACAAGGTAAAGTATTCAGTCCTACTATGGATGGAAAATTTGACATCAGTCAGGTTCATTAAACAGATTGAGGGATTCAAGGATCAATGCACCTTCCTGCACAAAAACAATACCCTGAGGCACATTGTGAGAAGCTGGCCTGGTATATGCTGTCCACTAATGTAAGTGGGCACCTTGCACCAGTCCAGACAACCCTTATGGTGATTTAAGAGGTCTTAGACAACCACAGAAAGCTCTCTAAGGGGTAGCTGTGGAGAGCAGCCTTCTGGCTTAGTCTTGAAGGAGTGTAAAGCAGCTTGCTTTACCAGAATGTAATCTTATAGTATAGATTAAATGAAAAAGAACCACACAAAGTATTTATAAAAATATGTATTTATTATATAACACTATCTAGTATGTTACAGTATCTCCCACACAGAGATAAACACAAAGCACACAATCCTTTAGCACAGAAATCACTAGCACTAATACACAGTGGGCCCCAGGGGGGGACCAAACCATATACTAACAAAGTGGTATAAGAACCACGACTCAGGTCAGGACAATGTCGAGAGGATGTAGAATAGCAGGGATCCCAAGGAACTACCCAAGGTGAGTAGATAGGGACCCCACGGAGAGCGCGTGCAGTGTGGGAACACGACTGCGGGCTCAGTACAACTCTACGTGTAAGTCGCGGTTGGAGTATTAAAGATTAAGGACCCTTCCCAGTGGACCCTGAAGAAACCCTGTGGAAGTCAGAAGTTTGGAGAGCCACCCTACCCGTGGATACCTTGGTCCCAAGTTACCTAACACAGGGACGCCGGGTGCATAGGTGTGAAGTGGCGTTGGAAACTGCAGTCGAACCCAATGGAGGACTTCAGGAAAGTGCCGCTGCTGGAAGAGGAGAAAGTGTCCGTGGGAATCCAAATGTGGATTCTTGAAGAAGAGTACCTGAAAGCAGAGGGGACAGAGTCTATGTCACTCAGGAGTGACCAGGAAACTTGGAAGACGAATGCCCTCCGATGTCCGGTGCTTCAGGGATGATGTCGATGACCTTGACTCTGCAGCTGTGGGGACCATGCAACGCTGAGGACAACCAGGAGCCAGATACGATCTGTCCCATGAAGGATGTCGAGTGCTGAAGGGTCGGTGTCCGGCGGGAGCACCAACAAGCCTTGGCAAATTCAACCCAAGCAGGAAGTCAAGAAAGTACAAAGGTGAGACCAGCAAGGTCCAGGAGACTCACCACAAGCAGGGGAGTCAGGGCAGGCCCGAGAAATCAGGGGAGCTCAAAGGAAACAAATATGACCCTCAAGTGGACCTACAGGCCGAAGGCACTGGAGTCGCGAGAGGACCTCAAGCAGCTCACCAAAAGATGCAGGCCACAATGCACACGATGCAGTGTGGCCGAAGATTCTGGTTACTAGAGGTGCTCGAGGTTGGAGCTACTTGGAGCCCGAAGATCTTCTTGCAAAGATGACAACAAGCCTTTGCAACTGCAAAGGGAACGCATTACCCAGGGGTTTGGTTATTGCACCCCCCAAGAAGACTACTGGCCTCAAACTTAATGAGAGGGTAGAGCAGGCCTCGGGAGCTGTGGAAAACCACCACCTGGGTTGCAGAGCCCACGGAGTCCGGAGGAGCTCAGGATCTGCAGACTGGTCGACTTAGTTGCGGTGCCTGCGAATGCAGGGGAGTGACTCCTTCACTCCAAGGAAGATTACTTCGGTTGTCCTTGATGCTTCACAGGTCTTGGAAGGTTCCTGTATGATGCACAGGCACAGACGATGCAGCAGACTGGAAGGGAGATGAAGTCGGGCCCAAACGAAGTCCAGCGAAGTCCAGAGTGCCCAGATGGTTGAAGTGCAATGGTGACTGATCTCAATCTTATCCCACAGCGAATCCAAAGACCTACACTCAGGTAAGCCCTCAAGTACCCTAGGGAAAGGGGTGGGAAGATTCAGGGGACCCTCACAGGGGAGGGTCTGGATGGGGGGGGTTACTCCCATGTCCTTTGTCCAGTTTCGCGCCAGAGCGGGAGCCAACGGCTCCCAGGACTGGTTTGAACTGGACTCCTTCACTCCAAGGAAGATTACTTTGGTTGTCCTTGATGCTTCACAGGTCTTGGAAGGTTCCTGTATGATGCACAGGCACAGACGATGCAGCAGACTGGAAGGGAGATGAAGTCGGGCCCAAACGAAGTCCAGCGAAGTCCAGAGTGCCCAGATGGTTGAAGTGCAATGGTGACTGATCTCAATCTTATCCCACAGCGAATCCAAAGACCTACACTCAGGTAAGCCCTCAAGTACCCTAGGGAAAGGGGTGGGAAGATTCAGGGGACCCTCACAGGGGAGGGGTCTGGATGGGGGGTTACTCCCATGTCCTTTGTCCAGTTTCGCGCCAGAGCGGGAGCCAACGGCTCCCAGGACTGGTTTGAACTGGACTTCTGCACAGGGACACCAAATGTGCCCTCATGCAGACTGTCAGGCGCTGGCAAGCGCACCCACCCAGCCTAATACACTAAATCCTGTCTGGGAGGTGGTCACACCTCCCTGTGACAGGATGCCTTTGATCCACCTTCCTCTGCTCAAGCTTGGCTCAGCAGCAGGAGGGCAGAAATGTGTCTCTGGTCAGCAGCAACAATTTTGTGCTGTCCGGGTCAAGGAGGCTGAGTACCGGGAACACTGGGAGCCTAACGGAGGGCTCTTCCAGTGCTTGGAATCATACCTCCCACACAGTTTACGGTGTGGGGGTATGATTCCAACATGTTTGATACCAAACATGATAGGATTCGTTGCAGCCAGTTTCGAGATGGTCATCGCGTATTTACGCGGTGCCCCTCTATATAGTATATGGCTCCTTCACTGACAACCCGGGAGAATGGACTCCGTAGGCTGCAGGATTGTCCTGCTCATGCAGGGGCACCCTCTCTTTACAACCAAGCACCCTGCCCCCAGGATTGTAAAGGCCTGCTATAGGGGTGAATTTTAGGTTTTAAATGCAGTGACCCTTAGATATAGTAAACCTATATCTTTAGTAAGTGGTGCATGCACCAACTTACACAGGCTGCAATGGCAGGCCTGTAGTTCCATTTTGCATGCTTTCTCATGGGTGGCATAATGCATGCTTCAGCCCATGGGAGACCTCTGGGGTACCTATGACCTGGGTACAAGGGTACCATACACTAGGGACTGATTATGGTCCCCCAGGATCCAATCTGGGATTGTACCTAGGTACTAACACAACAATTTAGGGAGACAGCAAATAGACTAGGATCCTGATTAGCAGGATTGCAGTCAGACTAATCAAAAACAGCATCACATCAAGCAAAAAGTGGGGGTAACCATAAGAAGCAGATCCTACTTCCCTACACATATTCCTCTATCTGTGCGCTGCAGAATGCAGCACACATAGAAAGAGGAAATGACGAGGAGAAATTAAGATATTTCTCCTCCTTATGACTCACCTGGGAAGGCGTAGCATTTTGGCGCACTCCCAGGTCTGCCAGCAATGGTAAATATGGGAATGCGTCAAAATCAATGGGAGTTCCGTGGGAATACCCACACAATGCCCATACAGAGCCTTCCCAGTGCAGAGTAACACAGCACAGTCATTTGCGCTGTGTTGCGTTACTCCTGCATTATCAGACCACACAGGGCCACGCAAAGTGGCCTTGTGCGCTTGATAAATCACATTTTAGGATATGCGTCGCGCATGCACCATGTTGCATGGTGCTAACGCAATGCAAACCCTTGATAAATAGGGCCCTGAAGGTCACCAAGATGCCCATAGAGTGGAGGGGTCAAACAGTTTCCATAACTGCTTCTACTGTACTATATATAACAATCTCCACACACATAAAGCCCCTGGCTAAAGTATAACAGTTTTTTCTAGTGCGTTTACTTTAGTCGCTGTTGTTGTTGTTGTTGTTGTATAAGCTTTATTTCGACAGCTTGTGTCATAAAAGCTATAAAAACACCAGATAGAATAATAAAAAGATATGAAGGAGTAAACATCTCATGCAACAGCTTATTACAATTAAAAATGTACAACAATTCATCTTATGTGTGACTACCACAGAAGAGTATAAAATTCAACACGTCAATAGTGAGAAGCAATTTTAAAACAGCATAAATTAATAAAACGTATGTTAAAACAATATAAAAGAAAGGAAGAGGCGTCACAAAGTTTTCACAATTGAGGCCTTTGCAACTGGACCAAGTTCCCGATAACCAGGCTGCCTGAATATTGGTTATTCCGACCCTCCTCGGGACAACATTGGGAAGGGGCTATAAGCGCCAAGGAGCATGTGCATAACATATGGGTAAAAAGATAGAGTGCTGTCCAGTGGGCACTAGTGCAGCTGTGTGTGGCCCCAATCCTGGAGTCTGCTATGACGTTCCTATCTGAGCCTTCCGTCTTATGAGCCATGCATGGCTTAGGAACTTGGCCGCTCCACAAGCAAAAAGTGGTCTGGGGTCGGATCTTAAGATGCGCAAGGCGACCCGATGGTTCCGTGTGCCCAATTTCCGGCAAATCGATGTAAGCCATTTCGACCTCGGTTTGACGCATGCCGGACAAGCAAGTATGACATGGGAAACACTTTTCATCAGGTTCTTGGAGCATGGGCAATCCTTAGGTGTTGAGTTGCGTGGGTGCCAATTAGATGTTACTTCACGTACAGGAAGTGTTCCAAATCTAAAATGGATGTACAACATCCGGTCCCGAGGGACCTGGATTTTGTCTAAGTAAGTTTCCAGGTATTAGACTGTTTGTGGAGAAGGAATTCTGCGGTTAGTCGCCCCAAGTTAGGTTTGCTGGATTCTTGCTGATCCACCCAGTCCCAATAATGACGTTTGAGCACATCTTTCCTCTGCGGATCCTGCTTGGCCCACTGGGTTTGGAGTCCTAGTGCAAACATCAGCTTCTTGGCATTGGTGATCCAGCCTACCTTATGGCTTGTATCTAGCCGGATAACCTCAAACAGAGCTTCCGCATAGGGTAGGAGCTCTGGGGCCGGCCTAATGCGAGCCCAAAAGAGAGGCGGGTGAAGCCTCGCTATGTCACCGATGGAGCGCCTACCCATATCGAGCATTATGGGAGTGAGCGGGATATTTCGGGGCAGCATCACTAAATACCTTAAAAATGTATGCTCGGATCTGCAAAGATCGATGGTCTTGTCGAATCCCCACAGCTCTGCTCCATACAGAGCTGTACTAACAGCCTTTGCGTAGTACACCTGAAGGGCTGGGGCTACCGGCCTACTATGTGAAGCACGGTGCTCCTTTCCTAGTGACCCCGTTACTCCTTGTGACTCATCAGCATCTTGGTTAGGTGGGGCTTCCACGACATTTTGTCTGAGAGTCGGACACCGAGGTAATCGAAGGTGCCAACTCTTTCCAGGGGGGTTCCACCTAGCATGGGGCTGCCTTTGTAGGACTTGTGGGGGTTGAAGGCCATAAATTTGGTTTTAGTCGTATTGATAACCAACCCCCTAGCATCGCAGAAGGAGTGGAATCTATTGAGTAGTCGCTGCAACCCCGCTGGGGTCTTCGACACCAGCAGGGTGTCATCTGCGAACAAGAGGGTCAGTACCTTGTCACCCCCCCAAGGTTGGTGCGTCTGCAGGTTCTTCTTGCAGGAAGCTCACCACTCCATTCATGTAAAGGGAGAATAGGGTGGGAGCCAGGATGCAACCTTGTCGGACGCCCCCACTTACTGGGATGCGATCGGTCAGTTGCCCCTGCGCCCCCCCCCCATCTAATTTGTGCGTAGTTCCCTTCATGTAGCCGAACTACCAAATTAAGAATGGGTGGCGGAATGCCCATATCTTTTAGCACCAGCCATAGTTTACCCCTGGGGACTAGATCAAAGGCAGTCTTTAGATTAATGAAGGCTAGGTAAAGACTGCCTTTGCCGACTGTTACCAACCTTCCAATAAAGGAGCAGAAGCCGAAATGCCTGGTCAATGGTCCCCGTCTTTACCCTAAAGCCAGCCTGGTACTGGGATAGGATTGCGTTATCGTCCGCCCATAGTTGGATCCTCTGCAGCACAACTCTGCAGAAGACCTTCTGTAGGGCGTCGATCAGGCTAATAGGCCTATAGTTTGAGGGTTCATCTCTAGCTCCTTTCTTATATATTGGGACCACCACTGCACCCTTTCAAGACTCAGGGACTGGGGCACCGCTGGCTATTGCATTAGGCACAATTAAGATGTAGCAGGCCCAGTTTGGAGTGTCAGCTATGAATAGATCCCCCGAGATTCCATCTGGACCTGCAGCTTTGGACGGCACTATTCTATCTATTGCGGCCTCTATTTATCCCAGGGTGAAAAAAAATCATCATCCGCAGGGATGCTGTAGAGATCGCCCTCCTCCACAGTAGACGTTTCACCAGAGGTTGTGTAGAGCTTCTGAAAATGCTCATACCAAGCCTGGCCAGTGATGAAGTTAGGGGGTGATTGGGCTCCCGAGCTACTACCCCAGGTGACTAGGGACCAACATGACTTAGGGTCCTTTGCTGCGCCAGCTTCCTTAAGCTTTTACTTTATTCAATAGTTGTGCTTTTTTCTCTTGTCAAGAACTGTGACAGATTAGATCTGTCAGTGAGCAGCAAGGGTGTGGAGAAAACAGAAAACACCTAAAAAGCAGGGACACAGTGGACAACAATTCATTGTTAAATTGTGTTCTCTTATGTGTTTTGTAAGTTAACTTTTATGCATGTTTGCAATCGGTATGTTAAGCAGGATGGGCGCAATAAAATGCATTTGCCTTCCTCCCAGTTTACTAACCTGCCTTTAAGATAAGGAAAAGCATCCAAAGTCCTGCAAAGCGTTGATATGTGTGCTGCATGGCTCCAGAGATGTGGTGCATTTATCTGAGTTAAGAAGTGTGCATACACAACACTGTTCTTTGCTCAATGCTACCTCTGGATTTTCAAAGTTAAATGGAAAGCTAAATGCATTGACAGCGTGTCAGAAAATGTTAGGAATAAAATATTATGACGTGGTCAGCTTTTTTTTCCTTATGGAGGGTGATGGCGGGTGGGGAGGGGCAACACAGACAACGGGATTGAGAGTGGTAGGGAACAAGCAACATGGACAACAGGACGGTAAATAAAAAAGCGCTATAACGCAGCACCTTTTCCCCCTTATGGCAGGTGGGAGGGTGCAGGGACTGCTATGGTGCTGGTGGCACCCAGAGCGACAATTTAAATTGCCCCCCCAGTGACCTCCTTCTCCACGGTTCCCTCAATACCACCCTCCACCAGTGCTCCTCATCTCTCCATAACACTTCTCTCACATGTACTTCATTTGTTTTAAAGCGCTGGTTGGGGTTGACTCTACTAATACGAATACATTTCTACCCAAACAAACCCTTTCAGCAACATTAGGAATAGAGTAGTGAAAGTCTTGGGAGAAAAAACATAACATTCTAACCTATACTATGCAGTTTACATGCAGGTCATTGATGACAGTTTATAAGTCACTGTGATAAATTAGGATTGTAATTTATGAGCTGCAAGTAACAAAAGGATCTCTGTGATAAAAGCAGTAACCCACTGAGTTATCCACATTAAATACAGTTCTGTGATCTGCATAGTACATTTTCATTCTGCCACTGTATGATGAGTCAATCTGCCACCAGTCAAAACTCCGATCTCTTTCCAGCAGGAACAATAATCACCAGCGTTATCTTGACATTTTTATTGTTGCCTGAAATCTGCTGGACACACAGGAAACTCTGCAGCAGGTGCTTGTACACCTATAGATATTTCTAAGCACAGCGCTGCCTCAAGGTGTTACACCGGCCTGACGGAAGGACCTTGAGGCAGGCGTTGAACACAGACTTCCATACTGGGGAAGCTGCTCTGAAGTGCACTGTGAGGGGCTGGGCAATGTATTTACCGAATCACTGACAAAATATCGATGGACAAAATATCGTGTTCCCAAAATATCGGGACATAAATATTGATGTAAAAAATATCGACATCCTATCTACATAATGGTAAGTACTAAAATATCGAGAAAAAAAATATATAGTTGTTAAAAAAATCAAGTAAAAAATATTGGTTTTTTTAAATGTATAAAAAATAATGTAAAATAAATTAAATAATACATATAACTTAAATTTTTTTTTTTAATTATTAGAAAATGTTAACAATTATAAGTAATAAATGTAATGTAAAAATAAATTAAACATACATATATAAAATGTAATATATATTTACTTAATAATTAATAAATAATTATTTTAATAAATTATAAAAAGTTAGAAATATATTAAAAATTATAAATGCATATATATATATATATATATACATACACCTGTAACATAAAAAAACAAAAAAATATATATATTATAAATTAAAATATTAATTAATTTTTAAAACTACATTTTACACTACATTAACTGCAACAGTAGGGAAAGTGTTTGATAGCGGAGGTGAATAAATTACTATTCCCACTCCAGCGAGTGGGAACAGTAGGGAATGTGTTGGATAGCGGAAGGGAATAATTTACTATTCCCACTCCAGCGAGTGCAACAGTAGGGAAAGTGTTGGATAGCGGAGGGGAATAATTTACTATTCCCACTCCAATAAGTGCAACAGTAGGGAAAGTGTTGGATAGCGTAGGGGAAAAAATTACTATTCCCACTCCAGGGAGTGCAACAGTAGGGAAAGTGTTGGATAGCTTAGGGGTAAAAATTACTATTCCCACTCCAGCGAGTGCAACAGTAGGGAAAGTGTTGGATAGCGGAGGGGAATAATTTACTATTCCCACTCCAATAAATGCAACAGTAGGTAAAATGTTGGATAGCGGAGGGGAAAAAATTACTATTCCCACTCCAGCAAGTACAACAGTAGGGAAAGTGTTGGATAGCGGAGGCATAAAAATTACTATTCCCACTCCAGGGAGTGCAACAGTAGGGAAAGTGTTGGATAGCGGAGAGGATACAATTACTATTCCCATTCCAGAGAGTGCAACAGTTGGGAAAATGTTGAATAGCGGAGGGGTAAAAATAACTATTCCCACTCCAGCAAGTGCAACAGTAGGGAAAGTGTTGGATAGCTGAGGGGAATAATTTACTATTCCCACTCCAGCAAGTGCAACAGTAGGGAAAGTGTTGGATAGCGGAGGGGAATAATTTACTATTCCCACTCCAACGAGTGCAACAGTAGGGAAAGTGTTGGATAGCGTAGTGGTAAAAATTACTATTCCCACTCCAGCGAGTGCAACAGTAGGGAAAGTGTTGGATAGCGGAGGGGAATAATTTACTATTCCCACTCCAATGAGTGCAACAGTAGGGAAAGTGTTGCATAGTGAAGGGGAAAAAATTACTATTCCTACTCCAGCAAGTGCAACAGTAGGGAAAGTGTTGGATAGCGGAGGGGAATAAATTACTATTCCCACTCCAGCAAGTGCAACAGTAGGGAAAGTGTTGGATAGCGGAGGGGTAAAAATTACTATTCCCACTCCAGCGAGTGCAACAGTATGAAAGTGTTGGATAGCGGAGGGTAATAAATTACTATTCCCACTCCAATGAATGCAACAGTAGGGAAAGTGTTGGATAGCGGAGGGGTAAAAATTACTATTCCCACTCCAGTGAGTGCAACAGTATGGAAAGTGTTGGATAGCGGAGGGTAATAAATTACTATTCCCACTCCAATGAATGCAAAAGTAGGGAAAGTGTTGGATAGCGGAGGGGATAAAACCAAAGATTAAAGCTATTGAACCAAAAACCACAAACAAATTAAAAACAAAACAATTACCAAAAATATTTAAACATTAATAAATGAATTTTAATGATCAAGTATTGATTAATTTATTTAAACTAAATTACTTTCCACCCTCTACCCCAACACCAAAACACACACCTACAAATAGTTACACAATTTCCATAACTAATTTTGCATTCATAAATTAATAACAATTAACAAATCATTAATTAATTTAAAAAAAATTCTTCTCAACATTTACAACTATAAACCCCACAACTCACACATCAAAATAATTCCACAATTAGCATATTTAATATTTAATTAATTAATTAGCATTAATTAACAAATAATTAATTAATTATAATTAATTTTCCTACCACCATATTCCCCTATAAATGAAACCACCAATGTTGTAAAACATGACACAATTAACATAATTAATTAACAATTAATTAATTAATAATTACCAATTAATTAATAATAAATAACCAATTAATAAATAATTAAAAATAAATTAATTACCACACTTAACAATAAAAATATTAACTACATGCATAATTAATAAAAAAATATTAATTAATTAATTAAAATTAAATTACTTCCCACCCTATTCCCCTATCAATCAATCAATCAATCATGTGTTTGTTAAGCGCGACTACTCACCCGTAAGGGTCTCAAGGCGCTGGGGAGGAGGGGAGGTGCAGGTTCCAGTCCATCAAGGAGGGGGTCTGTCGAAGAGCCAAGTTTTGAGGTTTCTCGTGAAGATGGAGAGTGATGTTGTCTGTCTGAGGTGGAGTGGTAGGGCGTTCCAGGCTCTGGCCGCGAGGAAGGAGAAGGAGTGGCCTCCTGATCTGGTCTTTCTGGTGCGGGGGACCATGGCGTAGTTGAGCTGGACTGATCGTAGGGTCCTTTGGGGTGCGTGGAATTTGAGTCGGCTGTTCGGGCATGCTGGTCCGGTGTTGTGGAGGGCTTTATGTGCGTGGGTGAGGATCTTGAAGGTGATTCTAGTCTCGATGGGGAGCCAGTGGAGAGTGCGCAGGAGCTGGGAGATGTGGCAGTGTCTTGGCAGGTTGAGGACCAGTCTCGCGGCGGTGTTCTGGATGTTTTGTAGCTTGCGGGTGAGGTTTTTGTTTATTCCGGCGTAGAGTGCGTTGCCGTAGTCGAGTCTGCTGGTGACGAGGGTGTGAGTGACGGTCTTTCTGTGCTCGAGGGGGATCCATTTGAAGGTCTTGCGTAGGAGGCGGAGGGTGTGGAAGCAGGAGGAAGCGACAGAGTTGATCTGGCGGTCCTTTTTGAGCTCGGAGTCCAGGATGATTCCAAGGTTGCGTGCGTGGTTCGTGGGGGTGGGCGGGCTTCCAAGGGCGGGGGGCCACCAAGTGTCGTTCCAGGCGTCGGGGTGTGGGCCCATGATGAGTACTTCTTTTTTGTCGGTGATGAGTTGTAGGCAGCTGCTTTTTATCCATTTGGTGACAGCTTCCATGCCTTCTTGAAAGTAGTGTTTGGCTGCGTTGGGTTAGTTGGATAGGGAGAGGATGAGTTGGGTGTCGTCTGCGTATGAAACAATGTTGAGTCCGTGGGTTCTGACGATGGAGGCGAGTGGAGCCATGTAGACGTTGAAGAGCGTGGGGCTGAGGGAGGACCCCTGGGGGACTCCGCAGGTGGTTGGTGTAGGGTCCGAGAGGAAGGGAGGGAGTCTGACCCACTGCGTTCTGCCGGAGAAGAAAGAGTGGATCCAGTTGAGGGCCTTGTCCCGGATCCCTGCGTCGTGGAGTCTGCCTGTTAGCGTGCGGTGGGAGACTGTGTCGAAGGCCGCTGAGAGGTCGAGGAGGATGAGGGCTACTGTTTCTCTTTCGTCCAGTAGGGAGCGGATGTCGTCTGTTGCAGCGAGGAGGGCAGTTTCTGTGCTGTGGTTTTTTCTGAAGCCGGATTGGGAGGAGTCGAGGATGTTGTGCTCTTCAATGAAGGTGGCGAGTTGGCTGTTGATGGCTTTCTCGATGACCTTCGCTGGGAACGGGAGCAGGGAGATGGGTCTGTAGTTTTTGAGGTCGGTTGGGTCCGCTGAGGGCTTCTTCAGGAGGGGGGTTGACCTCGGCGTGTTTCCAGTCGTCGGGGAAGGACGCGGTCGCCAGGGAGTGGTTGATGGTGTGGTGTAGCATGGGTGCGATGGTGTCGGCGGCTCTGTTGAAGATATGGTGAGGACAGGGGTCCGTGGGGGCCCCGGAGTGGATTGACTTCATCGTCTTCAGTGGTGAGGGCTGTCCAGCTGCCAATCGTTGGTTTCAGGGTGTCGGGGGTGGCTGTTGAGGGTTCAGTGTGTTGGTTGTCTTCGTCGAAGTTGTCGTAGATGTTCTTGATTTTGTGGTGGAAGAACCCACAACCCACTCCTAACAAAATTACACAATTAACACAATTACCAATTAATTAATAATAATTAACAACCAATTAATAAATAATTAATAATACATTAATTACCACAATTGACAATATAAAATATTAAATACATAAATATTAATTAATAAAAAATATTAATGTATTAATTAAAATGTAATTACTTCCCACCCTACTCCCCTATCAACCCACAACCCGCTCCTAAATAAAAGACACATATAACATAATTATCAATTAATTAATAATTAACAATCAATAAATAATTAATAATAAATTAATTACCACAATTAACAATATAAAATATTAAATACATAAATATGAATTAATAAAAATTATTAATTAATTAATTATAATTAAATTACTTCCCATCCTATTCCCCTATAAACCCACAACCCGCTACGGAACTAAAACCCAAAATTTAATTAAAATAAAATTAATAACTTCTAAAAATTATTAATAAATGTATTATAATTAAATTACTTCCCACCCTATTCCCCTATAAACCCACAACCCGCTACAGAACTAAAACGCAAAATTTACTTAAAATAAAATTAATGACTTCTAAAAATGTAATACATATATTAAAAAACAAATGCAATACTTAGACAAAAAAATAGAACACATACATTTAAAATACATACTAAAATACATAACACTAACTAAAAAAACTATATTTTTAACTATATTTTTGCTAACGATATTAATGACTTGATATTTTTTAAAACGATATTAATGACTTTGATATTGTTAAAAACGATATTACTTACCTTAGACTCGATATTCTGTACCACGATATTCTGACAGTCGATATTTTTGAATCCCGATATTTTGCACTCGATATTAGTGCAAGTCGACAATAACAACTCGATATTCTGACTGTTTACGTTATTTACCTTAATGCACTTAGCACTTACCTTCATGCACAGCCACTCACAGTGCTTCAAAAATCAACTGCTCTCTTGGTGCAAGGGTGCCTACGTTGCTGCTAGGCAGCCTCAAGTGCCCAGCGTAGTTAGTGAGCCGAAGAGCCCCACATCTTGGTAGATATGGCGCTGTCCAGGTCTCTCCTATTCACACAATGCAGCACAGCACAGCACAGCAACTTTGCTTGCTGACATGTGTTGTGTGAACATTAAGTAAATATGTCCTCAGGCCCAATTCGACTGTGCAGGTGGGAATGAAAAACAAGTGAAATTATTGCATTTTGCTTTTCGCACAGGAATTTCCCCCACCACTAGGGCCTTCTGCACCCAGTTTTAAATGTCTTTGCTACGCTGCATTTAGTAAGGGGTGTGCAATTTCATGTTTCCATTGGGGTCATGGCACTATTTATGCCACTGTTTACCTCAAGGTTAACTGAATGTGCAGTAAATCTCAGTGGGCATTGGAGCTTTTACAAACTTGTGTAAAGTGCTGTACGTTGTGACATGTAGGGAAGAGCCTAGGAAATTGAGACGTGTTCAATGCTACGTAATTGCCTCCAGTGAGATATAAAAAATATATAGTTATCCACAGATGTATTAAAAACAGTGCTGCACTTGCGCAGTGAAAACTGACAATCATAAGGGAAAACAAAATGCTGTCATATTGTTGCGTCAAATAAGCTGAGGTATCCAATGGTATTTAACTGCGCACCCAGATGTGCCAATGTACCTCCATCGTGGCCTACAAAACCTCTTGGTGTTCCTATAATACATAAATAGCCCTCTTTACGTTCCTCAGTCCTGTCGTACAGCACAGTCTGCTATTCCTCTACTAGGAAACACATGCAGCTCTCCCTGTGCACCTCCATCCTGAGCAGCAGTATCAGAACTTTAGTATACGAGTCCAAACACAGGGGCATATTTATTAAAGATTTGTGTCGCCCTTGTGCCACGCAATAGTACGCAAGAGCGACGCAAGGCCACCTTGATAAATCTAGAGTAGCACACATCAAAACAGTAATATACCTCTCAGGAATGTTTTGTGCAGGAAGGTGTTCCTTCCTGCACAAGAAAAATCCTGCTCACAATGCAGGCACCATGGTGCAAGGGTGCCTGCTTTAGCGCTAGGCAGCGCATTGTGCACCAGCACCAGTAAATGACAGGAATGCACCATATATTGTCAAGTACAGCGCATTCCTGCCCTTTCCCTATCATGCAGCACAGCTAGAGGACTTGCTGCGCTGTGTGTTAATTTCATACATATGCCCCACAGTTCTGTTTATACATCTCAGTCCTGCTCTGTATACCTTCTAGTCTGCCACAAACCATTCTAGCACTGGGGCTCGCACACAGCTCAGCCAATGTACCTAAATACTGACCTGAAGGCTGCAGCATCTCTTGCTATTCCAGTTCTGGGACCCACACACTGCTGCCAGTGTGCTTCAGTCATGACATACAACACTGTCCTCTTGCTAACATACTGGGACCAACACATAGCTCCCCCAGTGCACCTTTTCAATGGCCTCCAACAAGTTCTGCTAACCCAAGACTGAGACTCACATTCAGATTTGTCAATGTGCTTTGCCCTTGGCATTCACTCCTTCTATTCCAATACTGAGATCCGTCCACTCAGCTTTGTCAATGCACTTCAATCCGCATCCCCCGCCAGGGACCTAATACAAACCCCTCAGCTCCTGGGGCGCATGGGGCCCCGTCCATTCACGCCCTCGTTCAGCTTAAGAGCTATCAATATCTGTGAGAAATAGGACTCGTTAAGCATCTGAGGAGGGGACCATCATTTTGCTTTATGCCCTAACTGCTGCACCTCCTAGTCTTCAGTGCTGAGGCCCATTTTTCCTCGTTGCTCCTCTATTGGGAAGGTGTATCATTTTGACAAATTCACAGGTTTACCAGTCTTGGTAAATCTAGGAATATGCCAAAAGAATGGGTGGATGCGTGGGATCATTTACGCTCCACCCATGTAACGCCTTCCAGAGCAGAGCAATTCAAGGCACTCATTCATCCATATATCTACCCATCCACCCTTTCACTCACTCACCTTTGCCAAGTTGCAGAAGAGGCCAATCAAGGACTCCACCACGCTGTAGCTGCTAAAGTGGGGGGTTCACAGCTGCCCCCAACCAACTACGTTTCTAGAAGCTGGCTTAGATGCGTGCGTCAGAGGCGGTTACCCGTTTATTGTTTTGCACAGCGCAAACTAGACCCTGAAGGTATTGGAGCACTTTACATGTGCACCAGTTACATTACACAAGGCACATACATTTTTTGTAGGCACAGGGACATTAAATGATTTACCCAGAATCACGGGATGTTGAAGCAACTCCGAGACTCGAACCTGGTTCCCTAGCTCCAAAGTCGGCAGCTCTGGCCCTTACACCACATCCTCTTCCCGCGGCTATGTGTGGGTCATTGCTGCAAGAGATGGTTGTATTCAGAAATTGTCTCTTCGATCTGATGAATCCGTTCAATAGTTGAGTGCCCAGAAAGCTGGGTGAGGCGCCTCACCATCAAGATGAGAATGGTCCTTTTTGCTGACAGTTGCTGATCAGAGGCTCAAATCACTGTAAGATAAGCGTAGCTTTCCATCCTGTGAGGCAGATAAATTGAGTATCATTACTTTGGGATTCAGTTGATTGCATTAGTTAAAGCTCTTAGAAAATAAACTACTGAGGCAAGAAACTCTTTATAGAAGTAGGCGATTGGTACTCTGTAAGATTATAAGTGGTCTAACATAGTACACCAGAGGTTCCAAATCCTCTTCAGCACTAGGCCTCTCTTTTGGTAGGCATATTTCTGATTAGCGAGTTATACGTCACATTCTTTCACAAATACACCACATATTCCAAGACCTGTGGAATAACCCTTTATTAGACTGTGCTTTGCAAAACACATCAGGAGAGAACGTCCTTAAACACATGAGTGAGATGATGACCCCTCAGCAGAGGAAAGGCAGACCACCCTTAAAAACAGACATGTCACTGTGCAGAGTTCTAAACCCCAACACTCACTGCCTTTGAGAGACCACCTCGCACAAGTGTGCTGGCCCTCAGTCTGTAAGTCCGAGTCATGCTATGTGTGCAACTTGGCTTGCTATATAAAGACTCCATGAGGCTTACCCAAAGTTTGCCAAATTGTTATTTATTGAAACGTCATTTGGAGACTGTTGGGACCAAGTGTACTGGGTAATTTGCTCTGCGCGGCCCTCGTCTCCGCCCATTTTATTTATAGCGAGGGTGCAGTTGTGACAATATCCAGCCTATATGCCGGCAGAACAACAGGACTGCTGACCTTCCACATCCCATCCCAACTCAGTCCTTTGCAACAGTTTGCACGCCGCCTTCCAGGTGGCATGCAAAGTCTTTGAGCCGGATGCTTGGTTAAGGATTAGGCCTCAGGCGATATCGTGGATGTTGATTGCGGCCAGGGGATTCCGTCGGCTGTCGGGGAAAGTATACTGGACGTTGGGGTGTCCTTGACCATCGTCGGAGGCCTGCAGGCTGGCTCCGTACCGGGTGTGGGGTTCTCTTCCCCCCAAGGCCAGCCCCCGTCTTCCACTCCCCCATCGTCCATAGTTTGGTCTTGTGGGGCCACCTCCACTTTCTTGAACCAGGAGATATTCCGGGCCACCGTCTCCTGTCCCTTCGCAGCCATTACCATGGTTCCTTCCACCTTGACCACTGTCCATGATCCTGGCTCTTACGGTGTCCTGAATTTCCATCCAGGTCTCCGACCCTTGATGACTACTTGGTCCCCCTTCTGTGGCTGGCTGCTGCATTCTGCTGTTCCCTTCGCATATGTGCCTTGCGCTCATTGTATGGGGGTGGCATCCACCCCGGGCACATGGGGATGGTGTCTCTGCGTGGCCCATTAAACATCAGTGTCTATGGTGCCTGTTGGGTCATGATGTGTGGCGTGCTCCTGTAGTGCCGTAGGAACAGTTGTGGGTGGCACTCTGGGTCAGCGTGTTCGGCCACCGCAATCTGCAGCATTTTATTGAGGGTCCTCATGAACCTCTCAATTTTCCCCATTGGCTTGTGGCCACTGGGGGGTGATACGGTGATGCCGCACTCCATGATGTTTCATGAAGTCACTGAATGCTCCTCCTTGGAAGGGTGGGCCGTTGTCACTCTTGATCTCGCGGGGCAGCCAAACACTGCAAACACCTTTTCTAGTATGGGAGCCACCTGTGTGAATGCCGTTGAGCTGATAACTTCGACAATGGGATGCTTGGAGTAAGTGTCCATCATTGCTAGTGTGATCCTCCCATCCGGGAAGCTCCCGAAGTCTATGCTCACTTTCTCCCAGGGCACTTTTATGATTCTTCCATTATTATTGGTGCGGGTCTTTCTGGAGTGCTAGTCAGTTGGCACGCCGGGCACCACCGTACTGTTTTTTTCCACTTGTTCCTCCAATCCGGGGTACCATACTTTCTCCCGCATTCTCAACTGTATCTTCATTGATCCCTGATGTCCTCCGTGGGCCAATTGTGTTCCGTGGTGGTGCAAGGCCGCTGGGATGACAATGCGGGATCCACGTAAGAGGATATCTTCTTGGGTCGTACTCAGTTCATTCCTCACTCCACATCTTCGTGAGGTACTCGCGATCGTGCCCTGACCAGTCATTAGCGACTTGCAGGAAGTTTTGCCACGTGCTCCCCTGGACGGCATTCCGCACCTTGGCGAAGACCGGGTCTGCTTCAGCTGCTTCCATGATGTCGGCCAGTGTCAGGGCTCGGGGCACGCTGCTGCCGAGATCATGTTGATGTGTGCTTCCATCGTTTCGATCTCTTGGATTTCACATTGGGCGGCCGTTGGTATCGGGTGGCGGGAGTCGGCTGGGTTCTTTGCCCCGGGTCGGTAGACGACCTCCAGCAGATACTGCTGTAGTTGGATGGCCCACTGTTCGATTCTGGGAGGTGGGTGCGGGGCTGAGCCTCTGAATAGGGGCACAATCGGCTGATGGTCGGTGACGACCTTGAAGGGCTGACCACTTATGTAGAGATGGAAATGTTGGCACGCCCACTTGATTGCAAGAGCTTCCCGCTCGATTTGGGCGTAGCGCGCTTCAGTGGGCAAGAGGGCTATACTGCCCAACGTCCTGGTTCTTGTTCCTGGGCCAGTGCTGCTCCGAGGCTCCCTAGGCTGGCATCCACTAGCAGTTCGGGTGTTTGTCTGGATCGAAGTACACCAGCATGATGTGGTCGAGGAGGGCACTCTTGATGCACTGGAACACTGCTTCCTCACGGTGACCCCAGCTCCACTTGGTGTCTGTCGAAGTCAGGGTTCTCAGCAGCTCAGCAATGGTGGCCAAGTCTGGGATGTATCGCCACATTACGTGGCCATCTCGAAGAAGCTTCGCACCTCAGACACGGTGACGCAGTGCTTGTTTTATCTCCTGGGACTTCCGGGGATCTATCTGTATTCTGCTCTGGTTGAAGATGTATCCGAAAAATTCTATTGTCTGTTGGAAGATTAGACATTTCTCTTGGTGCAGTGTGACGCCATATTCTTGGAGATGCATCAATTTGGCTCGGAGGTGTTTGTAGTGTTCGTCTGCCATGGCGTAATGTATGAGAATGTCATCACTAACATTTAGTATGCCTGCCAGTCCTGTTAAGATCTCGCGTATGGTATTTTGAAATACCTTGGCTGCTGAGGAGATACCAAAGTTGAGGCATTTGTAGCGGCGCAGTCCTAAGTGCATGCTGAAGGAGGTTATGTAACTGCTCTCTTCCGCAGGACTAGTTGGTGATACCCGGCGTTTAGGTCCAGTTTCGAGAACCACCGGGAACCTTTGACATCAGCTACTATTTCATCCATGGCCGGTGTTATGTGGTGTTCTCGCCGGATGGCTCTGTTTGGGAGTCGCATGTTGATACATAGCCTTATCTTCCCCAGTTGTTTTGGCTTCTCGATGAGACCAACTTCCATGTGCGAATATCTTGGTCTAGTAGCGGCCTGGGCCCTAGGCGGTTGTACTGTTGTATCCCCATGACATTCACGGAGGCCCCCGTGTCAATGACTGCATTCGCTTCTGACCAGGCTACACGGATCGTGCATGTGGGTTGTGGCCTCCTGCGCCGCTTCAGCTCTCTTGTAAACGATATGAGGAACGTTTCTTCTTCTTCGTCCTCTTCCGGCGATGAGTCTTCCACCCGGTAAGTATATTGAGTGACGGTTTTTGAGTCACCCGCATGTGTGAGGGTGGTGCTTGACAGTTGGCACCCCATTTTCTGCAGTGGCTTGTTGCTTCGGGGATCTCTTCCTTTGTGCCTTCTTTTGGCATACTGAGGTGAAGTGGTTGGAGATTCCACAGTGGGAGCAGTTCTGGCCTTGTGCGGGGCAAGCATTGATTGGGTGTTCTTCCCGCCTACAGTATCTGCACCTGTTCTTCTGGGTTTGGAATGGATGTCCTCTGGGCTCACGTTCTTTCTCTCTTGTCCTTACTGCGTCTGCTCGCTTCGTCTTGGCGACCACAATGATGTTCGTATCAGCGCTAGGTTCATATCGTCGGCTGTAGCGCCCCATATGTCGTGCGACCTCGCTAGGATTAGGATGTCATCCAGGCTTATGTTTGGTTGCCTTATGATTAGATCTCCGTGGGTTGGTCATCTGCTGTGCAGGTGCTCCCTAGCTCTCTAAGCCTGGCGTAGAATGTGTCAATAGATTCGTCCTCTCGCTGTCTGGCCTTACGCAGTTTGAACCTCTCAAAATCCGGGTTGAGCTGTGGGTCAAAGTGCGCATTAAGTACTCTCACTGTGGCGTGCTTGAATAGGAGGTAGATTTCTTCCCCCACGTAGTGTAGGAGTAGTGACCGTTTAACAGTGCCATCAGTCTCTCGTGTTGCCACAAAGTAGTTGGCCAGGTGTTCTACCCAATTTTTCCACCTGGGGGAGGAAGTAGCGGGATCGGCCAACTCGCTGAATGGGGGTAGGACACCTGTGTGGGCGTGTTGTGTGACGATGTGGCCGGGATGCTGGCCAGCATTCGCTTCATCCCCCATTCTGATGGCCTAGTGTAGATTTTCGTCTGTGCTGTATTTATTTTTTTATTCTTATCTCTCTCTGTGTACTGGCTTCCCCTGCAGTTTATATATTTGGGTGGTGGATTTCTGCTTGTTTGAACTTTAGGTGAGTATTCATTCTATTATTTTTTGTTTTTTTAGTCTCTCGATGGTGAGTGCTGGACAGGGCCTTAAGGACATGCCTATTGCCTCAGGTGTCCTGCCATGTGTCAATGCTTGTTTTGAGGCAGCGGAGTGAACAGGCTGCAGCCTTGAATGGTACCTTTGCGTGTCTCTGCGGAGGCAGGGAGGCTCCTGCCACTGGGTGGCACACCACAGTGAGCGGCTCATGGAGAGCGGCTCAGACTCCTCTCTCTACGGCTCGCCGACGGCAGCTTGAGCGCGTAGGGGCGTGGTCGGCGGTTCCTCGTCGGCTTGCAGGCTTCGCCCGGCTGTCGATCCATGAGCTACTTCGGTGTGGCTCCGACTCTTCTGTGCTGCAGGGCCCCTTGAGTGAGGCGGATGACATGTGGGCTCGCCCCTGCCCTCGTTGTCAGTGTTGCAATCAAGTGTACTGGGTGAATTGCGCTTCGCGGGCCTCGCTATTGCAGCAAAGAAAACACACTCACTGCAGTTACTGTAGCTGGCTGGAAGACCACGAGCTGTCTCCGCCCATTTTATTTATAGCGTCGGGCCACGCCTGGCCCGCGGATGCAGTTGTGACAATATCCAGCGTATTCGCCGGCAGAACAACAGGACTGCTGATCTTCCACAGAGAACTCGTCATTATAAACGTGTAGTTCATAATAAACTGAAATGTTATCAAAATGTTCACAAACAATATATTTTCTCAGAAACCCAAAGCAGAGTTTCAGGTATTATTATTGTGCGGTGATGTGCCACGTTCTGCCCATGAATGTCGACCTACAAGTTACAAAACCCAATTACGGGGCTGATTACGAGTGTCCTGGAAATTCTGAACCTATTGAAAAATCCTGTTCGCGCAGGGGTTGAAATTATGAGCTGTGTTATCACACCAGGTAATTGCCAGGTGTGATAAAGGCCTGAACCCCACTGGTAAATTTCGGCTATTTAAACCTACCAAAATTTAGAAAGGTCAAAAGGTCGTGCAAATAACAGGATGCATGCATGTTATGTCCATTTTCACATGAAATATTTATGAGATAATGTATTGCAGCCAATAAATTCCGAACCCATGGCTATCGAATTTTTATTGAGTGCGATAAATTCTTTACATCCTGTAAGAGGACTTGTAACTGGGAACTTATGCCCTAAAATGTTGTTGCTTTCTACTCTTATCCCTTAGAAATAGCTGCACATATTTCATACCATTTGAAAAAGATTGCAGTGGCACTTGGGCCAAGGATTTCAATCTGGTGCCCAACAAAGTCTACTCATGGGGCATCTCCGGCTGTTGAAGGATGTTGCAAGACAGGAGCTCCAGGGAAGGGAGAATAGCAGTTGCTGGCCACAGGCTGCCATACCTGGATATATCCAGGGCTACTGGAATTATGCTGCAGGAGAGGGCCAAATTATGCGGCACAGTTGAGTAAATTATGCAGCAAAAACACGCAAATTATGCTGCACATTTTGTAATACTACTACTTCATTATTTCATCATTTTTAGGTCGAGCCTAGGCAGCGTGCATGCGCTGTCTGAAGACCAGCTGTAATCACTATATGGAGTATAATTCGGCCTGCTGCTTGCCATTGGTTCACTCCTGTGCTGCTCTTTTGTGCTGCTTCCTAAGTCATTCACGCAGCCGATCCCTCACTTGCAGTCAAGGCTAAGGAGCACCGGCCAAGCACAGTTTCTTTACTTTCTTACAGTGGCGTAGCAAGGGAGGGGCGGGATGTGGTCCGCCCCAGGCAGCACAAGTTTTGGGGGCACCAGCACCCCCCCACTCTTACATGCCACGGGCAGCAAACACAGGGTGTAGTTACACCACTGCTTTCTTAATCTGTTGTTTTAGAGAACGTATTGATTAAAAGGTTGCTTTAGGCCCGTCGCTGCTTCCTCTCTCTCACCACGCTCCGATACAAATGCAGGTGAACTTGCTAACCATCCCCACCATGATTGAATGTCGGTCTTGGCTGTGCGTGAGGTGAGGAGTCGGAAGGGCTTCATGGTGCGTGAGCCCTCTCTGAAATGAGCAGGCTGGGTTTACAAGTGCGAGGCAGCAGGTATTCGCTTCATGTGAGTCAGTGGCGTCTTGCAGTGTACCCATCAAATATATGTGCTAGTGCTGGAGGACAGGTGTAAGGCATGCCCTGTGCGCACATCGATTACACAAGCTAGTGTTGAGTAGGTCCGAACATGTACTGTTTACAGTGGTCACTTCTGGAATCTGTCAGTGAACATGTGAAGTACACATGACACTGCTTGACTGGTGCAGGGAATGTAATGTGCACTCACAGAGTACATATAGTAGTTCTGGGTAGGTGCAGACCAGGTGCTGTGTAAACAGAAACCACATATGGCAAAACTGCGCAGGCGTGGGATCGGGATTGCGTGCATACACGGTACACAGAATACTGATATGCACTGCCTCTCCCATCACTATATTGCACTGATAAGGAACACAAGCGTGGGGTCGGGGAGAAGGCACTTTATCACTACCATCCCTCGCCCCACTTTTACCCGAGAAGCTGCACTAGAATGTGGAATGAGCCCCACACAATGTGCATGGTCCTGATGTTAAGACACCCAAGTACATAAACTGCCAGCGTGGATATCCCCCATGAAAGAACCCCCCTGCTCAAATTCAGTGAAAGTCAAGTAACTCTGCAACAGCCAGCTACTTCTAATTTTTGATTCACAGTCGTTCGCTCAGTGGTAGTTTATCAGTCGTACATAGCGCAGAGCTATCATGCCCCTGCGGAGTTCTGGACCTGGTGTTGGTTCTTCCTGCTCCGGCAGCTGTGTTCAGGAGACGAAGACTGACCGTGAAAGGGGCACCACGGAAAGGCTCAGTGCTGACGCCTCGCCCAAAATGCCCGTCTGAACATCCATCACGTCCAGAGCATCGGAACACTGAGGTTGCCTTTGGTGGATTGGAGCCTTGGTGACTTTGCCGCTGGGGAGCTCACCCAGGGAGTTCCTGCTTCTGTGGCTGGAACTGTAGAGAAGGCTTTGCTCTCTGCTGGGGGTTGCATCGCAGCCCCCATGGTGGAGTACTTAGAGTTTCGACGCCGGATGCTAAACACCTGATGCCAGAAGCTGAAGAAGTCAAGAGGAGTTCCCTAGTTTCTCGTTGGTGTCTCCTGGAGGTTTGCCGCAGGCGACCTCCCACAGCCACAAACGACGTCAGAAACGCTGCAGCGGTGTTGTCATGCCATTGTTTGCCTTTCTCCTCTAACTTTTCCTTGAGAGCTGGAGGAGCTGGCTCCCTTAATCCCTAAGAATTGGAACTGGAGAAGTGGATTTCAGCACCTGGTAAACCATTTTTAAAGCCTTAAACAAGTGGATAACCCCATATATATTAGTGGCAGGTGAGAACATAAAGCAAAAGCAAGCCAAGGGGGTGTGGAAAAATTGGTGAAGGTAACTGCCACCAGAGGAACACTAGAAGTGGCACTACCTCTCTGATGTGCGGAAGCAGCCGGCATTAGGCCGGTGCAGCTTGCACAAGGAAAGGGGGCCAGTGGGTCAGTGTAAGCCCCCCTCCCCAACACTCAGCACCAAACGACGACCATGTCACAAGATTCTGAAAACTTTGGGATAGCAACACCAGGCAGTCCGGACTGGGCTGAACCAGGACTGACAAAATTTGATTCTGACACAGAGAGACTGGTGGCTGGGGGGTATCTGCCCGACCTGGCGCATTACCACAGAGAAAGGAATCCTGTGACAGCTGAAGAACTTGCCAGGACGCCTAGCTACGTACAAACTGTCTCAGTCTATTTCAGTCACCAATTGACATTAATCCAATGAATAGAGATATGTGTTCAGGTAAAGAAAGACCCCCTTTCCCCCAGATAAAGGAGAAAAAGAAACTCCAAATATTAACAACCACAAAAAATGATAAAGTAAAAACAGCAGGAGAGAACCAACTGCTAATCACTCCCGTGGTAGGAATGTTTGAGAAATCAATGAAAATGAAAATCCCACACAAATTTGACTTCATGAAAGACCCAACCGGAGCTATGTTAATTGTACAAACGGACTCTGATAATCTCCAAACTCCATTCAAACCAGAGAGTGAGGTAAAAAAAGATATATCGGGATCAAAACATCAGAATCCTGGACCAGGAGGGATCAGAACAAATAATGAAATGGGAGGGTAACATGGGAACTCAATGGGGGCATATAACAGACTTAGAGATTTTGACTTTAGCTTCAACATCACAAATGTCACAAATGTCCCAAGAAGCTCCTAACCTACCGGAAATGCTTCCAGGAGACGCACAAAAACTACTGTCATGAGGGGCACCGCTACCTCTTGAAGTAACAGCAAATATTAAAAATGGTAAAACCTCAATGGAGTTTACAGCTATTTCTTTTCAAACAAATCGGATAGATCATAAAGCCTGTAAAGCAGGAGGGGTAACGGAATCACAGTACAAAATGCTTAATGGCACTTTCCTGTATTGAACAAGGACGAAAGCTAGTTAATATAAAAAATATATAGATCGATGTGAATCGGGTACAGGCAAAAGTCAATCAAGTCGACACAATAGATACACGGATCCATGAGAACCTAGCACAGGCAAAAGGGAATCAAGATCACATGGAGGAATCCTTATTGAAAATCAACAATTTGCAGCTCTGGAGTACTCCTTGCTACAATAATAATCGTAGTATCAACCTTCAGTTTACTCAATAAAAAACGAAAGAGGGGGACCACCAAAGTTCTTCAATGATTAAAAGAGCGATACATCATAACCCTGAGGTCACACAATAAGGACAAGGTTTACAGAAAGATCATATTCAGAGTCAATAAGGGACATATTTTTTAAAACTTCCCACTTAACAATAGAAGCTCTAACATATCAATCAAATAAAATGAAAGTTCAAATTGACCTTCTTAATGCCATGGCAAATTCTGTGGCAGGGATAGATCAGAAACTGGCCACTTTTAATAATTTGATAATACGAGTGCAAACACAAACTACAGCCCCATTATTTTGAGTGTACGTGTGCACCTTTGGTTAACAAACTGTAAACAATCCCAGATGTCTTGACTACCATTCTGGAAGACCTAAACAAAAAACATACAAACTTTAGGGAAGAACAATAATGCCGGAAAGCTAGAAATAGAGGAAACTAGCATAAGCAAAAAGACAACGGCTCAAAATAATATGGATTCACTGGGAGATACAATGGAAGATCAAATTGAAATACAAACAACTACAGCTCTGCTCCAATTGACGAAAAAACAGAGAAAAAAACAATGTAAAGCAAGAAATAAGATAAAAAATAGTATAATACTGAGTTTGCCAAAAATTATAACACAAAAACAGGGAGTAACACAAACAGTCCCAACCAGGACATAAGACCATTGCAAACACAGCCCTATAAATCTATAGGAAAAAAAGTATTATCTTCTCTTTCAAAAAAACCCGGAAGATATTACGCCTACCAAGGATAGTGAAGAAAGAACCAAACAAACTGAACAACAAGGTCAAGTTTCACCGGAAAACTAAAAAAGTGATGAAAAAATCTTAGTGTTAAACCAGGATTGGAAGGTAAAAACATTAGCGGAACAAAAGGAACAACTTTCCCATGCGAAGACTTTAAGCCAACAAGAAATAGGAATACCCTTGTCACGAATGATTACAGTTCCACCCCACGAGATAAATCAGGAAGATCAAAGTACCTCCAAAAAACTGACGAGGTGTGGCTCGAGGACACAGACGGATACAATACAGAAGAGAAAATCCATAGGATAATTATGATCGAACAGTCACCCAAAAGACGAACCAGGAAATCTATATCTGATACGTATACAGAGCCTCCCCAAAGGATGAATTCATTAAACTAGAGGTCAATTTTGTCCAAAAAAGAACATATAACTGCTACATTAGGTGACAATAAGAGTGCAAATTATGACCACAAAAGTGGTAAGAGCCAACTTATTTTTAAACCTGAATATAGGTCTAGGGGAAAACTTGACATCTTGAATCGGGGAAATATTTTAAGGCTTGTGATAGCAATCCTGTTGCTTGAAAAAATGAAAAGTGAAAGCATAGAGTCAGTTGAAGTTCTAACAAATAATAAAGAAGGCTACCAAGAACGCACACTGGTGACATGGAACTCTATCCACCTAACATAACAAATCCTTCAGGAATATGAAACGTTCCTAAATTGGGGCATAAAAATCAGCAGGCCCCCACAGATTTTTTACCCACGCCCTTTTTTTTTGCCAGAGAGTCTTGACTACCAACGGAATAAAAACAAACACAAATAAGCAAGTAGTCTCAATATTGAAAAACCCTATCGGCATAACAGCTAACTTACCATCAACAACTACAATTAAATCTCAAGAAGAGATGGTTATGGACCTTAAGTATGGCTGGCTGACTGCAGCCCTACACGGGGCAAACCAGGTAAGAAGGGATCAACATCAGCGCGCCTGGGAGCAACGATCAGGCCAAAGGGAAGTGATAAAAATTTGTTCTTGGAATATAAATGGTGTACGATCTAAACCACAAAATGCACACTTGACGTCCATGTCCAAGAATTTCCAGATTATCTTCCTGCAAGAAAACTGGGCAATGCAGTCCCTTGTGTTAGAAGGATTTACCGGGTACTTTGTCCCAGCTATTAAATTGAATAAATACGGGCGTCCCAGTGGGGGATTGGCAACTGTCATAGCAATAGACTTAAAATTAGAAAGTGAACAAATATCTACAAGTGGTGATAACATTTTTATTGTAAAACTATACTATGAGGAAGAAAACAAAACAAAATCTCTGTTATTAATAAACATTTACATACATCCCGACACCAATACCAGGAAATCAATGGCTATTGACCTAATAAATATATTATTACATGAAAACGTGGAGATACACTCCAAAATAATTATTTCAGGGGATTTCAATATGAACCTATTGTGCTCATACACAAGAGATGAAATCACACTGCAATAGGACTACCAATGGGCCATTGCAGAGCAGCTTCTAATCCCGGAGACTAAAGGGGTAGGAGAGACAGTTGGAAAAAACATACTAAAAGACCTGGAATCCCTTGGTTTAAGGGTATAAAATGGGAGGTTTCAACCAGACATGCCCCCAAGCATGGACCTTCCAAGCACATGGTCAAAAGTCACGAATCGACTATTCAATAGTATCCTTGAGTCTATTCCAGATGGTATCCTCTTATCAGATTGTAAATAATGGAGGTTAAGTTCCAACGTGGAAAACATCAGAAATTAAAGACCCTTCCTGGGGTGACTTGCACAATAAATTACTGTAGGCTATATTAGTCGGAAGGCTCCAAAGACTCCATTACAAAAAAGGCACTAAATTTGGTCGACCAATGCTTTAAAGGTCATTCTCCCACTGTAATTGCAAAATGGGCACTTTTCATAAATTAATTAATGGCTACCTATGTATCAAAAAATTATGATAAACAGCAACTAGGCAGTCAAACAAAAGCAATAACCAGGGTTAAATTATCTTTGATAAGCCGTATTCTGAAAAGAAATCGCAAAAAAATACTGAGACAGATAAAGAATGGACGGACAATTTAGCCCTCCATTCCAAATTAATAAAGACAAATAAAGAATAGAAAAAGCGAATTTGGAATGAAAAATCTCAAGTAAAACAAGCACTCTGGGCAAAAGCATTATACACAAGCAAATTGAAAAATTCAAGAAACTTCTTGGAAATGATTAATAGTTTGAATAGAACTAACACGGCGATTGCAACATCCACCATAACAGAAGCAAAATGGGTTACGTTTTTAACAACTCACCTGAATAACAACCAAGATGTTGCAAAAAATGAACAGCCTGACAATCCTAGTGGAAAAGACAACAATATGAACTGCAAAATGGAACTAAATATAACCGAAGATCAAGTATACAAACTAATCAGAAAACAGAGGCACGTTGGAGCCCTAGGCCCAAATGGGATTCCTTTTGCCCTATATAAAGATAATCCTACTGTTTGGGCAGAATACCTGACAAAGGTTTTTAACAAAGCCGCCGAATAATCAACTGTGCCGGAGTCATGGAAGGGTTCCGTAATATCACCTATTTACAAAAGCGGTGATTGGGCTCAACCTGGCAGTTATCGTCTAATTACTCTACAAGACACAGAGGCCAAACTTTTTGCAGGAATACACTTGACAGGGCTTTCAAAATGGGCCACCAAGAAGCATAGAATTCCGCCAAATCAATCAGGCTTTATGCAAGGACTGGGAACAGCTAGTAATAGTTTAGTGCTTTCAATTTTAATTGATAAATATAAAATTAGGAACCAACCATTATACCTATGTTTTGTGGATTTTAAATCCGCCTTTGATTGTGTGCATCGGCAAACCCCTTGGGGGAAGCTGGAGAAACAAGGAATACCATCTAGCCTCCTAAAAGCAATTCAATCACTGTATACCGACACTTGGATTAGAGTTTGAAGTGGTGATGGGTCATACCTTTCAAAGACAATGCATACCTCCCACGGATTAATACAAGGATGTGTCCTTGCGCCATAGTTGTTCAATTTGTTTCCATCAGACTTAACATACTGCCTGGATAATGAGAATGCTTACCCCCCCAAATTAGCAGGAAGATCCCTATCAAATATGCCATACGCTGACTACGTTATCTTAGTAAGCCAAACTAGGATAGGACTACAACGGCTTATAAATAGAATTTCTAATAACTCTTCAGCAAATGGTATGGTAATAAATGAGGCCAAGACTAAGGTAATGGAAATTAACGCAGTAGTTACCATTTTGGGGACGCTGCTAGCTGCGGAGTGCGTGTTTTAAGTCGGAGCTTTCACTTACAAGTATTTTCATCTATTTTAAGATAACTGCCACTTTGGTTTTTAAAAAGAATTGGTTTTACTTGCATTTTGCACATCAGTACTTCATTGGTCTCTCTCCCTGGCCTCGGTCCGACGCGGCAAGTGCCGTTTGTTCGGAGGGCTTCCGGGAGCACCAATAACTTCCGGTTAGGGTTAGCGCACCAGTTTTTGGCGCACCCACCACTACTTAGGTTCATCCTAATGCGCACGCGCAGCGGACGCGCGCGAGCGCGCGCGGCGCGCCGAAGGCGCGCCAAAGGCAAGCCCGTCTGCGCCCGTCCGCGCCAGGAGCGGGCCAAGGGCCCTCCTCCCTGGTCCTGGATCTCCAGATTGTAAGAAATTAAAATATTCAGGTATGGAACTCCTAAGTCTACGCCCGGCACCTAATATAGCATGTTCTTGTATGGACTTAGTTACTACCAGTGAGGTTACTGGACTCTGTTTGGCCTGCCCCCATTGTAAATTCACACCCTCTCTGCATTCGAACCCGAATATTCCTATAGCACATTCCCCCCATCCTGATAGTGGAAATATTGCCGCAGCACTTATAAATGCGCGATCATTGGGGAAACATAAATATGAGATTGCAGACTTGATAATTGATTATAATCTTGACATTCTCTTTATAACTGAGACTTGGACGGACCCGTCATCGGGACCTGACCTTAATGCGGCCACCCCAGAAGGTTATAAAGCCGTAAGACAAGATAGAACTATAAAAAAAGGTGGTGGGTTGGCGATAATTCATCGCAGCAACCTCACAACTAAAATTGATTATATCCCATCTTTGACTTGTGAAGCAACATATTTTTCTATCCAGCTTACCCCTTCTCAAATTTTTAAAGGCATTTTACTCTACCGCCCACCTGGATCCAGAACAGAATTTCTCTCTACACTAGGTACTCTGGTGGAATCTATAGCAGCTGAACCCACCCTTACGATTTTGGGGGATTTTAATTTCCATTTAGAAAATCACCTTGATAATGATACTATTACACTGCTCTCTGATTTGGAAGCGATTGGTTTACTACAACAAGTCTCAAACCCTACGCACATAGCCGGCCACACCTTAGATGGCCTATTTTCAAACTCTAAAGATATTTCTGTGAACCATATTCTACCCTTAATATGGACTGACCATTCTGCGGTTCTCTTTAACATTCATATCCATACTAAGCCTTCGCCTATTACTTTAACAAATAAGCCGGCTGTAATAAAAGCCTGGAAGAGTATAGACTACCAGCAATTTAAGACGCATTTAAGCTCTACCCTCCCAGTTGTTTCCACAGATCCCAACCTTGCTTCGGTAAATTATACCAATTGGCTTCTCAATGCAATCAACTTGCTGGTGCCAAATAAAACTAATTCAAAAAATCGGCTTTCGCCATCAGCCCCCTGGTTTTCTGAACTCCTCAGAGAAAAGAAAAAATTGTGTAGAAATCGTGAAAGACAATGGCGCAAATCTTATAATTGTCAGGAGAAACTTCTATATAAAGAAGAGCTTAGTAAATATAAATTATTAATTACGCAGGAAAAAAGTAAATATTTCATTGCTCAGATTGAATCTGCACAAGACTCTAATAAAAAGCTTTACCAAGTAGTTGCCAATCTGTCGGGGCAAACATCCTCTTGTTCTTCAGCCCCATCACAGTCTTTATGTGACTCTTTAGCGAATCACTTTTTTGATAAAGTAAATGACGTGTATTCTAATTTCGCTTCTAAGGTCAATACTACTAACCAGTCTTTAGCAACGAACACTACTGAATTTTCCTTGCTACAATTTGATAATACTACATCAGATCAGATTGCTACCCTAATCTCTTCTATAAAATCAGGCTCTGCTATTGACCCTTGTCCTCCGACTGTACTTTCTTTAATTACAGAATATGTAGCACCTGTTCTATCCAGCATTGGTAATACTATGTTTGCCTCAGGCATATACCCTACGGCCTGGAAGAAAACTATTATAAAACCATTGCTAAAAAAGGCAAACTTAGATCACAATGATACTAAAAATTATAGACCAATAGCTAGCTTGCCTTTTCCAGCTAAAATTTTTGAAAAGGTGATGAATACTCAACTTTCCAAGTATCTTGAAGATCATCATCTGTTAGATGACACTCAATTTGGTTTTCGCAAAGGCCATGGAACAGAAACCGCACTCATTAAGGCAGCTGAAGATATTAGAATCATTTTGGATCAAGGAGGCACAGCAGTTCTTGTATTGTTGGATCTCTCAGCAGCTTTTGACACGGTCGATCATACTATTTTGATCGACCGTGTCACTAAAATGGGTATCCAACACAATGCAAGAGCACTGTTGACTTCCTTTCTTACCAACCGGACTCAGTCGGTAAACTACGGCACATTCCAATCTGCCCAATTGGCCCTCCCATGTGGTGTCCCACAAGGGTCATCCCTAAGTCCGACTCTATTTAATATCTATGTGTCGGACTTAGCCAGAGTTATTAAGGCTCATGGGATGGGCCTTACATCGTATGCCGATGACACGCAGTTGGTGTTGACTATCCACAATGATGGTGAAAAGGTAGCAGCCAATTTTCAAAAAGGCATGCTCGCAATCAGTAGCTGGATGTCCAGCAATTGCCTCAAATTAAACTCTGATAAAACAGAGGTTATGACATTTGGCAAGTTATCTCCTGTTTGGTCCCCCTCTTGGTGGCCTGTCTCACTGGGTTCCCCCCACTCCCAGTTGCCAGGGTTAGGAACCTGGGTGTCATATATGATGACAAATTGACTTTCTTGCCCCATGCTAACTCAGTGGTCTCGGCTTCATTCCACAAGTTACGGATGATAAAAAAGATTTTACCATTTCTGCCGCTGAATGCAGGGAAAACTTTAGTTACTACATTGGTTATGTCTACGATTGATTACTGTAATGGGCTTCTTGTAAATGCCCCAATGAAAGTCATTCATAAGCTACAGTTAGTCCAAAACGCAGCCGCCAGGATGCTATCAGGAACCCCTAAATACAAGCCAATTTCTCATGTGATTCGGAAATATCACTGGCTGTCTGTGAGGAACCGTATAAAGTTTAAGGCCTTATGTATTGCTTATAAGGCCTTTTGTAAAATAGGACCTCAGTTTCTAATCAGGGAGTTAGCAGCTTACATTCCGGGCCGAGCCCTTCGCTCATCCACCGCTTTTCTGCTAAAGGTTCCTCGTACGAAAACTGCATCATGGGGCGATAAACGTTTTATAGTTGCCACTGCAAAACTTTGGAATTCTCTTCCACTAAAGATCAGATCCTCCCAATCTTTGTTAACTTTTAGAAAAATGACAAAAACCTGGCTGTTCAACCAGTAAGTCTCTCCGATATTTGGTCTCTGCCTGCTGTCCTTAGCGCCGAGACACCTATGGGTAGTTGTGCGCTTTATAAATCTCAAAAATAAATAAATAAATAAACAATAAGAAACAGAAAAACAATAAATACAAATGGTATTTGCAAAACCGCCAATTGGAGCAAGTAAAGACCTACAGATAGATACTTGGGTGTACTTTTTGATGAAAATGGCTCTTCCCAGCAGCACAAGAAGGACATGGAAAGGAGAAGTAACACCTTAATCATGGCATTTGGAACTCTACAAAAGTCTTTGGGCAGACCTAGCTACCTTCCACTCCTAAAGGTAATAAACGCAAAACTATTGCCAACTATTACATACAGTAGAGAGGCGCTGTGTGGTAGGGACTCTACAGCTTTAAATAATACCATTACAAAAACATTTACACTTTTTCGCCTTCCCTGTAACGCGTCGCCTGCCCAAATCAGGTTAGAATTTGGGCTATCTAACCAACTAATTGCAAGAAAAGGCCAATAAATAAAGGTATGAAAGAGAATAAAATTAAATGTATCGAATCCAATGTGTCTATTGCTCTTGCAAGAAATACATGCAAATCATAAACTTCAATATTGGAAGTATTTACAAACAGCCTTAGATGAGTACTCAGCACATGCAATTTGGGACATGTCCATAATGCCAGAGTCTTTTTAAAAGCTCATCAATAAAACAACGAAACCATTGTCAATACTGAAGGGCAAGGAATCCCTCTCAAAACAAAAACAAGCAGGGATGATCTTGAATGAATATAAAACCGCTAAGCCACAAACCTACCTTGAAACACCTTGGACCATAAAACTAAAAAATGCTTTTATTAAAGCACGTTTTGGCCTTCTTCCAGGATCATCTCATGCAATGCCATGGCTACGTACAAGAAAACCTATGCCCTGTAGATTATGCAGAAAAGTAGAAGAAAACATCATTCACTTAGTTTGCATATGCCAGGACCTGATGGAAGAAAGAATGAGGCTATTAAAGAATCATTTTAACGTCCGTGGACTTCGATCCTGCAGGCAAGCTCTGATAAGATGTTTTAAATAAACAGACATAGTCCGGAATGCTGCTTTTGTTAAATGTATGCTACTGGTAAAAAAGAAAGTAGACTCCTGCAAATAGTCTGTAGAAAGCTAAGAAGACCGAACATGCAATGTTACTCCCATAGAGGGTTTAATTGGGGCAGGCACATTAGCGAACTTGCACAGATTGAATGATAATAGGAAAGAAATGTACTTTTTAGATATTAATAGGGGTGATAAGAAACAAGGTTCCTGTTAGGTGTTTTTATTTAAAACAAATGTGGGGTTACCAGGGCAATTCTACATAGAATTTTAGCTTTGTAATAATGAAAAATGTAGTTTATTTGTCAAAATGTATTAATTTTAATGTTTATTTGTATATCATGCGTGGTGATATTTTACAAGTGTATATAGTATGATTTTAAATAATCAAACAATAAATGTATTCATTCCTTAGTCAGTGGTACAATTTTGAAAAGTGTGGCCTTTTACCACGGTTAATAAATCAAGGCTGGGTTTTGTATATTTCCTGCTTCCTTTCAAGCCCCACTCATTTGAAATAGGGCTTCTGAGCGCTACAATATAGTTCTTTAATGCAGAACAAAAGTAAGATCCTGATTTGCTCTACAGCTGGTGATGCATCTCTCACTCTCCTCCCCCCCACCATCAGGGTTTTAAGTGAGATGAAAAAAATGGGGGGTCTCTCAAAGGGGAGTGGTCGATATAATTAAGGGTGTGGCTTAAAAACAGGTAAGCTAAAAATCTGTGCTCAGCATAGTTTGCTGCCCAACTGGTATTTTGCTGCTTCTGCCATTACATCAAGATATATAATACAAGTAACATTACACCTACAACAACCAAGGACTATTGGCTTTGTCAATGGTTGTTAGTTGCATAACATAAATACGCAACAACTATGGCTTCATTGTATATAATATTGAAAATGCTTCAGTTCTGAAATGATGAGACTGTGAGAGAACTAAAACGAGTCTCTTTGAAGTTACCTCAAAGGCAGTGAAAGTGATACTGCTGCATAGTTAAGATGTTTTTTTCACCCTCCGCGTGAGGGCAAAAAGGGAGAGCTCGATAGGGACCCGTCTCGGCACCTGCCTTTTGGAACTCCTGGTGCTGAGCACCGGCAGAACCCGGCCCTATTAAAGCCCCGACCACCCATCCACTCCCTCCACCTGTGCATCAGCTCCTAAAATATATCCTAGGCATCAACTAGATTTGAGCACGGGGAGGGGAGGAGCTCGAGTACCCAACGAGCAAAGGATCAGCATTTGCACTTTATTCAAAATAAATCTGAGGCGTTGTGCTGCAAGGCAAATATCACTTTGAAAAGGTTAAGTATTCATTAAAACAAAGGAGGCCCTCTCCACCCTGCTCTGTGTACACACAGCCAAGCCTTGTGCACAGGTAGGGTTGGCAGAGCAAACAGCGGTCCCTCTCTGTGGCAGGGAGTAGCATTCTCGCTCTAGTTCTCGGGGTGCATAACAAATAAAGCCTGTGGACTCTTTGCGGACGATACAACATATATTGGACAGGGGGTCTTTAGATTTTAGAGGTGTACAGGGCTTGAAGTGGACCGGGTTCTGCCGGTGCACAGCACAGGGACTTCTAAAAAGCAAATGCCGAGACGGGTCCCTATCAGGCTCTCCCTTTTTGCCCTTACCCTCAGGGTGAAAAAAAACATCTTAAGTCTGCAGCAGTACCACCTTAACTGCCTTTGATGTAACTTCAAAGAGATACTTTATAGTTCTTTCAGTCTCATCATTTCAGAACGGAAGCATTTTCAATATTATATACAATGAAGCCATAGCTGTTGCTTATTTATCTTATGCTACAAACAAACAATGACAAAGCCAATAGTCCTGACTTGTAGGTGTAATGTTACTTGTTGTATTATATATATGGATGCAGTGACAGATGCAGCAAAATACAAATCTGGTGAACCACTATGCTAAGCACAAATTTTTAGCTAACCTGTGTTTAAGCCACGCCCTTAATTACATCGACTATGCCCCTTAAAGAGAGACCCCCCAGTTTTTCCATCTCACTTAAAGCCCTGGACGTATATCTCAGCATTCCGTGTTTACAAAGAACCTTTCTTCAGAATGCAATTCCAGTACAATTCCAGTGTCTGTAGAGAAGCTAGGCGCCAGGAATTACTTATATACCAAGCTGGTTCAAACTGTTAAAATAAACTCTCTTCTTCACAACCTGCTCCAGAGTGAGAGCTGCCCCGTGCTACCCAAAGCTCCCTCTCCGCCTCCGGGCGCTAGATTTGTCTAGTGTCACCAGGCACTCATAGTTTTATGTTTGGTTCCGAAGTGGGGTTTGTAAATTTGTAAGCACTGCCTTTGCACAGTGTCACAGCGAGCACTTGAGGGAGATTCATCCGCGACGTAGCCCAGAGAGAATGTTTGTACACTGCTAGAGGGTGCTGCCATTTTCCTGTGTGAGTCCATGCACTTGGAGATCCAAGCGTCCGTTTCGTTGCCTTTGCCCTGTGTCTTATCAGGTACTCAGTGGTAAAATATGGTCTCCCTGATCCCGGGGGTGGAGTAGTACACTTGTTTCAAGGCGCATCATTAGCCCAGTGTCACACCAAGCACTATAAGGAAACTGATGCCGCGCGTGAGGTTTGTAAACCTGAAACTGGACATGGGCCGCATTACCAGTTGCCTCTACAGGTGTAAAGTACATAGAGGCTGTCGGCAGCGCCGAGTAATGTGCAGGGCATTGAGCCCCATTCTCGAAGCTTCACTTTACCAAGCAGTATTCAAGGAAGTGCATTCCAGAATATAGTGCCTGTCTTGGAAGATGGTGACACTCGTCCCTAAACCCCGCTCACCCGCCCAGTACGACTCCTGCTCTATGCTTCAGGAGCTGTATTGCATAAAGTGCCCCGGGGCGCAATGGCCGTTTGCTTTGCGCGCCCCGGGGCACTTTGGTATTACAGAAGGGGCCGCAGACGCTTGTGTGGCCACTTCTGTAATCCTACCTAAAAGGTGGCGCACTGTCAGTATGCCCCCTGAGAGCAGCCCTCTGGAGGGGGAAAGTGGGTTCTATGGAACCCCAAGACATCCCCTTGTAGGCGGGTGCAGTCACTGACTCTCTAATCCCCCTTCAAAGTGCAGGCGGGTTGCCGCCCACACTGCAAAACTCAGAGCGGCTTCAAAGCAGCTGCTACGTTTTTTGCAGGGATGCGCTGCATCATGCCACAAAATTCAACAGCACACCACATAATTAAACTCCATTACATACCACTCCACAACACAAAATACCATTCCACATAATTACACTCCATAACACACAATCCCACTCCGCATATTTCCACTACACTCAATACCACATAAATATAATCCACATAATTCAACTGCACACCATAGCACTTAATTCCAGTACACAAAGCCACTCCCCACCACACTATTCCACGCCACACAATTCCACAACTAAAAAATCCAATCTAACCCACATATTTCCACTACATACACACACTCAATAACACATGGGTAAAAGACATTGTCATTTACAACGCCAATAGGTTTAACTCAAGCAAATGCATTTCCAATGCTTGTTAAACTTGGTAACATGATCTGGTCATTGGTTGCGCCTCATTAGTATCAGTTTAAAATCCAAATATAGCAATAAGCAACAGAAAGGTGACCTGTCCCGCTTTGCCAAGGGCCTTCCACTGCGTGGCAACACATGTCGCTGCTTTTTTAGCAACCTTTGAACCGTTTGAGTTAGAAAATATTTTTGTTGTTGTTTAAATCTGCAGATTATTTGGCAGATGATGGATTTTGTGGCAAATGCGGCGAATCTATAATTATGCGAAACTCGCAGCAGCGGCACAATCACATAATCCCAGTGGCCCTGGGTCTAGCGACCTTCAAGTTTCCCCACATGCAGGAGCTGTAGATCATCGTTCTCTGGCTACTGGTAAGGATGATTCACGAATGTGGGGTTCTTTCTGGACCTCTTGTGTATGTCACTTTACATGTGAATGAAACTATACAGCTACCTTTCTTTTTTCAAAAGCCAGACATTGCAGCAGAAAGGGCATACCACATTAGGTGTGAGGCAAGGGAGTAGCCAGAAAATTAATGCCACTCACTTTCAATCAAAGCTCTGATGGCGCCAAACAAGCGAAGCAAATGAGCATGACCCTTCCCAGAAGAACACACTTGTCTCTTCCATCCAAGAATCTATCCATTCATCCTTACATCCTTCCATTCACCCGCATATATCACCATGTCACCTTTACATTATGTCATCTACTCTTTTTTTCATCCATCATTCAGTCTTTCACAATTCCATCCATCCACCTGGCCATCCCAACCATCCATCCTTTCACCCATCCACCTTTTCATCCATCCTTTCACCCTCCCATACATCCTTTCACCCACCCACGCATCCCTTCACCCATCCTTTCACTCACCATACACATTTGCATCCATCCTTTCACCCATCTTTTTATCCTTTCTCCCACAAACGGAACCTTTCACCCACCCAGCCTTTCACCTACTCACCTATCCTTTCACGCATTTTTCCTTTTAACCTTCCATCCTTCGTTCCCCTTTCTATCAACCCATGTTTCTTTAGTGTTAAATATGAGCTTTTGTCTGTTGAGTTGCAGACAGAATAGGCCAATAAAGAACTCCACCCCCGTTGTAGCTTCTAAAGCGGGGGCTTTACGATGCCCCTGGTGTGAGGAGAGAACTGTGCTCTTTAATAGTATCACTAAATATAAAGAATTCTTTGTTGCACACATTCCTAGAGTTTTGAGGACGACAGTCTCTAAAGGTACCATTTCAAGACGGAGTGCTCAAATCATACAAATATGTTTACCACTGACTGAGTAAGAAGTAGAGGCTAAACCAAAAGCCCCTCCACAAGGAAGAAAGGGAAAGGTTTGCCTTCATACGCAGTGCCTCATTAAAAGCCGTATGTATGGAAGCAACAAGTCTTCCAGACATATGTTGATGAAACAATACTGTTTCTATGTATTTGTAATTGGCCAAACCGTTTTAAAACAACTATTCATCAGCACTTGCTCATCAAACCCACCTCCATCTGGGGGAAAAAGCACTATATAATCAATATGCACCATGTGAATCTAGAAAAGATTCACACTGCGAAAGAAGACTGTTACACGTAAATATGGTTTTGCAGCTTACAGGTCTTCTAGATTCACATGTGACTCTTTTCCATTGAATGAGTGAAGGAGACACAAAAACATAATGTACAATATAAGTCACATATTGGGGCATCGTAGGATTATGTTGAGGTCATTGTGAATCATACTGATGCTGCCCATGTTGATGTTCAGAAGTTAAAAAAAAACTTCAAAGAACCTCTGGACTCAAACACCAGATGGCTGATTAATGCACAACTTGTGAATCTAGAAGAGTTTCAGGCTTTAAAACAATTGTTACAAGTATGGAGCGGGTTTCCTCTAAAGGGCAAGCATTGCCAGGATCTTATTATCCACACTTTTCTTCTTTTCTAATTCAACCAATTTTTATTGAGTTTTACTTAACATAGAATCAACGCTTTTATTTTAAAGAGCTCTGGCACTTCTCCTTAACATTTCAAGACTATAACTGTCAGATGACACTGATTCTCCCAGGCGTATAGTCGTCTTTGCCAGAGGCCATGCCCCACTTTATCCCCACTACCCTCAGGCCTCCAAATCCGCCTCGCCCAGTCAGTCTTCAAGCTCGGAAGTCTCTCTAAGTGCTGGCCCTTGTGACTCTCTGACAAGTGACCCTCATGAGGTCAGCCTCCTGCCTATTCTTTGTGCTGTAGGAGCCATGGACATTGTGTAATAATGTAAGAAGGAGGGTAGGCAGAGTTTATGGTGAATCCAAAAGGTATTTCATTCTTTAGACTAAAGTAGGCATCTTAGGATCAAGGAATTGGAGATTAAAAGATGGTTGTAGCAGTAGCAGCGGCCCCACCGGGAGCAGCATCCCAGCTGCTCAGCCCACATACTCCAACTGACATTTCACTCAACCAGACCCATAGGAACATTCCATGACATCACTCACACAATGAATGAGCAGCAGGGCACAGAATACATAGGTAGGACTAAACATCAAGAAGAGCAGGATACCACACACCTTCCTCCCTTAAGGAGACATTAACAAACAATAGAGCATATAAGATGGAAATAAAACAAATCAGTAAAGAGAGAGGAAATACAGCACGAAATAACACACGCACAACACACACTCTCCTCAGCATAAAATAGAAATAAATGTGCTCCAAAAGATGCAACACAATGTCCTGGGAAAGAATGATGCAATATAGAGACACACATCAACACACACACACCTATCATTTTACAAATAGAAATAAATGTGCTCCAAAGGATGCAACAAGAATTCCCAAGTAAAAGATGATGAAGAACCAGGGAGCCAAAGATGCACCCAGTAAAAAGTAAATGAATCATAAATTTGTGCAACAAGCTGCACATCACAAAATGCAGTTGGGGAACCAAAGTGCTCCCTCAAAATGGTTTGAGCCCACAAAAGGTACACATCACCAAGAACAACAAGTAAGAGTTGCACAGCAAGCTGCACATCACAAAATGCAATTGGGGAACCAAAATGCTCCCTCAAAATGGTTTAAGCATACAAGTAAAGTAAAGTAAAGCCACCACCAATCAGAAAAGGATACAGCTCAACAGAAATGCCAACCATCAGTAAATACGCAGAAAGTTAGGGACACAATGTGCCCAATCAAACAAATGATTTGAGCTTAACATCACGCTCACCACCAGTAACAGCAAGAAAAGCTTGGAGTCGCAATACACCCCCTCAACTATGTTTTAGGAACAACAACAACGCAACCCAACACCATCAACACAGTAAGTTAGTAAGGTTTAGGAAATCCAAGTAAAGATTGAGGTCGCAATAAGCCCCAACAAAAAGGGTTTGAGCTCAAGATCATGCTCACCACCATAAAATTCAATTAAATAAGGGTCAAAATCTTCCAACTCCATGAGTAAATCAAAAGATCCCCCCCGCCAATCAGACAAAGTGAATAAGGATCAAGTAACAACAACACTGCCCCATCACCATCAACAGTATGAATAGCGCGGGATGCAACATCCAAAATCCCAGCACTATTAAAAGTACGTAAAGTATGCCTTCAAGTAACATTTGTGTAAGGTACAGAACTAAACACGTTCGTTCAAATCACACAGAGCACCTAGTAATACAGTAAGGCCAAAACGTAATGACACAAATCAGCATAGGTAAAAAACATGGCCAAAATAAGCAAGCAGTAAAATAAGTAAAATCACAGCCAGCCAATACATGCAGACTATCACCATGATGTAAATGCTTTTAAATATATGCAGGAAGAGATCAAGAATTGTAAAAACAGTTACAGGTAGGCAGCGAAACTAGCACAAAACATACTTAAATGCATGTTTAAAATTCAGATTGGCAAAATAGTATTGGTAACATATTGCATTCCTCACCATCAAATTGTTGATATTTGCAAATGTAGAAAGAAATAATCAATGCAATTAATCAGGCAAGTAAATGAAATAGGTGAGCAATGACATTGGTACACGAACCTTGTACCAGAGTATCCACCTGCTAGGAAGAAAAAGGTTATCAAACTACATAGTAAGTGCACAATCCTGGACTACAAATGAAAATGTTCCAAGATCTCACAACGTTGCTGGGATTCCTGCTGTCCCGCGCGCATGCGCATTTAAGATTAGAAGTTAGAATAATCCATGCTGGTACGCCGTAATGAAAAATAAATTCTATATATTGAGAGCGAAGAAGGGATACAAAATGTTGCACTCCTTTAACATGACAGCGTAAATCATAGCAAACCGGCAAAATGGCCCTCAAAACATCGCTTTACCGCATTTTCTACTGGCAGTAGAAGTAATTACAAGCAATTCGACTTGTCACACTGACGAAAACTTCAGTGTGCAGGAATTGTGCACGCACCAGCAGATCAATGCAACGATATGAACACACCAGGCATTCTCCATGGAACCAGTGGAATGTCTAGGATCGCTCCACGCATCCTCAAGGATCGAGAAAGGCAGGTCATTCTCCATAACAACAACCGCTGACAATGGGTAAGCGCGCGTTCAAGCACCATCACGCTGCACAGACTGCACGCAGAAGAGTTCCACTCTAACACCCAGGCAATGGCATCATTTAAAATTCAAATTTGAGGCAGTGCTATCTCGTTCGGAAAATCAACACACGCACGCCAACCTGTCAAGTAAATGCGCTGGCTTGAATGTTTCCTACTCACCGCCCACAGTTTCAGCATGGGATAGTGATGTCAATTTTAGGACACCAAAGCAAATATGTCTGCTCACGGAATGACGCTTCCAGGACTAATGCAGCAGCAAAAAGTGCTAGCATATAGCCACACTCACTGTCAGTTGCACATCAGTAAATACAACTCCATAAAATCCAGCGCCCTTCTGAAGAAAAAGTACTTACTGCCAGCCAAGTTTTCCAGTCTCATAACAATCAAGCAGGCACTAGATAACAAATGCAGGTTCAGTAGAAGTCAAGCAGGTCCACAACGCAGGTACTTCAAGCTTGAAGTTACACAGGAAGCAGTGTAATTTAAAGGTGCCTGTTCAAATGCCCTGGGCTGAGACTGTCTGGTGGAAACAGACACCGGTGGGGTTCCCAGGCGCAATTCCTCTTAGCAGGCTTAAAATAGGCTCTCTTGAAAATACTCTTAATGTCTCTTCTCCCCTGTTGCAGCAATCATGACTCCTCTTAAGTTTCAGTAGTGGCCTTTTCTCCACTGTACGTCCTTTTCCGCTCATCACCAGTGTAATAATGTAAGAAGGAGGGTAGGCAGAGTTGATGGTGAATCCAAAAGGTATTTTATTCTTTAGATTAAAGTAGGCATCTTAGGTTACAGGAATTGTAGATTAAAAATGGTTGTAGCAGTAGCAGAAGCCCCACCGGAAGCAGCATCCCACCTGCTCAGCCCACATACACCAACTGACATTTCACTCAACCAGACACACAGGAACATTCCATGACATCACTGACACAATGGCTGAGCAGCAGGGCACAGAATACAAAGGAAGGAATAAACATCAAGAAGAGCAGGATACCACACATTGTCTCTTATTTTGATTTTATTTTCGAAGGTTTCTTATAGCATTGGCTAGGCATTTGGGGATTGGGGGGGCTTGGGAAGTAGGTGCAACGCGATAACCTCTTTACAGATAGTGTGCAGACAGTGCTTAATTTACAAAAAATATATGTGCCAGGGCCCAAGGTATTTCTCAGGGACAACTGCGTTGGTGCAACCCACATGACACTTTAAACTTCAGGTTTAAGTCCAAGTTTTATAATTTTATAAAGATAAATTTAAACAATTAAATGCTCCACTAACAAGCTTTGGGGCATATTTACAAGGAGATATCTCTACCTGAACGCCACTTTTAGCAACGTTCTGGTGGCAATATGCCCTTCTCCATATTTACAAAGTGGTGTTAAGCCTCTTTTTTGTGCCTTAATGCCGCCTAAATAAGGCCACTTTATACGCATCACTTAACATGAAAGGGGTGTGCAATGGGTGTTGCTGTGGGCATTCCACCGCAACACTCACTGCTTTCTGACGTTGCCCCAGATTTACAAGGATGTGTAAATCTGAGGGAGCGGTAAAAACTAACGCCATGTAAGAGCAGGCGTTAGAATGGCGAAATGAGGAGAAATACTTTTATTTTTCATCGTTCTTGCTTTTTCTATGTGTGCTGCATTCTGCAGCACACATAGAAAGAGCAAACTGCCATTAATGATTGTTTATGTGCAGGAAGATGGTGGCTTAGTGGACTAATGCATCCACTGTAGGGGCCTGTGTTCGACCTCATGGTCACAAGTTCAAATCCCGGCGGGTCCACTCAATCTTTCATCCTACTGAGGTTTAGAAAATGAGTACCATTGAGTTGGGTAACAATAAACATCTGTTATTCAGCGCCAAGATACCCTTGAGTGAACGTGCGCTTTACAAATACACGTTATGTTATAAACAATCATTAAATAATGACGATTCGCTACTTCTATGTGCGCACGTAGAAATAACAAATCGCCATTAGTGATTGTTTATGTGCAGTAAGGGCACCTTCCTGCACATAAACAATCATTCCCTGCAATACAGGCCCCCTTGCACTATGGTGAAAGAAGTTCAGAAAAAATCATCCGTTTTTAGATTGATCTTGGTTAAACAGGTCCAGTCCTCTATGTATTTCAGAATCGGGCCAAATGAAATTACTTTTCACTGGTATTTCCTATCCACTCAACTTAGTTTTACAACATGATCAGAGTGGGCTGCTGGGCATCCATTCACAGTCAATAGGCAACCTGTGTTTCTGGGCTCGTCGGTGCCCTTTGTCACCGCTGCTGGCTTGAACAAAATCTATCCGCACACCCACTAAAGAGGAGGACAGCAGCGATAACACGTCAAAAGGAATGACCCTCATCTCACCGGTACTAATTAGACTTCACTGGCTTCCCACTGAAGTCAGAGCTATATACAGAACTACCTGATCATTCACAAGCAGTGGTCGAAGTGCATTGAAAAAAAGTATGGGAACTGTGATGTTGCGTGCAAGGGAGCAGGATGAGTGAGCATGGGGGTTTGGCTAAAAAATCAAAATATTCTGTACCTTTTTTCGGTCTTTCACCGTCAGGTAACTCCATATAAAATAACGCACAGCTTAAATGAAAATTAAATGCAAGTTATGTTAACCAGTGGGAAAAGCCCTATCGTACATTCTGTAACCTCTATTAGTTAATGCACTGCACCAGAGAGCCACATAACTGAATCATAGTTGGTGCAGTGAAGAATGGTGACTTGTGTATGTTTAGTGCTTCAAGGTTCCAGTCTGTGACAGAAAGCAATGTGAACATGTAAGTCAATATTTTAAACTTGCATTACACACAGTATAAGATAGGCTGTAACAAAATGCGCATAAGGGTTTAGGATAAAAAAGTGTTTCCAAAATATAGTTTTCTTGCAGATTGTACGGAGTTTTTTAAATAACTGGCTTTTCAAAGAACACACTTAACAGCTTTTCTGGTAGCTTCCTTACAATACTCCTCAAAAAGAATAGGAGCCTGATTACGAGTTTGGCAGTCCGTGAACTGCCGTACCAGCGGTCCGACCACCGTGACCTCGGCAGTCCAACTGCTATATAACGAGTTGTGCGGATTGGCTTTGCAAAGAATAAATGAGGGTATTTATAGAGCGCAACGTTCACTCCAAGGAGCATCTTGGCGCTTGCGGAAGAAACATCTAATGATCTGTAGTGGGGGGGAAAAACTAAGTTGAGGCAATAGAAGCAAGAGATTAGATGAGAGATAGAACAGTATGGTCTGGTGTGGTAAAAATCCAAGTCTTTAGGAGCTTCTTGAAAGTGAGTTCCGTTTGGCGACCTGCTGACACCGCCAGTCAACTCCTACCATGGTGGCCGGGGAATGGCCCTATGAGGCTGTGGGAGGCTCAGACCGCCAGTAAAACAGCCGGCCCAATTACAAGTGGCTTTTCAGCTGGCGTGACTGTGGCAGACCAACCACCACATCTGAGATGACGGAAAGGGAGGGATATAAGGCCGATACTCACCTCCACTAATCTTCTAACGTCATGGAGCCCATCGGACATGTCCTGCTTCTGGTCTACTTGCTCGACCACGGACGAATTCCGGCGTCAAGTCATACAACTACCTGTTGCCATAGACTCATCTGCAAAACGATGTCTGCCATAGACCAGGCAAGGGAGTTGGGGTCCCTAAGTAATTCACACATATACATCTGTAGGATGCCCTCCTAGGCCAAAACACTGGTACTGCACAGGCACACTGTACAAAAATGGACATGAGTTTGCAAATTATATACAGTGGTAGTGATGTATGCATTACTTTGTGTTCCACAACAGCACCTCCTCAACAATATCACACCTATTAATGTCTGTCACACATCTTTTGCCCTTTCTCCCTTGTCTCCCATGTTACGGCTGATGTTCACACATCATGCAGCTTACCATTTGTCAAGTGTTGGGGAAGTGACAATGAAGTGACTACAACTACCATGAGGCCTTGTGTCTGCAACTCTAACCAAGATGCTAGTCTCCTTTTGCCCCTTCTCACTTATCTGCCATGTTACTACTGATCTTCATACATCATGCAGCTTACCATTTGTCATGTGCTGCTAAAGTGAGAGTGAAAAGCTACCACCACTACTATGAGGCCTTGTGGCTGGAACTCTAACCAAGCTGCTAGACTCCCTTTCCCCTTCTCACTTGTGTGCCATGTCACTACTGATCTTCACTAGTCAGGCAGCTTGCCATTTCTCAAGTTTTGGGAAAGTGGCATTGAAAAGCTACCACTACTACCATGACGCCCTGTCAGTACAACAACTCCAACCAAGATGCTAAAGTGAATGTGACATACTCACATTGCACACATCCCTGGTCCTGTTTTGATGTCAAAGAAACATCAGTATGGATGTGTCATTAAAGTGAAACACACCTTCTCTGCTACTACTTTTTATTGGACCCTCACACATCACCCACATGAAAAGGCAATGTCAGTCAATGGGATTACATAGAATCAGTGTGAGAACCATTCTAAGGGCACAATGGAAACACTCTCTGCAGGATAGCTATGCCTCTATCAGGTTAAACCCTGAAAGGCTGGGGCCCTGGGGAACGGTACATTTTGTACATGTCTGATAAACTCCATGTGCACTGGACCTGGGAACTGAAGTATATCAGGGACAACCAATAGAATAACCAAGTGCCAGACATGTGTAGGCAATGGGTAAGTGCAACTTATGAAAGCAAACACAGCAGTTACAGCATGTGGCACACATCTAGATGAAGAAGCTGTATGGTACACACTGCAAAAGGGACACATGCTCATACAGAACTCCACAAAGGTATGACAAGTTGTCACCCTCCATGTGTGGATACACAAATATCTAACTTCAACACGTCAAACACATATCCAACCTACATCATAAGGAGAAGTGCAACCTAAATGACGTTGACAGTGGCCAGCCCAAGCTGAAATTCTTACCACATAACATGTCACCCAATGCAATGTCTGCCCCATTTGGATGTCAACCCACCTAGACATCCATTCAACATTTCCCCTTGTCCTGTCTAACTCCAGCACTGGCTCCAAGGTCACATCATACGAACCACTTCAACTGGATCAGCAATCAGGGATCAGAAAAACACAACTGTAATCACACATCACTAGCTATACAATAACATCAAATAAATATGAAAGTAATGGCAGGACTATTGTCTCCCAAACTGCTAAGGTTTTTAATGAATGGATTTAAAGCAATCCAAAGAAGAAACAAAGGCCAATAGCCAGTCCATTCATTGTCCATGTGCCACAGCACAATGCTGTGCCACCAAACTTGCCCTTACTGACACTTCCAGGGAACCTCCTCACAAAGGGGCATCCATTGGGCATAGCAGGCACCTCGAAGATGGTACATGGGAAGGGGGGCAGAGGTTGGGGGGTGTTTGGATTTGGGGGCTTTTGAGCTGGGTTTAGCTTTAGGAGTTCTTTTTTCTTTTTTAGGCTATTTAGGCTATGTTTAGGGGGTGGGGAGGCTGTTTTTCAGTGGTGGAGTGGGAAGTGGAAGGGATGGGTTTGGGTGTGGGAACGTTTTAAGGGACTTTGGGAGGGGGCTGGCATTCACAGGAGTAAGGGCAAGGGCAAACATGGCAGATTCACAGGGAAAACGGGTAGGGTGGTCGGGATGGAGTTCGGTTTTGGAGGAAGAGGGAGTGGAAGCGTGAGATGGGTCTGCTGTCTGCACTGTGTGTTGTGTTGGTGTCTGTTGTGTGGGTGACTGTGAGGGTTTGCATTTTTTTGGTGGAAGTGATGTGGATGTGCTGGTTGTTGTGGAGGGGTCTGTGGCTGTTGGTGTAGTGTCTGGGGATATGGTTGTTGTGGAGGGATCTGTGGCTGTTGGTTTGGTGTCTGGGTATTATGGGTGTTATAGAGGGGTCTGTGGCTGTTGGGGCGGTGTCTGGGGATATGGGTGTTGTGGAGGGGTCTGAGGCTGTTGGTGCGGTGTCTGCGTGATTACTGGGTATTGTGGAGGGGTCTGCGGGTGTGAGTGTGGTGTCTGTGGGTATGGGCATGTCTGTGGAGGGCTTTGTATGTGTTGCTGTGGTGCCCGGGGGTATGCTGGGGTAGTGGGGGTGATGATGAAGGTGAGTGTCTGCTGTGTGCATGTATGTTTGAGTTTTATTGAAGTTTGTGTGGGGTGCTTGTGTCTGTTGAAGTGTATGCATGCTTAGGTGTGCATGTGCTTGGGATAGGAAAGGGAATGTGGATGGGGAAGGGGCAAGAGGGGGGGTGGAAGGTTGGGATGGGTGGAGGGTTGCCGTGAGCGAGGAGGCCAAAGCCTGAAATTATCTCTGTAGGTCTAACATGGCAACCATCTGGGTCAGCTGGTTGCTTTGCCCTTGGATGGCATTCAGGGCTGCAGTCTGACCCACAGAGATGCTACTCAGGAGATCAATAGCCTCCTCACTCTGGGCAGGGGGCTAACAGGGGAAGGGGCTGAGGTGCCTGAAGTGAAAGAGAACGCTCTCCTCTTAGGGAGCGGGAACCGCCAACTTGTGGGGGGACAACAGGGAGGGTGGTGATGGAACTAGGGGTGGCGGACAAAGACGAAGGTGAAAATGATCCTGTTAGGTCCGTCACCACTCGGGAGTGTTCACTGGACGATGACTCAGATGATGGAGAGCTTGAGCTGATCTCCTCCAGGGCACTCCTCAAACCCTCCTGGTCACTGGGTCCCTCTGTGTCCACCATTTACTGTTGTGACAGACAACATTTCACATGTAAATCCCTATTGCACACTTATTACACTTTGCCCTCCAAATTACATCATATGTGCATTACCTGAAAAGTCAAATGAAAGCTAGACACATGTAGTTTACCTATGTATCATATTTAGCATATAAAAATCCCTGAAAACATTAAGGTCCAAACATTTGGGAGATAAATACTCTGAATTCACACAGCACAAGACTCCATATAGCCATATAAAGAGCCCCAATCCTGCTTGGTACAGGTGATGACACTAGTCATAGATTGTATATCCACAAGCCAATACACCTTTGAAGGTTTTGTGTCTCTGAACATCTATGACATGGAGATGTGGGATCACTAGAGTCCCAATGGGCAGGCACATCACACCACTCTTTGGTATTGCTGACTCAGATTGCCTTGTAAGGATCAGTGTAGACACTCGCATATGATCCTCACAGTTCTACATCTCACGCCGTTATGCATGTCACCAGTCAGTGAATGAGTGCTTTGAAACACTATTGAGGAGGAACCATCAACTGGCAAATGCACACTGGCCAACATGTAGGCACTAATGCTGATGGCACCAGTGATGTTTACACCCTCATTTCACTGTATAACCAGTACTTACCAATGGGAACTGTTGTACAGTCACTGCATGTACTTAGAACTCTGTCATGTCACATGCAATAGGGCCACCATGAAATGAGAGACAGTAGTGAGGGAACATCACTCTTCACACAAGCGACACCAGTTGCCTGTGTGGTACAATTGTCCCCCAGATTTACTGAGAACATGAGATTGTTACTCACTTCACTCAGTTTGGGTGTCAGCTCAAAAGGAGAGAATTGGATGTAGACAGGACTCTGCTGTGTATCAGGTCAGAAATACAATGGCCACATCACCGCAGCATGCACCTACTACCACACTTACACTAACAATGTCTCATCTTGTGTGTGGCACATGGGCCACCACCAATATGGTTGGTGAAATACCTGTCTGTAACACTCAAATTTGGCAACAGGACATGTATTGCTCTGGCCAGCACACACCCCCTTGTCGCTGCTGCTGGGCCCTCAACTGCCCATCAAGGTCTTGGTACGCCACCTCCAGTATGAGGCCATCAGGGGGGGTCAGGGGCCGGCGCGTGCCCGTTCCATGTTACGTGGACTTCCCCAGCTGGACCTCCACGATCTTCCAGCTCCAGCGTCGCAGGTCCTCCCACCTCTTTCTGCAGTGGGCACTACACCGGTTGTAGACCCCCAGGGTCTACACCTTCCAGGCAACGGCTCTCCAAATGGCCTTCTTCTGATGGGAGTTGACCTGTGTGAACGCAATAGATGTCACTCCCCTGCAACCGCAGGCACCTCATCATGACTGACCGGTCTGCTGATCCTGAGCGCCTACGGACTCTGAAGGCTCCAGCAACACAGGAGGTGGGTTTCTACATCCCTCGAGGTCCGAGCTGCCCTCTTACCAAGTGTGAGATCAGAATCCCTTGTGGGGGCTCCAATACCCGTACCCCTGTGCACAGCCGATCATTTGCAAGTGCATATGCTTGTTGGTGTTTCCCGAGCAAGTGCATTGGGCTCCGAGTAGCCCCAACCTCCGGCACCATTTCCTACCAAGAACTCCGGCCTCCTCGCACCGAGGGCTGCGTGGGCTGCTGTTTGGTGAAATCACTTGAGGTCCTCTCACGACTCCTGTGCCTCCGGCCAGTGGGTCCATTTGAGGGTCAACTTTGCTTTTCTTGGGCTCCCCTGGTTGCTCCAGGCCTGCCCTGACTCCCCTGTGTTTGGTGAGTCACCTGGACCTTGCTGGTCCGAATCGTAACCTTCTTTGACCTTCTGCGTGTTGCCGTTGCCAAGGCTTGTTGGTGCTCCAGCCGGACACTGACCCCTCAGTACTCGACATCCTTCGTGGGACAGCTTGTGTCCGGCTCCTGGTCATCCTCGACGTCTCCTGGACCCAGTGGCTGCAGAGTCAAGAACCCCCTCAACGCATCTGAAGCACCCGACATTGGTGGGCATTCGTCTACCGAGCCCCTGGTCACTCCTGCGTGATCCAGACTCTGTCCCCTCTGCTTTCAGGTACTATTCAACAAGAATCCACCTTTGGATTCCATCGGACACTTTTCTTACTTACAGCAGCAGCTCTTCTTCGAAGTCCTCCATTGGGGTCGACTGCGGTTTCTAACGCCACTTCAGACCTATGCACCCGGCTTTCCCTGGGATAGGTAACTCTGGTACTTCAGTATCCACCGGTGGGGTGGCTCTCCAACCTCCTAACTTCCACGGTGTTTCTTCGAAGTCCACTGGGAAGGGTCCTTAAACTTCAAAACTCCAATTGCGACTCTCCCATAGAATTGTACGGAGCATGCGGTCGTGTTCCCACACTGCACCCGTCCTCCGTGGGGTCCCTGCTTACTCACCTTGGGTGGTTCCTTGGGGTCCCAGCGATTCAACATCCTCTAGACACTGTCTTGACTTGAGTCGTGGTTCTTATACCACTATTTTAGTATATGGTTTGGTCTCCCCCCTGGGTATTAGTGCTATTTACTATTGTTTCTGTGCTACAGTATTGTGTGCTTTGTGATTATCTTTGTGTAGAAGATACTGTGTCCAACTAGAAAGTGTTATATTAATAAATACATATTTTTATAACTACTGTTTGGTTCTCCTTTCATTTAACCAATCATATAAGGTTGCATTCTGGTAAAACAAGCTGCTTAACATTCCTTCAAGACTAAGCCTGCAGGCTGCTCTCCACAGCTACCACTTGGATAGCTTTCTAAGTTTATCTTAGACCTCTTAAATCATCATAAGGGTTGTTTGGACTGGTGCAAGGTGCCCACTTTAATTAGTGGACAGGATATACCAGGCCAACTTCTCACATTGGTGGCAGCGGTGGGATTCAAGCCTGCATTGTTTTACCAGATAAATCTTTGTATTGATTAACTGAAAAGCACTAAGTACTAGGTACATATAATACTAGCTTAGAATAAGTAAGTTCTACTGAACTTAGGGTTGGGTAAGTCAAAGGTCTAGTACACCCTTTCTCCAACCTCAGAGAGTTTAGTTCCCACTAGGTTAGGTAGGTGCAACACCTCACCACACTTAGTATGACTGCTAAAGGAGATGCCAGTGGCTCTCTGCCTTTTAGATACAGTGAGCTTTCGTTCCAAGAACTGAAAGCCCTGTGTGCCTCTAGAAAGTTGAAGACAGGGAGAAGTGCCAACACTCAACGTGTGATAGAGAGGTTACTTCTGGATGACTTAAGGAAAACCCCTGGGTCTGATGAACAGGAGAGAGTGGGTGGGACAGGGGATGAAGACAGGTCAGGAGGTGGCACCTTTTATGACCTAGACTCTAACCCTGACCAGGGGGACCAAGATGGTTCCCACCTGGATAACTCATATCTTTCAGAAGGCACTGGAGAAGGCCATGATGGCACCCTCTTCATCCCTCCTGGAAGAGTGCAGAGTTTACCAAGGAGATCTAGATCTCCCTCTGCAGAATCTAATCACTCAGGACAGTCTGTAGGGACCTCTGAATCTAGCAAGAGGGACCACTCTTATGATAGGGAATACCAATTGCTTGAACTTAAGAAAGCTAGGCTTAGGCTCAGGCAAGATCAATTGGCCCTTGATAAAGAGTCCATAGAAGTCCAGGGAGCTAGAAAAAAGTTGGGACTAGAGTCCCATTGTGGCAGCAACAGTGTCCCTAGAGTTAAGGAATGTTCCTTTGATAATAGGAACCTGAGCAAGATTGTCCCTCCCTACCATGTTGGGGATGACATCCATAAATGGATAACTGCTTTAGAGAGGGCCTGTAAAGTTCAGAGGGTCCCTCAAGAGCAGTGGGCAGCTATCTTGTGGCTCTCCTTTGCTGACAAAGGTAGAGATAAGCTTCTCACTGTTAGAGAAGAGGATGCTGACAACTACTCAATCTTGAAGAGTGCTCTCATTGATGGGTTTGGCTTAACCACTGAACAGTATAGGATTAAGTTCAGAGACACCCAGAAGGCACAGAATCAAGATTGGGTAGACTTAGTGGATAGTGCCATTAAGGCTCTGGAAGGCTGGTTGCTTGGCAGCAAAGTGAATGATTTCAAGGGATTGTACAATTTGATTATGAGGGAGCAGATCCTTAATAATTGCCAAAATCAGTTATTGCATCAGTACCTGGTTGACTCTGATCTGACTTCTCTCCAAGAATTGGGAAAGAAGGCAGATAAATGGGTCAGAACCAGAGTGAAGCAGAAAACCCAGAACAGTGGTGGTGACCAAAAGAGACAAGATTCTAAAACTCCAGATAAGGGTGGGGACAAGGGTAAAGACCAAAACCAGTCTTCATCAGGGCCCCAAAAACCTGCCTCTGGGGGGTGGGGGGGGGGGAGTTATAATCCAACAAAGGTAAAGGCAAAAAGAAACCTTGGTGTTACTTTTGTAAGGTAAAGACCCATTGGACAAAAGATGCGGATTGCCAAAAGCCAAGGAAAATCCTTCTACCACCACTGCCCCTAAGGCAACTGTGCCCCCTAGCACAAGTACAAGTGGTGGTACAGGGAACAAGGGATTAGTAGGGTTAACCTTGGGTTCTGAGATGGGTTCTGACCTGGTCAGAACTTCAGCTAAGGCTGTGCTTGTCTGTGATGGTGGCATGGATATTGCCACCCTATTTGTCAGTCCCAGTAATCTGGGCAAATACAGACAGCAGCCTTTGATAAATGGCAAGGAGGTCATGGCATACAGGGACACAGGTGCAAGTGTCACTATGGTGACAAAAGATCTTGTGGCCCCTGAGCAAATCATACTTGGAGAGATGTACCAAGTGACCAATGCAAACAAGGTCAGGACTAACCATTCCTTGGCAGTTCTTAATTTCAGCTGGGGAGGGGTAACTGGCCCTAAGAAAGTTGTGGTTAGCTCAGACCTACCAGTAGAATGTTTGTTGGGCAATGATTTGGAAACTTCAGCCTGGGCTGAGGTGGAACCTAGGACTCATGCAGCAATGCTGGGCATCTCTGCAGATGTGTTTGCTGTGACCAGGTCACAGGCCAAACTGACAAACACTGAACAGGCCCTGGATCCTGGAACAATGGACCAAGGGACTTCCAAGAGAAGGAGCTGGAGGGGTAAGGCTGTGTCTTCCCCCCAGACTCAGAGTGAGGATTAATCTCTTGAGGGGGATGACCTTAGTCCCTGTGAAGGAACTGTCTCAGATGAACTTGAACCTGATCAGGTTGAGTTCTTGGGGACAGGGGGCCCTTCCAGGGCAGACTTGCGTATGGAGCAGCAAACCTGCCCCTCTCTTGAACCCCTCAGACAGCAAGCTGCTGCTGAGGCTGCTGGGAGTGTCAGTGGATCCCACAGGATCTATTGGGATGAGGGACTCCTGTACTCAGAGGGTAGAGACCCCAAGCCTGGTGCCACCAGGAGGTTGGTCATACCTCTGAAGTTTAGGGGCTTCCTACTCACCTTGGCACATGGCATTCCCTTAGCAGGACACCTAGGCCAAAGTAAGACTTGGGACAGGCTTGTCCCACACTTTCATTGGCCTCACATGTCTGAGGACACAAAGGAGTTTTGTCGCTCCTGTGCCACCTGTCAAGGCAGTGGTAAGTCAGGTGGTACCACAAAGGACCCCCTCATACCACTACCAGTGGTGGGGGTACCCTTTGGAAGGGTTGGGATTGATATCATTGGTCCCATAAACCCTCCAACAGCATCTGGACACAGTTATATTCTAGTGGTGGTAGACCATGCCACTAGGTATCCAGAAGCAATATCCCTTAGAACCACCACAAACCATGTGGTGGCCAGGGCCCTCCTGGGAATTTTTTCCAGAGTGGGTTTCCCTAAGGAGGTCTTAACTGACAGAGGTACCAACTTAATGTCAAGTTACATAACTGCTATGTGGAAGGAGTGTGGAGTGAACTATAAGTTCACCACACCCTATCACCCACAATGCAATGGGTTAGTTGAAAGGTTCAACAATACCCTCAAGGGCATGATCATGGGCCTCCCAGAAAAGCTTAGACGAAAATGGGATGTCCTGTTGCCCTGCCTTCTCTTTGCCTACAGAGAGGTCCCACAGAAGGGGGTTGGCTACAGCCCTTTTGAACTTCTGTTTGGGCATCCAGGTAGGGGTCCCTTGTGTTTGGTGAAGGAGGGATGGGAGTTACCTCTCAAACCTCCTAAGCAAGACATAGTGGACTATGTACTTGGTCTCCGCTCCAGGATGGCTGAATACATGAAGAAGGCCAGTAAAAACCTTGAGGCAAGTCAAGAATTGCAAAAAGCTTGGCATGACCAAAAGGCTGTCTTGACTGTTTATCAGCCAGGGCCGAAGATTTGGGTGTTGGAGCCTGTGGCCCCAGCAGCTCTCCAGGACAAGTGGAGTACCCCATACCATTCTTGAGCAGAAGCGAGGTCACCTACTTGGTGGACCTTGGTACTCCCAGGAGCCCCCATAGGGTGCTTCATGTAAACAGGCTCAAACCCTATGTGGACAGGGCTGACATGGGCTGACATGGGCTTGCTCATGGCAACTGATGAGGGACAGGAAGAAGAGTGACCCACTCCCTGACTTCCTCTCACAGAACCCTGATGGTGGATCAGTTGATGGTGAAGTCTTGGCAGACAGGCTCACTGGTCAACAGCAGATTGATTGTAGGAAAGTCCTCAATCAATACAGGCATTTGTTTTCCCTGACACCCAGTCAAACCACGAGTTGTACCCATGAAGAAGTGGACACAGGTGAGAGTCTACCTGTCAAGAATAAAATCTACAGGAAGCCTGACCATGTCAGAGATTGCATCAGGTCAGAGGTCCAAAAGATGCTGGAACTGGGAATGATTGCGCCCTCAGATAGCCCTTGGGCTAGCCCAGTAGTCCTGATACCTAAACCTCACACCCAAGGTGGTAAGTGAGATATGACGATTTGTGTGGACTACAAGGGACTCAATGCAGTCACTAGGACTGATGCTCACCCAATTCCTAGGGCAGATGAGCTTATTGATACTCTGGCCTCAGCCAAGTATCTAAGTACATTTGACCTAACTGCTGGCAAATCAGACTAGCTGAGGATGCCAAACCAAAAACAGCATTTTCAACCCCTTAGTGGGCATTATCAATTTATTGTAATGCCGTTTGGATTGAAGAATGCACCTGCCACATTCCAAAGGCTGATGAATAAAGTCCTTACAGGACTGGAAGCCTACAGTGCAGCATATCTTGATGATATAGCGGTCTTTAGCTCCACCTGGGAGGATCCCTTGAAGAATGTTTTGGAGGCCCTGCAGAAAGCAGGCCTCACTATCAAGGCTACTAAGTGCCATACAGGGCAGAGCAAGGTTGTGTACCTGGGCCACCTTGTGGGTGGAGGCCAGGTTCAACCATTACAGAGCAAAATCCAGACCATAATGGAATGGGTTGCTCCAACTACCCAGACTCCGGTCAGAGCTTTCTTGGGCCTGACTGGGTACTACAGAAGATTTGTGAAAGGATATGGGACTATAGTGACTCCCTTGAATGATCTTGCATCAAAAAGAATGCCCAAGAAGGTTCAGTGGACAGTTAGCTGTCAGAAGGCATTTGATGATCTCAAGCAGGCCAATGTACACTGCTCCCATTCTGCAGAGTCCTGACTACTCCAAGCAATTTATTGTCCAAACAGATGCATCTGAGTTTGGGGTAGGGGCTGTCTTATCACAACTTAATGCAGAGGGTCAGGATCAACCAGTAGCTTTAATCAGCAGAAGGTTGACCCCAAGAGAGAAATGTTGGTCAGCTATAGAGAAGGAAGCCTTTGCTGTGGTTTGGACCCTGAAGAAGTTGAGGCCATACCTGTTTGGCACACACTTCATTGCTCAGACAGACCATAAGCCCCTCCTATGGCTAAAACAGATGAAGGGTGAAAACCCTGAACTTTTGAGGTGGTCCATTTCCCTACAGGGGATGGACTATACAGTGGAACATAGACCTGGGAGTAACCATGCCAATGTAGATGGACTCTCCAGATATTTCCACTTAGAAAATGGAGACTCAACTGGGCAAGGTTAGTCTCATCTCCTTACGTTTGAGGGGGGGTTGTGTAGGAAAGTAGGATCTGCTTCTTATGGTTACCCCCACGTTTTGATAAATGTGATACTGTTTTTGACTAGTCTGACTGGGTTCCTGCTAATCAGGACCCCAGTCTATCTGCTTTCTCCCTAAACTGTAATGTTATGTACTTTGGTACACTCCAGATTGGATACTGGGGTACCCTTATCTGTCCCTACTATATGGTACCCATGTACCCAGGGCATAGGTACCCCAGAGGCCTCCCATGGGCTGAAGCATGTATTATGCCACCCATGAGAGGCCATGCAAAATGGAACCTACAGGCCTGCCATTGCGTGTACTATATCACTGCACTTAAAACCTATAAGTCACCCCTATAGCAGGCCTTAACAAACCTGAAGGCAGGGTGCTTGGTTCTAAGTGAGAGGGTGCCACTGCATGAGCAGGACACCCCTGCAGACTACGGAGTCCAATCTCCCAGGTTGCCATTGCATCAGCCATTTACTACATATAGAGTAGCACTATGCGACCGCGTGATGACCAACTCTAAAACGGATGAAAGTAACCCTATCGTGTTTGGTGTCAAACATTGTGGAATCATACCCCCACACCGGTAACCAGTGCAGGAGGCATGATTCCACCCCTCAGAAACGAGCTTTGTTGGGTCCCTGGTGTTCCCGATACCAGCCTTCTAGTCCCAGGCAGTACAAAATGTTTGCTGCCGACCAGAGACACATTTCTGCCCTCCTGTTGCTGTTATAGCAAAACCAAAGGGGATGATGGACGGAGTGTTGAACATTGCAAGCACTCACCCCCAGTCAACTGATCTGGGTTTAATCCATCATCATTCTTTAGCTCACTCCGCCACCCCAGTTCAGACACGGCCATATGCAAATCAGTCTGACCCTGTGCCTCATGGGAACAGTCCAGCCCGAACTGCCAAGCCATGTCTTCCCTGGACCGGAAACAAGCATCCTGGGACCGGTTTCTGGCTTACAGCCGTCATCAGCCAGACTATCTTGAATCCAGTGGCAAAGTGAGCAAGGGACCCACGTCTGGGCATACCCTGCCAACTTAGGGCGAACATAGCAAAACCAAAGAGGATGATGGACGGAGTGTTGACGATGGATTTAGGCCCAGATCTCTGTACTGGGGTGAATGTATGACATTGTTCTGCATTCTGTCCATCAACTGTTGTTTTTGCATTTGTCACCCCGAGTGGGACGGGTATGCCCAGACGTGGGTCCCTTGCTCTCCATGCCACTGGAATCAAGCTATCCTGGCTGAAGAGGGGTGAAACCCCGAAACCGGTCCTAGGATGCTTGTTTCCAGTCCATGGAGGACCTGGCTTGGCAGTTCGGGCTGGACTGTTCCCATGAGGCACAGGGTCAAGACTGATTTGCATATGGCTGGGTTCAAACTAGAATGGTATGGTGAGCAAAAAAACGATGGATTTAGGCCCAGATCTCTGAACTGGGGTGAACGTATGACATTGTTCTGCATTCTGTCCATCAACTGTTGTTTTTGCATTTGTCACCCCGAGTGGGACGGGTATGCCCAGACATGGGTCCCGTGCTCTCCATGCCACTGGAATCAAGCTATCCTGGCTGAAGAGGGGTGAAACCCCGAAACCGGTCCTAGGATGCTTGTTTCCAGTCCATGGAGGACCTGGCTTGGCAGTTCGGGCTGGACTGTACCCATGAGGCACAGGGTCAAGACTGATTTGCATATGTCTGGGTTCAAACTGGAATGGCATAGTGAGCAAAAAAACGATGGATTTAGGCCTAGATCTCTGTACTGGGGTGAATGTATGACATTGTTCTGCATTCTGTCCATCAACTGTTGTTTTTGCATTTGTCACCCCGAGTGGGACGGGTATGCCCAGACGTGAGTCCCGTGCTCTCCATGCCACTGGAATCAAGCTATCCTGGCTGAAGAGGGGTGAAACCCCGAAACCGGTCCTAGGATGCTTGCTTCCAGTCCATGGAGGACCTGGCTTGGCAGTTCGGGCTGGACTGTTCCCATGAGGCACAGGGTCAAGACTGATTTGCATATGGCTGGGTTCAAACTGGAATGGCATGGTGAGCAAAAAAACGATGGATTTAGGCCCAGATCTCTGTACTGGGGTGAATGTATGACATTGTTCTGCATTCTGTCCATCAACTGTTGTTTTTGCATTTGTCACCCCGAGTGGGACGGGTATGCCCAGACGTGGGTCCCGTGCTCTCCATGCCACTGGAATCAAGCTATCCTGGCTGAAGAGGGGTGAAACCCCGAAACCGGTCCTAGGATGCTTGTTTCCAGTCCATGGAGGACCTGGCTTGGCAGTTCGGGCTAGACTGTTCCCATGAGGCACAGGGTCAAGACTAATTTGCATATGGCTGGATTCAAACTGGAATGGCATGGTGAGCAAAAAAATGATCGATTTAGGCCCAGATCTCTGTACTGGGGTGAATGTATGACATTGTTCTGCATTCTGTCCATCAACTGTTGTTTTTGCTCCTGTTGCTGAGCCAAGCTCGAACAGGAGAAGGCAGAACAATAGGCATCCTGACATAGGGAGGTGTGACCACCTCCCAGACAGGATTTAGTGTATTAGGGCTGGGTGGGTGCACTTGCCAGCGACCGAAAGTCTGCATGAGGGGCACATTTGGTGTCCCTGTGCATCGTCCAGTTCAAACCAGTACTGGGAGCTGTTGGCTTCTGCTCTGGTGTGAAACTAGACAAAGGACATGGGAGTAACCTCCCCACTGTCCAGACCCTCCCCTGGGAGGGTCCCCTGAATCTGTCCAACCCTCTCCCGTGGGTAGAAAAGGGCTTACCTGACTGTTGGACCCTAGATTCAACGTGGACAAGATTTTGAACCAGAAACCACTGAACTTCGACCGTCTGGACACTCTGGCCTTCATTTAGGCCCGGCTTCGTCTCCCTCTCAGTCTGAAGCATCGTCTGTGCCCGTGCACCATACAGGCTCCGTGCAGGACCTGTGGAGCATCAAGGACAACTGAAGATATCTCCCTTGGTGTGAAGGAGTCACTCCCCTGCAACCGCAGGCACCTCATCCCGACTGACCGGTCTGCTGATCCTGAGTTCTTACGGACTCTGAAGGCTCCAGTAACACAGGAGGTGGGTTTGTACGTCCCTCGAGTTCCAAGCTGCCCTCTTACCAAGTTTGAGGCCAGAATCCCTTGTGGGTGCTGCAATACCCGTACCCCTGTGCACCGCGATCATTTGCAAGTGCATATGCTTGTTGGCATTTGCCGAGCAAGTGCATTGGGCTCCGAGTAGCCCCAACCTCTGGCACCATTTCCTACCAAGAACTCCGACCTCCTCGCACCGAGTGCTCCGTAGGCTGCTGTTTGGTGAAATCGCTCGAGGTCCTCTCACGACTCGTGTGCCTCCAGCCAGTGGGTCCATTTGAGGGTCAACTTTGCTTTTCTTGGGCTCCCCTGGTTGCTCCAGGCCTGCCCTGACTCCCCTGTGTTTGATGAGTCACCTAGACCTTGCTGGTCCGAACCGTAACCTTCTTTGACCTTCTGCGTGGATTGCCGTTGCCAAGGCTTGTTGGTGCTCCAGCCGGACACCGACCCCTCAGTACTCGACATCCTTCATGGGACAGCTCGTATTCGGCTCCTGGTCGTCCTCGACGTTTCCTGGTCTTGGTGGCTGCAGAGTCAAGAACCCCCTCACGCACCTGAAGCACTCGAAATCGGTGGGCATTCGTCTACCGAGCCCCTGGTCACTCCTGAGTGACCCAGACTCTGTCCCCTCTGGTTTCAGGTACTCTTCAACAAGAATCCACCTTTGGATTCCATTGGACACCTTTCTTCCTTCCAGCAGCGGCTCTTTTTCGAAGTCCTCCATTGGGTTCGACTGCGGTTTCTGACGCCACTTCAGACCTATGCACCCGGCTTTCCTGGAATAGGTAACTCTGGTACTTCGGTATCCACGGGTGGGGTGGCTCTCCGACCTCCTAACTTCCACAGGGTTTCTTCGAAGTCCACTGGGAAGGGTCCTTAAACAGCAAAATTCCAACCGCGACTCTCCCATAGAATTGTACGGAGCATGTGGTCGTGTTCCCACACTGCACCCGTCCTCCGTGGGGTCCCTACTTACTCACCTTGGGTGGTTCCTTGGGGTCCCAGCGATTCTACATCCTCTAGACATTGTCTTGACTCGAGTCGTGGTTCTTATACCACTATTTTAGTGTATGGTTTGGTCTCCCCCCTGGGGCCCACTGTGAATTAGTGCTATTTACTATTGTTTCTGTGCTACAGTATTGTGTGGTTTGTGATTATCTTCGTGTAGAAGATACTGTGTCGTACTAGAAAGTGTTATATTAATAAATACATATTTTTATAACTACTGTGTGGTTATCCTTTCATTTAACCAATACTATAAGGTTGCATTCTGGTAAAACAAGCTGCTTAACATTCCTTCAAGACTAAGCCTGAAGGCTGCTCTCCACAGCTACCACTTGGATAGCTTTCTGATGTTATCTTAGATCTCTTAAATCACCATAAGGGTTGTTTGGACTGGTGCAAGGTAATTAGTGGACAGCATATACCAGGCCAACTTCTCACAGTCTGTAGTTGTCAGGGTTCAGCGAGTCCAAGTCTGTTTTCTTCAGTAAAGGGTGTATGTATGAGTTTTTGAGTTCTTCTGGAAATATTCCAGTAGTTAAGGAATCGTTGATGATTCTTCTTACTGGGGTGGCAGCAGAGGTTGTTAGAAGAATTGTCTTGAAAGTTTGCGGTGGACACGGGTCAGAAGGACTGCCGGCAGGCCTGCTTGCTTTGACCAGGTCCATAAATTCATTGTGTGAAATGTGTTGGAAGGAACGGAGAGGCTGGGTTAGAGTATTCTTGGATTGTTGTTACGGAAAAGAGTTGGTACTGGTGCTTTTTCTTTGTTTTAAATATGAGTCCAATGTGTCTGCTTTTGCTTTGTCCGTGTAATGATTTGCCAGTTTGTCTGTGAAATCTTGAGTAATGGGATGAGTTCCTTCTAGGCAATTTGGTTTACGAAATTCATTGAGTATTTTATAGAATTCTTTATTTGCACATTTAGCATTTTTAATTCTGTCTGAATAGTACCTTTTCTTTGCTTTTTTGATAGCTGACTTGTATAATCTGTTAATTTTCTGTAGGCGAAGTTTGTCATGTTTGGCGTTTGTTTCGTGCCAGGCACGCTGCAGCTTTCTAATTTGTTGTTTTATGTCTTTTATCTCTGTATTTCTCAAAGGTGCTTGTTTTCTTTTGTTCTATTGTGTGTTTTGAGTGGTATCAGGTATCAAAAGCTTCCTGTAGCCACTCATATAGTTTTTGAACAGAATGCATTGTTTCCCGATCTATACTGGATGTTAGTTGTGTTTCTAAGTGTTCCAAATTAAGTTTGTTCCACGGTCGATAGGTGGATGCATGTAAGGTGGTTTAAGGTGAGTTGCTTAGTGTTGTTTTATGTTGGAAAGCAAGCAAATGGTGGTCTGACCACGTGACTGGAGTTATAGTTTGAAAGGTAACTAGTTCGGTATTAGCAAAAATGACATCTAGGATGTGTCCAGCGATGTGTGTGGGTTTGTGGACGATCTGATGCAGGTTCAGTGCGTCTAGGCCAGTGATTATTGTTTTCGGATGGGCCATATTGGGTTTGCCAAACTAAATGTTGAGGTCACCCAGAACGCATAGGTTGGAATGTATTGTTATCAGGTTTGAAACTGTGTCTAGAAGTGTGTCTGGGAATGTCGCCTTGCAAGGTGGAGGTCTGTAAAGGAGCAGGAAGTTACAGGAGGAAGACGGTGTAGGATTGCATCTGGTGAGAAGAGCCTCACAATTTTTTATGGAGATGTTGTCAACCTTAGTGATATGTAATGTTTGCCTGAACACATCAGCTAGGCCACCTCCTTTTTTGCCTATACGATTTTGGGTGATCGTTTGATAGCCTAGAGGAACGGCTTCATGCAGGACTGGAGCCATATCATCTCCCAACCATGATTCAGTTATGAATGTTATGTCCGGTTTTGCAGCAGTGAGAAGGTCGTAGATGTGATATTTAGAGAGCAATCGAGTATTTCTTAGTAGACAATTTAGAGAATGTGCTTTGGTGACAGTGACTTTGTTTTGCAGAAGAGTGATCAGTATTGTGTGGGTTTGTAGCAAGTGTGTTTTTAGTGCTGGTATTAGGTGTATTAGGATAGCAATTGTGTAGTGTTCTGTAATGTGGTTCTCGTCCAGCAGGCTAAGAAGGCATTTTGATGGGTCTGGGTGCGTAGGTGGTGGAGACGATGTTTGAGAGTGAGTTGGGGTGCTGTGTTGTTTTTGTGGTGTAACCTTGTTGTGCAGTAGACATGGAGAGGCAAAGTTGTGATGTGTGGCACATTGCTTATATTGTTTGCATGTGTTTAGGGCGGAAGGTGTATAAGTTAGGGGTGGTGGTGCAGCATGTGGGTCATGTAGTAAGGTTCTAAATGGTCCAATGGATGAGAGGCGGTTAGAAGAGAGTTGCTGTGTTGCTGTATGTGTTTGGTGTGGTGAATATCGAGTTGTTTATTTCGAACTACAACAATATCGAGTTTGAAGTACGAGTTACTTACCTTCGGTAACGATGTATCTGGTAGAGACGATTCTAGCCGCAGATTCCTTAACGTAGAATTATCTCCAGGCGTGAGACTGGACCCGGAAAACTTTCTTTGCCCCAGCATCTCTGCTCGCCGGGGGGCGGTACCACGCGACTCCGCCCTGACGTCGTCCGCGGGCGTGACGTCAGCAAGGTCACATAAGCCCCACCCCGGCGTGCTGACATCAGTTTTCTTCGGAGAACTTTTCTGCGCCACAACGTGGAGCCATCACAAACAAAACTGTGGAGAGTATGGGAACAGTGTGCGAAAAAACAGTGAAAAAGAGAAGAGAGAAACGAAAGGTGAGGAACAGCACCAATTGGAAAAGTGCCAAGCACTAAGGTACCAAAAAGTCATAGCAGCGAAAGCCATAGCAGGGAAAGAGCAGAGCACTGCCCCGAGGAGCAACCCTGCAAGCTAAGGCGACATCCCCACTGGAGGCAGAACACATGTGAAAAACGCTATAGCAGAAGAGAGAGAGAGAGAGAATCTGCAATCACAATCCACAACAGTGAAGGGGCAACAAGCCCGAAACAGAGGAGTAACAGCAATTCACCCCCAGACGACACCATCAAGGAGGGCCGTATCCACTGAAAGGAGCGAAAGGGCCGAGGTACAAGCAAAAAAAAAACCAACGCAGAGAACTGCAAAGGAATCAGAAACCCCAAGCCAGTAAAAGGAGAAGAGTCAAGGAGGCCCCTACACTTGGAGAAAAAACCAAAGTGGAGGGAGGCAGAAGCACACATGAACCAACCGACCTCGGATCAGAAAGGAAGGGGTGGAACAATCAAGCAGAATGAAGCATCCTGTCCGGGAGGAGGCGAAGCATACCCCCACAGAAGACAAGCCACCCGGAGGGAGGCGAGTGCAGAAAACCAAACAGAAGGTCCTCGCAGAACGGGGAGGAAGGGCGGGTCGTGAAGGAATCTGCGGCTAGAATCGTCTCTACCAGATACATCGTTACCGAAGGCAAGTAACTCGTACATCTGATAGAGACTACTAGCCGCAGATTCCTTAACGTAGAATAGATACCCTAGCCATACCCAGAGGGGAGGAGGGCCTGCGAGAGAACCGCCTCTGTAGGAAGAAACACAGGGCCCCCGCAGGGGATGTGTCACAGGGACAAGAAGGGCGGCCCAGCCCTCACCAAGCAGAAGTAAGCAAGAACGAGACGAAGGGAAGGCCAGGAAAACCCAAGCCCATCCAAGGTACAACCGCCAGAAAACCCCGTAGGGGCAGACAGCGCCAGAGGAGCACCAAGGAAGAAAAGAACGACCCCAAACTCCAGGGAGAAGAGGTAGAACCGGAGGCAGAGCCTGCCGTAGGAAAACACAGACACAGCGATAGGGGGCAGCTGAACAGGCATCAGCCTCAAGGCAGCGGACAAGGCAGGAGCGGCTCCACAGCCAAAAGGCGCAGGCGAAGAAGAAAGGCACAGGTGCGCAAAGCCCCAGCAGACCAAGAGGCAGGGGCACAAGGGAACACACCAAGGGCCACGGCGGTGGACCATAACGAGCAGGCATGCGCAGCCGGCAACACCATGGAGCAGTGCACCCAGAACAAGCCAGGCGCAAGCCGAGGACAGCGGCCAGGGAAATCCAGAACAATCCCCAAAGGGGGGCCGTGCCAGAGACACACACCGGCCCACGAAAGAAGTGGGACCAGGCAGAAGAGAAAGAGGAGAGACACGGAGGACGGACCAGCCGGCAACCAGAGCACAGGAAAGCCAGAAGAAACTTAGCCCCCCTGGAACACCAGACAGAGGACCAGGCCAAAACGCCGGACAGGAAGGCGGAAACGCCACAACACGATGCCGTAGACGGCATGCCAGGCTGGTCTATCGATGTAGCGAACACTGAGAATGACAGACGTTGGAGCAGCGTAAGCTGCACCAAGACAAAGGCAAAAGAGACCGCACCAGCGGTATACAGTGATGCCAGGAAAGGCAAGGGACCCGAAAAAGGGCATCCACACCTCCCCAGCGTAGGACAGAGCTATGTAATAGCTACAAGTACCCCACTTAGGGCATGATACGTCCCAAGGAAAACATGGTAACACCTCTTAGGAAAAAATTTCCGCAGCAGAGGACAAGAACATAAAGGACCTGCGGGTAAAACCACAGACGGCTTGCCAATCAGCCAAAAAAGACACAGAAGCCAAAAGGAGGCTGTACCAGCAGCCAACAGTACAGAGGGGCCAACCTAAGGACCCCGAAGGCACGCCAAACCACACGGAACACACAATCGGGCCAAGCGAAGCACTAGACCCCCGAAAAAAGGTGGGATAACGCCATGTTTACGGAGGGGGAGGAGGTCGGAGCCCCGCAAGAAGCCGCTGAATGGCGAAGTCCGCATGGGTGTTAAACAAAAGAACCCCATCAAAAGGCAGGTCAACCAGACGCTCCCTAATATTCTCTGGAAAAACGCTATCCCTCAACCAAGCATGGCGACGGAGAGCTACTGAACTTGCCATGGCGCGGCAGAGAGCATCAGAAACATCTAAGGCCGAACGAAGAATAAACTCGGCCAACTCCCGGCCATCCAACACATGGGGCCGCAGAGCAGCGGGACACCTTCGGGGGAGGCACCAGACAGAAGGGACTCGACGGAATCCCACAGACTGGAAGTAGCCCTGGCCAACACACAAAGTGTGTTGAGCGCTCGCAAAGCAGCACTAGAGGAAGCGAAGATGTTATGCCCCCACGAATCCAAGCACCGGGCCTCCCGTGACGGAGGAAACAACACCAAGGGCAGGGAAGGAAAAGCAGTCTGCAGAAGAGGGTCCTGTGTAGAAGGGTGGAAAGAAAGGCAGACTGGATCGTGCAGAGCAGGGCGATGGCGATGTAGGAGCGGCTGAGGCACGGGATCACCCGTGGCAGGACGCCCCCAGAAGAGAAGTATGGAGCGAAGCTTCGACTGGAAGAAGCAGCTCCCGTCCACCAGAGCCCTGATGGAGAACCTCTAACAAATGGTCCGTAGGGAATGGGGTGCCGGGGTCGCCCATGCGCAAAATGCCAGCGGCCGTGGAAATGGCCCGTACAAAAGCTGCACTCGCCTCCGTAGGGCGCAGAGAGCAATTCCTCCGTGGGCGATGGCTGTAAACTAAGCCGGCCATCCCCGAGTCCAGCTGGAGGAAAAAACGGCCAGCCCCTGAATGGAAGATCCACGGACGAGTGGGGGGCCTGAGGCGCCTCCGGGGAAGGCCGAGATCGCGGGGACGGCGAAGAGCCCTCCCTGGAAGACGCTGGGGAAAAAGCAACGACGCGGCGGCCCGTCTCCGGGGAAGAGGAGACAAAAAGGTGACAAACCTCCGGAGAGTAGGGGACCACTGGAGACGAGTCGATGACCCGACGCCGGCATGGCGCCGTGGAGTCCGCCACAAGCGCCGGTGCGACGTCGACCGGCGCTGACACCAGGGACGCTGAGTCGACCCCCATCATCACTTGCGCCCCAGGAGAATGTGGCGGGGTCGGAGCCGGGGCGGCTAAAGAACGGCGCTGACCCGACTTCCGACGAGGCAGCCGCTTGCACGGAGGGCCGAGAGGGACCCGGGGAAGCGCCCCGGCCCCTAGCCAGCACCCACGGCGCCGCCAGGGCCAATAGCCGTCGGCGCCTGAGCGGCGTCGGCTCGGCCTCCGGCAAGGCCGCCGCCTGCCCAGAGGACCGAGGGGGACTCGGGGACGAACCGCGAGTCCCGGCGACACCACAGGGACCCCCGTGGGGGTTTGCGGCGAGGCAGAGGCGCCGTGGGCCGAAGAGGGGAACCCTGTAGGGCCGCACCCCGACGACACCACACCCCCAAAACCTGGAGCCGAACCCGTCGGCGCCGGCGACTCCGCGGAAGGCCCCGCACGTGGCAAGGGATCCGCGGACGTCTCAGGAAGAGGGGCCAAGGAAGCCTGCAGAGCCGCAGCATAGGCCTCCATTTGGGCCCTCGTCGCCCCAACGCCAGGAAACGGCGGGTAGGGTGGCGACGAACGAGGCCGCATGTCCCGAGGAGAACCCGCGCCCTCCGCAGAACGGGGACCAGGCCTCGGGGACAAGCTATATGACTTACCGGCGGGCGAGCGACGCCCCTGGGGCCTCGGTGAAGGACGATGTCGGAGGCGGAAGCGGCGGTTCCTGGGCCCTTCCGCAGGGGACGGACGCGGTGACGACACCGATCTGGACAAGCGGGCCGAAAGAAGCTTCATCCGGCGCTCCTGCCGGGACTTCGGCTTCAGATGCTGGCAAGCGTCGCAGTCCGTAGAGTCATGGTGCTCGCCCAGACACCACATGCAAATAGGGTGAGGGTCCGTCGCCGACATCTGACGCGCACAAGAAGAACACGTCTTGAAGCCCGAAGGCATTCGCAAACTGTTCCACAACGCAAAAGCGTAAAAGAGGGCCTGAAAACAGGCCAGGGACACGATTCCGGATCCGCGTTGCACGCGGAAAAGAAGGAAACTGATGTCAGCGCGCCGGGGTGGGGCTTATGTGACCTCGCTGATGTCACGCCCACGGACGACGTCAGGGCGGAGTCGCGTGGTACCGCCCCCCGGCGCGCAGAGATGCTGGGGCAAAGAAAGTTTTCCGGGTCCAGTCTCACGCCTGGGGATAATTCTACGTTAAGGAATCTGCGGCTAGTAGTCTCTATCAGATATATCGAGGTACAAGAATATCGACAGCAAGTATATCGTAGCACAGAATATCGACAGTAAGGTAAGAAATATTGTTTTTTTAAATATCGAAGACAGTATTATCGTTTGTAAAAATATCGTTGTTAATAATATCGATATTTATATTTGTGTTCTGTATTTTAGTATGTGTTAAAAGTATGTGATGTAATTTTTTGGCATAAGTGTAGTTTTTTTTTTTAATGTATGTCTTAATTTTTTTAGCAGTAATTACTTTTACGAAAATTAATTTTTGCGTATTTTAGTTCTGTAGCTGGTTGTGGGTTTATAGGGGAATAGGGTGGGAAGTATTTTAATTATAATAAAGTAATTATTAATTTTTCTTTATTATCATTAATAATTAATGTATTATTAATTAACTATTAATTGGTTATTAATTAATTAATAGATAATTATATTAATTGCGTTATTTTTTAGGAGCAGGTTGTGGGTTTATAGGGGAATAGGGTGGGAAGTAATTTAATTATAAAAAATAATTATTAATTTTTATTTGATATGTAAAATTAATTTATTAATAATTAATTGGTTATTAATTAATGTTGATTAATAGATAATTATATTAATTGTGTTATTTTTTTAGGAGCGGGTTGTGGGTTTATAGGGGAATAGGGCGGGAAGTAATTTAATTATAAAAAAGGTCAATATTAATTTCTATTTATATAATTAATTATTCATTGGTTATGAATTTTTATTAATTAATTAATTGATAATTATATTAATTGTGTTTTTTTAGGAGCGGGTTGTGGGTTTATAGGGGAATAGGGTGGGAAGTAATTTAATTATAAGAAAGTAATTATTAATATTTATTTATTAGTATCTATAATTAATTTATTATTAATTGGTTATTTAATTATAATAATTATTTAATTGATAAGTATGTTAATTTTAACCCTCTGCTATCTAACACTTTCCCTACTGTTGCATTCACTGGAGTGGGAATAGTAATTTTTACCCCTCCGCAATCCAACACTTTCCCTACTGTTGCACTCACTGGAGTGGGAATAGTAATTTTTACCCCTACGCTATCCAACTCTTTCCCTACTCTTGCACTCTCTGGAGTGGGAATAGTAATTTGTACATCTCCGCTATCCATTACTTTCCCTACTGTTGCACTCACTGGAGTGGGAACAGTAATTTTTTCTCCTCTGCTATCCAAAACTTTCCCTACTGTTGCACTCACTGGAGTGGGAATAGTAATTGTTACCCCTCCGCTATCCAACACTTTCCCTACTGTTGCACTCACTGGAGTGGGAATAGTAATTTTTTCCCCTCCGCAATCCAACACTTTCCCTACTGTTGCACTCACTGGTGTGGGAATAATAATTTTTACCCCTCCGCTATCCAACACTTTCCCTACTGTTGCACTCTCTGGAGTGGGAATAGTAATTTTTACCCCTACGCTATCCAACTCTTTCCCTACTCTTGCACTCACTGGAGTGGGAATAGTCATTTTTTCCCCTCCGCTATCCAAAACTTTCCCTACTGTTGCACTCACTGGAGTGGGAATAGTAATTTTTACCCTTCCGCTATCCATTACTTTCCCTACTGTTGGCACTCACTGGAGTGGGAATAGTCATTTTTTCTCCTCTGCTATCCAAAACTTTCCCTACTGTTGCACTCTCTGAAGTGGGAATAGTAATTTTTACCCCTACGCTATCCAACTCTTTCCCTACTCTTGCACTCTCTGGAGTGGGAATAGTAATTTGTACATCTCCGCTATCCATTACTTTCCCTACTGTTGCACTTACTGGAGTGGGAATAGTAATTTTTTCTCCTCTGCTATCCAAAACTTTCCCTACTGTTGCACTCACTGGAGTGGGAATAGTAATTGTTACCCCTCCGCTATCCAACACTTTCCCTACTGTTGCACTCACTGGAGTGGGAATAGTAATTTTTTCCCCTCCGCAATCCAACACTTTCCCTACTGTTACACTCATAATTTTTACCCCTCCGCTATCCAACACTTTCCCTACTGTTGCACTCTCTGGAGTGGGAATAGTAATTTTTACCCCTACGCTATCCAACTCTTCCCCTACTCTTGCACTCACTGGAGTGGGAATAGTAATTTTTTCCCCTCCGCTATCCAAAACTTTCCCTACTGTTGCACTCACTGGAGTGGGAATAGTAATTTTTACCCTTCCGCTATCCATTACTTTCCCTACTGTTGGCACTCACTGGAGTGGGAATAGTAATTTTTTCTCCTCTGCTATCCAAAACTTTCCCTACTGTTGCACTCACTGGAGTGGGAATAGTAATTTTTACCCCTACGCTATCCAACACTTTCCCTACGGTTGCACTCTCTGGAGTGGGAATAGTAATTTTTACCCTTATACTATCCAACACTTTCCCTACTGTTGCACTCACTGGTGTGGGAATAGTAATTTTTACCCCTCCGCTATCCAACACTTTCCCAACTGTTGCACTCTCTGGAGTGGGAATAGTAATTTTATCCCCTCCGCTATCCAATATTTTCTCTACTGTTTTAGTTAATGTAGTGTAAAATGTTTTAAAAAAATATTTTTAAAAATTTAATATTTAATTTGTTATATATGTTTTTTGTTTTTAATTTATATTATTGGTGTATGTGTATATATATGTATTTATAATTTTTAATATGTTTTTAACAATTTATAAGTTATTAAAATAATTATGTATAAATATTAAGTATATATATTATATTTTAGACATATATGTTTAATTTATTTTTACATTATATGTATTACTTATAATTTTAAACATTTTCTAATAATTTTAACTATGTTTTTTTAAATATGTATTTACTTTATTTTACATTATTTTTTTAACATTAAAAAAACACGATATTTTTAACAACGATATTTTTAACAACGATATCTTATTTTCGATATTTTTGTACTTACCATTATGTAGATAGGACTTCGATATTCTGGACATCGATATTTTTGCGACGATATTTTTGTACCTCGATATTCTGACTGTCGATATTCTGTCAGTGATCCGGTGTGGTGGAAGAGAGAAAGCTTGGCATTGTAGTTTGTTCATTTGTGTAGATTGAAAGGTGGGTGTATAATTGTATTTTGTGACTGTAAGTATTATGAGGTGTTGCGCTTGAGAGATTTTGTCGTGCTGGTGTGCGTGATATGTTTTGTTTTTGAGGAGTAGTGAAAAGAGGTACTGATATATTTGTTTTATGAGATGGATTTGTTTGTATAGTATTGTTTGTGAGTGGAAGTTGTAAGGTAAAGGGGTTGGTGATGTGTTTGTGAGTAGAGTGTATGCTGTGTAGGAGGGGATGAAGTAGAGCTAAGACTGTTTGTCTTGGACTTGTTTGCTGCAAGAGTTAAAAAGTGCGGTGCTGTGGAGTGTAAGTGTTGTGTTATTGTAGTAGAAGGAAGAGGAGGGTGTTGGTTGGACAAATGATGTGTTTTTGGGTGGCAAGGGAATTTTTAGGGTGAATATGGGTTTTTAGGTGGAAAGGGAATTTTTAGGGTGTAGGGTGAAAATGGGTTTTTGGGTGGCAAGGGAATTTTTAGGGTTTAAGGTGAATATAGGTTTTTTGGGTGGCAAGCAAATCTTTAGGGTTTAGTGTGGGTATGGTTTTTTGGGTGGCAAGGGAATTTTTAGGGTGGGTATGGGATCTTGGGTGGCAAGGACATTTTTTAGGGTTTAGGGTGAATATGGGTTTTTGAGTGGCAAGGGAATTTTTAGAGTTTAGGGTGGGTATGGGTTTTTTCAGGTGGCAAGGCAATTTTTAGGGTTTAGGGTGGGTATGGGGATTTTTAGGGTATAGGGTGGGTATGGGTTCTTGAGTGGTAAGGGATTTTTAGGGTTTAAGGTGGGTATGGGTGGCAAGGGAATTTTTAGGGTGGTTATGGGTTTTTGGGTAGAAAGGGTTGTTTTAGGCTTTAGGGTGGGAATGGGTTTTTGGGTGGTGAGGGTGTTGGCATTTGTGTGTGTACATACATATATTTATTATAATATATATATAAATAAATATATGTACATAAGAATGTATATATATATAAAAAAATATATTTATTTGTAAAAATTATATATATTTGTAAAATGCAAATTTCATTGTAATGACATGCATGGTAAAGGCATATACGTGGTAAAGAATAACGTGATAGTGTTGCGGTCGTTGGAATGACCATGTTGTAAAGCCATGCGTGGTAATGGCTTGTGGGGTTCTGTCATACACCCCATGTTAAATGACATCAGTGAAGACATCACTGATGACAATGTCAGACTCCTCTTTCTGCTTGTGCACTCTCTAGTCTCATGCCGGATCTGACGTGTCCCAGCAGATCTGACGTCGTACACCAAGTCGAGTCGAGTTTGATTGCGCTGAGCTCCTAGCTCCCGACTCCGGCGTCTCATTAAACACCTGTGAGCAAGTGCGACGTCCACAGTCGGCTGCCGCAGAGAGCATGCCCCAGGTGGTCCGCGGAGGCGGCCCAGTTAGACCAGGGTGCGGCTTGTAAGCGAGCTTGGTGAGCCCCACTTGCTGCCATCGCGGCTGCAAGGAATCCCAATTTCTGGCCGTGGGGGGATTTTATGAAAGTCGGAGCAGTGAGTTTCATGGCAGGAGCAGGACCACAGCGGTAGAAGTGGGGCCTTGGGGGTCATTAATCGTCCGGTATGGTGTGCCTATGGTGCCTGAGGATAGCACATCTACTGAGCCCCTGGAAGTAAGAGCCCGGGGGGGGGGGAACTAGGGGAGCACTGTGGGAGGAGGAGCCAGGTGCCATAGCTCTACCCAGCCCAGCCCCAGCTACTGTTTGCACCTATTTCCCCCTGTGCTCTTCTGCTCTGCTCAGCCCCCTCCTGCCTTCCGTCCTGTTCTGCTGCCCCCTGCCTCCCCAACATCTCTATGAACTTTCTACAACCACAGGAGGTTTTTTTGGCGCCAGGCACGTCATTCAGCTGAAACTAGGCTGTAACCAGTGCAGCAGCAAAGTAACAGCAATGCAACTAACTTGCGGTTGCCCTCAACCAACAACCAGAAGAAACCAGAAGCTGGTCATCAGTGCCAGCAGTCGCACGGTGTGCCCTTCATCACACCAGACTTCGGGCAGAATGGTAGTGAAGACAACCTTAAGACCTAGAAGGACAGGGGCTCATGCCATGGATTCCATTGACATCAAGCGTCGGATTCGGAACGAAAAAGATCAAGAGCCACTTCTAGAGCAACCAACAGCCTCCAGTCTCCCAGTGTCCCTGGTTCCTCAGGCAGTTTCTAGAGGTACAATGGTGGAAGAGTCCTTGCCTGCTTTCAGAATCCGGATTATGGACTTCTTCCAAAGGTCGACAAACCGAGGATCGGCTACTGGTAAAGGGGCTAACACCCTAGACCCCCCCACAAGCTGCCATCACTACACTCAGTCAACAACAGACCCCTCGGTAGACAGTACACTAAGCACATTGAGCGCCACACAAAACCGACCCAAAGAGCATGAGCACAGTCCGGAGCAGACGGCTCTGCTGATGACGCCCCCAGTCTTGCCTACTCTTCACGAGAAGACTGTCAGCGAAAGCTCTTACTGCAAGTATAACTGCTTCAGGCAGAAGTAATTCCCTGTTTCCTTCTAGTCCCTCAGGTCCCATAGCCCTTCTGGAGTTTTCAGATCCATTCCTCTCAGGCTTGGATCTGGGAGACCTAGAACACAGCACAAACCCAGCTTAAATAGCTCAACTATTCCAGCCAACTCTGAACCCAGATGACCCAGCTGATACTCATAACGGAAACACCATACCTGGCTCTGCCGACGGTCAGTCGAGGTCAGAGTGGTACATCCATCCGGATCTGCCTCCTGCAGGCTTAACAGAGGATCAGAAGGGGCTTTGATTCCCTCCGCGATCCTCAACTTTATCTTCATCCTCACCTGGACTTCCCTTATATACATCAAGCCTCCTCGAGGAAACAGCGGCTGAAATACGGCCCGAAGCCCAAGACCAATGTATCCTGAGTTCCAAGGCCCCCCCTCACCACCCCAAGCCAGTATTCTCAGTCCACGGCCATCATCTATCAATTAATAATGCTCCCACTTCAATGACACAAACAATGGAAGTGTGGCCCTCCCTGTTGAGCACAATTAATTCCATGGCCACTGCTTTATCCTATCAATCAGACTAATTAGATGCTCAAGTAGACATCCTTAGCTCCCTAGTGACCCTCATCACTGTCATCAACAGTAAACTGGACACCCTGAACAGTATGATCAAGCATGCGCAAACCGTGGCTGAACTGGCTGACCTTTCTATAAGTCTGATGAGCACCTGTCTGTGCTCCCCAATTCTAAACAAGCTGGCCACCCTCCCGCAAGCTATGAAAACCTTGCTGTAGGTTCTTAAGTCACAGCTCTCCCCTTCCAATCTACCAGCAAGAGAGCATGCCTTACAGTCCACTCCCAGGGAAACGGATGAGTCGCAAGGTACTCTAAAACTTCTTTCTACAAACTCAGGCTTAGACCCTAGAACAAGTGCTGTTCTACAACCCGGGAATGTTGCCTGTTCTTCTGTTCCGTTGACACCTGAACAGCCGCTTCATCAGCCAACTGGTTCCCCTCCACAGTCTAGCACCACACTGCTGGCAACACTAAGCAAACGCTTCCGCAAATGACCCAGGAAACAAAGGAATAAAATACACAGAGCATCCTCCACAATAAAGCAGGAGCTGGTATACTCTATTTTCACCAAGCTCAAATCGAATAAAACCTCTCTCTCTTCGGATTTAACAGCACGACCCCCAGAATTATGCTTAAATCTTCCATCTGCAGAACCTGCCTCACTGGTACATCAAACAACCCAAGTTCCACCAGAAGCAGCAGCAAGCGCTTGCATCAAATGGCTCTTAAGGCCGGGCAACAGACAGTGTCAGCGAGAAGACTCCCCAACTATTCGAGAAGTGCCACTTTAGACACCTTTAAATGTACCAGCACTCATCGACTGGCCAAGCAATTCAAATAGTTGGCTAAATAGGAGGCCTGAGAAAAAACCAATTCACAGCAAAACGGATATCCCCTCAAACCTGTGTTCTGATCCATCCAAAAGAGCACCTCTCAGCGATTAACACCACAACACTAACCAATCATATCATTCTAAACTCAGATCTCGAGAAACCGAGGTCCTGTCAATTGTCTGTCAGCCCCTCACCCCCAGGGCTCAATCAGCTGGTTTTCATTCCTGAATACCAATCAAGGAGGGCCCATGACATCCTAAACAGGAGCAACATTATTCTTCTGCTACAATCGATCCCTGGCCTACAACACATTACATTGGCTGACATCCTCGCTACCGAATTCTTAGAGCCAAGAAGTAAGCACAAACCAAAATCTGCTCAGGCCACGTTCCTTTTTTCCACATGGTTGGAAATGATCCTGGCAAATTCCACAGTCTTCAAAGGCTGGGGCATAAAAATTGAGAGAGCGAGGGCTAAAGGATATCCAACAGTGCTTCTGCATCAGCATAATCCTTCGACTCAATCTATGCTAAAAAGCGCACAAGGAACTCAAGGCTCAAAAAGAACTGCCATGCTCACCCGCACGATTTCTCAGGGAAAACCCCCAGCTGAAAGGAAACAAGCATTGGTAATGCATAGATTTTGCCTATGTAATAAATAAAGAGCTGTTTTCATCAATCATCGTCCGGGAGAAGGAAATAGCTCCCTAACAGATAACACGGGAGCGGAGAGGATGTGGCACAGCGGCCAGAGCTGCTGACTCGAGAGCTGGAGATCCCGCTTCCGGTCTTGGCGGCGCCGCACAACATCCTGTGAATCTATGCAAATCACTTGATCTCTCTGTGTGATAAATTGTTATATAAGTATGCTGCAAGAGTAAAAGGCAAAACATTATGAAAATATAGTTCCACCAAAGCGGATGTTAACAGTATTTCGGAGGCGGAAAACTGATGAGAAGCAGATGAGGAACAAGCATTGGCGAATACAGGAAAATATGCTACAGCCAATAGAAATGGAGGAAAGGTAAGGGACACACACAGGAACCAGTGAGAAGCCAGGAAAGAGAGGAAGCAAGATGTAAGTTCCTTTTAAGTTTTATTAAAAACAATAGATTTCTAAAGCACAGCGAAACCTAAACACAACACAGAGAACATGACTCCAGCAAGACTGAGATAAACCACTCCGACTGGGGCTGGTTGTCAACTGCTCTCCAAGCAAGAAGCCCCCTGTGACAAAGTAATCCAACTCATGAAGGGCAGCGCCTGCGCACGGACAACCTCCCTCTATGCTCCTGGAACATACACGGGCTCATGCAAAAACTTAAAAATGAAGAACCCGTACCCTTTTGGAAGGACCTCGATCTTCTACAAGAAACCTGGGCTCAATCAACCATCCCTCTAACAGGCTAGTTTCAGAAATCAGCCACTAAAGCCAACAGGTATGGTCGCCCATTGGGTGGCCTTGCCACCTATATCTCTATATCACTGCACCATATAGCAGAAGAGATCGCACTGAAAGTACCCTGGGCTCAAGCAATCCATCTCAGCATTTTCCAACACACCGAAGTTCACTCGTTCTTGATCATTAACATCTACATCAATCCTACTAAATCTAGAAAGAAGGAGACACTGAGAAACCTAGCATCAATCCTAACTGACCTCAAACTAAAATTTCCATCTGCAAACATCTTGTTCTCTGGCAATTTCAACACCAACCTATTTGGGGCAAGAACAGGCCGTGAGGTTAAAAGTATGGATATTGAGTATGAACTCCCAGCTCAAAACTTACCTCCAGTCACTTGTCAGAACAAATTAGCAGAATTCTTTTTAAACGAGTGGGACTCCCTAGGTCTCAGGCTCCTTAATGGGTGCTTCAGCAGCGATATACCCCCCCGACTGGACCAGAACTGCAGGTAAGTCTATCTCCTATATAGACTTTTGCCTTAGTATGGTGGGACTCTTCAAATACATTGGAGATTTCTCCCTAGAATCTCGCTTTTACATCGATCACAGACCGCAGTACATCAACCTTTCCGTTAGTCTTTAAAAATGGAGGCAGCACCATCCACCAGCTCCGGGGTGTGGACAGAAAACCTAAAACGGCTGAAACGGGACAACAAAATCAGCCAGGAAGTTATGCCATGGATAAGAGTCCAACTCTATGCAGTCACAGCCCAACGCAACTCTCCCATCAGACAGTGGATTCTCTTCATCAATCAGATCCTTCAGGAATTCAAAGTTAAATTCACATCATGTGCCAAGCCACGCGACCTCCTTCCTCCAAAATTCAAATTGACAGGAGACCAAAATTCAAATTGACAGGAGACTTGAAGTCACTGAAAAGCAAAGTTAACTGCAAAATGCGAATTCTCATTAAGCAACCCTCCTCACTAGCCTCGAAACATAGGGCCCGATTCTGATGCGGTTTGGAAAAGCTTCCCGACCGAGGGCCTGATTCTGATGCGGTTAGGAAGGCCTCCTAACGGCATTTGCTCCTTCCAAATCGGATCGGGAACGTGTCTTCCCGACCGAGGGCCCAATTCTGATGCGGTTAGGAACAAATGTTCCCATTGAAGTCAATGGGAGTTCAACCAAATCGTATCTGGAAGCATCCGGATGCATCCTACTCCGCAGGTCGGACTTTCCCGATCCGAGTGGGTCGGACACCATTTCCCAACCGATTCGGTCGGGAAGCTTTTCCAACCCGCATCAGAATCGGCCCCATAGTCTGAGAGAATCTAATCGCTCTTCAGGAGAACAATTTGGCATGCCGAAAAGGGGAAAAAAATGAGGACTTTTGGCTCCGACTGTTAGTTGCAAGTAAGGAAAGGAGCACAAAGAGATTCTGGTCACTGATCAACCAAGCTACAATAGGGAGCAGGAGAGGCACCAACACAAACATCTCTGTACCAGCGAGGGTCTCATTTTTGCTGGCTCATTTCTCATCACAGGGCGAATACTACCCTACCTCCAGCAGCGATCTATCTGCGCCTCCGAAGGCTACCGAAATGCCCGTCTCTCCAAAAATCCTCAACACTTGCAGCAACATGGAGGAACATTGTGCACTAAAATTGGCAAGTCTGCGGAAAGATGGAGCCCCAGGTCCTAATGGGCTACCCACTGCTTTCTGGTCCGAGGTGTTAACACTTCTGTTTAAACAATGTTTGGCAACAAGTACCATCCCAGACTCTTGGAGAGCATCCATCATCCAACCAATTTTCAGAGGAGGCACGAAATCAGACCCTCGACACTATCAGCTCATTGTTCCAATTGATAACAACACTAAACTTTACACCAGTCTGTTACTTGATGACCTTAGAGCCTGGGCAGAGGATCATCAGATCATACCTTAGAATCAATGCGGCTTTAGAGATAAATGTGACACCTCCTCGAATTTGATAACTCTGGCCCTCATGTGTGGCAAAGCAACAAGAAGCAAAAGGGCACTTTATTCCTGCTTCGTGGACTTTAAAGCCGCTTTCGACAGCATACCAAGAGGGCCTCTTTGGTGTAAATTGCAGGATTGGGGTCTGCCAGGTGCCTTGTTGAGAGCAATAGAACAGCTGTATACCAACACTTGGGTACGGATCAAACTAGGAGAAGGTTCCTATATTTCAAGGAGGATCCCCACAAACTCTGGGCTGAAGCAAGGCTGCATGCTGTCCCCCTTGCTTTTTAACCTATACATAGCCGACATGTCAAAGCACCTTGACAAAGCAAACTCCCACCCCCCCCAAACTAGGAGGCCAAAGCATAACGCACTTGCTATACGCAGACGATCTGGTGCTCCTCAGTCAGACAAAGATCGGCCTCCAATAGCTACTGTCCACTCTACATGTCTACACTGTTGAGAACAGGTTAGAAATTAATCAAGGAAAGACAGAGACGGTCTAATTCAGCCTAAAACCAAATCTGGCTAACAGGTGGCAGCTTAAGGGCGTCAGGCTCCATCACAGCAAGGACCACAAATATCTGGGAATCCTTCTAGATGGCAAATGGTCATTTACATCTCATCTACGCTCTATAAATAACAAGGGCTCCAGCTTAAGGTTCGCTATCTCATCTATCGCTTTGAAGCTACAAGGCCCTAGCCTCGATCCTCTCCTCCATGTGGGGAAAGCAAAAACCATCCCAACACTAACTTACAGGAGTGAAATAACCCTGGGCAGTGAAGCTGGGTCAGTAGACAAATTGGTTACCAGAATCGACAAAGCCAATCTCCACCGTCCAAAGAGAGCGTCACTGGCGCAAGTGAACATCACAAAACAGCCTTGGGCCAGAGACAGCTGCTTCCTCAACTTCTGTCAAAGGCACCACCCTACTCCATGTATTATTTAATCTGGTGCAAACTTGAGCATTCTGACCACAGATCGTCAAACAGGCAACATCTTGAGAATAAACTGATGGAATTTTCACTGTCTGAGGCCTGGAGTAAACACCTCTCCCCCCAGGTCTTTAAGAAATTAACATCACTCATGGCAAAAAACAATAAAAAACTGGAGGACTCGACAGCCTTACACAAGTGCTCCAATGCGTGCTTAGTTACAAACTCATATTCTTCCACCAAGCAGCAGAACTATATTAGCTGTACTTACCCCATATGGATCAAAGCACGGCTTGTGGCTTTAAGACTGGGAGAGTAGAATTTCCGTGCTCACCTTCCGTCCTGGTATCGCTCAGTTACTCACAACACAAGCTGCTGCATATGTGGTCAAGAAAAGGGAACCTTAATCCACATTTTATGTATCTGTCCCCAACTGCTGCAGCAACGGTGAACTGTTCTCCATACTGACTTTATTCGGCTAGGAGTGCGCACCTGCCGGCAGCCTGAATCCATCAAATCCACTACTAAACAGCATAACTGTTAAATTTCTCCAGATGGCTGCGACTAAACTGGACCCAGTCAACCTCACCAGTGCAGATGTAATACGCTCTTAAATGCTGCAATTATTGCTCCTTGCATCTACCATCACTATGCGCATACGGGGCTGGCAGAATCCGCCATAACAGCGTCACGTCCAGCACGCTGAGCTAAAGACTAATCACACAGCAGTTTGCACATCACTGTCCACATGGGTCATGTCATTTAACTTTCTTGCACACTGTCCTTTTGCATTTTCACTGCTGCCAGAATAGTTTAAAAATAATCAAAGCTGCTGCTCTATTTTCTGGGGTTGGAAATTGCCCCATGTTTTTAGAATATTTATTGCCATTCTTTGCACTGATCTGCTCTAAAAAAATGCACTGTCTGGACCGCATTAGGCTAGCCTTTGAGTAAGAGAATTTTGTGACCTATTCTCGATTAGCTGACTGTTGGCGTGATGCTCCACACTTAGGCCAGTGTTCTGCGGAATTTGCACATTGTTTGTAAATCCTTGTGTAAAACTTGGATTTATTCTATGCACTGCCTGTTGTTTTAACCACATCTAAACGTAGATTAGCTGAACCCTTTCTGTCCACCTTTTCAGACCTGTTTTGCAACGGGTCTGCATTCTGCGTATCATGGTTACTGCACTAACTCTATGCACAAAGGTTTTCTTTGCTATGTGCTCTACTTGCCTTCTACTTATTTAGAAAAATAAGATCCATCTGAATTCTTTCCACCGGTACTTAGTGATGCTTTTACCATATTGTTTCATTTCGAATGTTGCATATTTTCATGCTTTTTACTGTTTGTAAAGGTTTTCCTTAACCATACAATGAAATTGACTATGACTATGATAACAATATAGTCATATCCAGCACAGAGTTACTGAGTGTACACGTGTGGATCTATAGAATGAAAATAGTGTAAGTCCTGGCGACAAGTATAGTTGATCATATTTAAGTTATATGATGCACCGGTTACAAATCACGTAAGTCTGTGGAGGGGGAGAAGTCCCATTGTGCATTTTAAAAGTTATATGGTGCTCTGTTTACACATCACTGAAGATAAGGGGGGAAGAATGAAGGTAAAGGCCGAGTGCACCTGATGTGGTTTCCAGAGGTATGTTTAAAACTAGATTCTGGCTTCAAGACAAAGCATGTTTGTGGGAGGCTATATATGTGTACCAGAGGCGGGAGTTTGTACCTTGAAAGTGACTGCACGAAATTGTTGATGGAGTCAAACTACAGGTCCTGGCATGTTTCCCTGATATTTGTTTTACTTAGTAAATTTCCTAATCCCCTGCTCCTTTTAGGAGCCTCTCATCACGCCCAATGAATCATGCCCTTATGGAAGGGGGGGTGATAGTCGTCAGATAAACCAGTTAGAAAAACTCTTACATCTGCATGTAATATTATAAAGCCCTCCTGTGAAATTACGTAACTGGACAGAAACACAGGAGACGAGGGCGTACAAAAGGAGATGTTTATTTTCTTCAAGTACAGCGTAAGGACCCCAGCCACAGCTGTTCGTCTCGGAACCTTCACTCTCTCTCCTTGGGAGCTCGCCTCAGAACGTTCGCCACTGTGACATTCTAACAGCAGGTCACAGTGGCGTGAACCACTACACATGCAGGGGAGGGGGTGGGTGGCAAAGCCAGGGTTCCCCCTATAACAGAAGATACCACACATCCCCCTCCTTTACACAACAAAGAACATAATGAACATAAAAAGAAAATGAATGCATGAGGATGCTTATTTAGCAACATAGTGTTCCCAATACCTCGGGCGGCAAACCTTCCTGTGACTTGTCCTGGGAAAGGGGTTGGCCTGTCCTGAACAACCTGGCTCAGGCATATCGCCCCTTCTCTGGGTTCCGCTCCCACCCCCTAGCGTGCTGTCGGCGCCCGCCGTGGGGGCAGTGTACCTTACCACCCTCCCCAAGTTCCAAATCTTCCCTTCTTGTGTCTTGACAGCATTCTTGAATAACTTTACAATCTTTGTGGGCTCTGTGAACTCTGACCAATTTGCTCTGCCAGTGGGTGCTTTTATTTTGACCAAATCTCCCACCTGGAATCTCACGTTTTTGACAGTATGTAGCCTGTCGAACCTGGTCTTCCTATCGTTCATGGCTTTGCGTTCTCTATCTTGCCACTGTGACTCTTTAGAGTGGCCTGTCCAACCTTTGTACCACTTCATCCACCCGGGTACTAACCTTGTGTTGGGTTTTCTAGCTTTAAGTAATTCGAAAGGTGTCATGCCAGTGGTTTGATGAGGGGTCAGCCTGTAGGCTTCCAGACGTTTCACAACCTCATCCTTCCAACACAACCCACTAGCCCTCGCTAGTTGGATCCCCTCCTTGATGGTCTTGTTGAATCGTTCGACCATCCCATTAGTCTCTGGGTGATAGAGTGCACACCGCTTGTGTTTGATCCCATTACACTCTAAGAATTCTCTCATTTCTCTAGAGCAGAGTTGCACCCCATTGTCCGTCAGTAAGCTACTTGGCAACCCTTCCCTAATGAATACTTCTATTAGAAAGTCTACGACAGACCTCGTGGTGATCTCTGACACTAACTTCACTTCTGGCCACCTGGAGTAGAGATCTATGAGTACCAAAATGTAGGGTGTACGATGTTCCCCGGTCAAGGGACCCACAATGTCTAAAGCCACATCCACCCATGGACCTACAGGGAGAGGCCTACACTGCATGGATGGTGTGTGTTGTTTTAGAACTTTGTCACTGGCGGAGCATGGCACACAGTCTCTTATCTTCCTCTCGATTTCGAGATCCATGCTGGGCCACCAGTAATCTAGCCGCAATCTTTGTTTGGTTTTGGTAATTCCCAAGTGCCCCTCATGGGCCAGGTTGACTAAAGCTTCTCTCAAAGTCTCGGGGGGGACCAACCTTGTGCCCCTGAAAAGACAATCTTCTGTGAAGGATAGTTCGTTTCTGACCATCCAGAATGGTCTAAGGGACTCTTCCCGCTTGTCCTGGTCCATCCAACCACCCTTCGTCTTCTCACAAATCTTCTGTAGGAGCACGTCTGCCCTGAGCGCTTCCTTCCAGCGTTCTTCTTCAATGGCTCCTTGAGTAATGACACACACATTCTCCACCGGCATCTCTTTACCTGCCTTCATATCCTCCTCCACGTCGATTGCTTCATCACTATCTTCACTCACCAGGCGAGAAAGACAGTCAGCTAGAAGATTCCTCACTCCGGGTACGTATTCCACCTCAAACGTGTACTCTTGGAGGCTCACGACCCATCGTCTGATTCTGCTCGAGATGGAGTCTAACCCTTTCTTGCTGAATACTTCGACCAAGGGCTTATGATCGGTCCTCAGGTTAAACTTCATTCCCCACACAAAGTCTCTGAATTTGTTTATGGCCCACTGTGCCGCTAGCGCTTCTTTCTCGATTACCGAGTAGTTAAACTCAGCCTTGCGTAGCGAGCGCGATGCAAATGCTATAGTTTCTTCCCCTTTTTCTCCGACCTGCATCAGGACTGCTGTAAAATTCCACCATCCCCATGAAGGATTTTATTTCATCTTTGCTCTTGGGTGGTGTGAGGTTGATAATGGTGTTTTGAAGATCTGCTTTGGGGCGAATGCCCTCCGTTGTCACCTTGTGGCCCAGAAACTCTATTTCAGCACAGCCAATCTTGCACTTTTCTTTCTTCACCGTGAGTCCTTGTTCTTTGAATCTTTCCAAGACCTGTCTCAGCCTGAGCTCGTGTTGCATGCCATACTCTCCGAAGATCAGCACGTCATCCTGGTAGCACATGACCCCAGAGATGCCTTTAAGGAGGTTGCTCATTATCCTTTGGAAGACTGCCGCGGCAGACACTAGTCCGAACGGCATCCGCTTGAATTTGTATGCCCCCATGGGTGTTATGAATGCCGTGAGTTCTTGTGAGTCAGGGTGGAGCCTGACTTGGTTGTAGGCTGAGGTCAGATCCAGCGTCGTGAATACCTTTGCCCCGCTAACGTGCTCATCATCTGTGAAATGTTCGGGAGGGGGTACTTATCAACTATGACTTCCTTGTTTAACGCTCTAAGGTCAATGCATAAGCGCACTGCCCCATCCCCCTTTCTAGCTGCAACAATGGGTGCCAACCACTCAGTGGCCTCTACTGCTTCGATCACCCCCAACCTGCACAAATTCTCCAACTCCTCCCTCGCGGCTTCCTGTATGGAAATGGGCAGATTCCTAACCTTGGCTGAGACGGGCTTAGAATTGTCTTTGAGTTTTATTCTGTGGGCATAGTTTTTGAGGCATCCTAATTTCTCTGTAAAGACCTCCTTAAACTCATCCTCGATCCCCTCTAGGGTTTTCCCCACCTCCTGCACCAAAATCTGTGGATTCTTGTTGGGATTGAGGTAGATGCCTAAGTCTTTTTGGGCCTGCCACCCCAGGATGTTGTCGCCCTTCTTAGACACATAAATCTTTGTGACAGACAACCTGTCCTTGTAGCCTACCGTGCCCCAGAAGTAACCTTTCATTTGTATGGGCTGCCCACCATAACCTCCCGGTCTTACATCCATTCTCTGAAGCTTTAGTTTACCATTTGATACCTTCTCAAAATCTTCTGCGGATATAAGTCAAACATTGCTTCAATTTTTGTCTCTTCCACTGCTATAAAATCTTTAGGATTGTTCACGGTCTCACCCTGAACCTGTAACACAATCTCATCACAGACACGGGTAGTGCCATCCCTGTTCTGTTTCCTGTAATTACCATTGCTTCTGCAGCATTGTCTGAAGTGCCCCCTCCTTCCACACTTGTTGCATGTTGTTTTTATGGCGGGGCACTCCCTGTCATTCGCCCAGTGACCCGGTCTGCCACACCTGTAACAGTTTCCTTTGAAACTCCAACTCCCATTACTCTCTTTCTGTTCTTTTTTAAGCCCTTTGACTGCAAGCACATTTTCACTCTCCACCTTGACTTCACTCACTTTGGTTTTTTCCTCGCTATCCTGCTTTATTTCACTCACGCATTGCATCATGTGCTCTACTTGTTTAGCCACAATGAGCACCTCCCCGAGGGGCGGGTCATCTTTTAGCCATAATTCCTAACGTACACGCTCAGTCTTACAAGTTAAGTCAAATTGATCATGTATCCGCTCCTCACAGGCTCCCCCAAACTTGCATGTAGCCGCCAACTTACGCAGCTCAGAGACAAATTCCTCTACCGTTTCTCTCTCTTTCTGTCCCCTCTTTCCGAAGTGGTATCGTTCCATGATGGTGCTTATCTTTGGCAAGAAATGGATGTCTAATTTCTTCAGACTTATTTCATATTCATTCAAGCCTCTCGCGTCATTTGCTTTCAGATCAGGAAGATGTTCTAGTATCTCTTGCCCTTCAGCCCCTAGATAATGCATCAGCAAAGCTACTTTCCTTTCAAGCCCCAAATTAGGTCCACACACTACTGCGTAATTCTGGAAAACCTTTTTCCACTTATTCCACTTGAGAGCTGGCTCCCCTGGAGTGGACAGGAAGAATGGGGGAGGTGTGACATTCTGCATGATGACTAAAGCAGTGCAGTGATAAATGACATGGGGAAGGTGCCCTATAGTACTTCCCTGGGCAATCGGTAAAACACACGCAATTACTCTACAGAACTTGCGCAAAGCTCTAACCTGACCCTAGGTATGCAGAGGACAACAATGTTATTGTGAAGTGAATGAAAACAAACCCAGTAGCTTAGAAGACATTGAAATGACATTCAGCACCATAATGATGAAACAGGTGGGAAGTGCTATATAAAACTGTTCCTGTCAGTGTTCAATGGGCTGGCAAGCAAGTAGTAATTAACAGCGCAGGACTGAGCTTTCCCTTATAACAGCTAAAAATTAATTGTAGAAATCCACTAGGTGGCGCTGTACACCAACTAATCTGTCCCTGCGAGTGTCAGAGCTCCTCTCACGCTCTGCACGTAGAATTTGACAGTCTCCTTTCTCCACAAGAATCAATTTAAAGAAAATCTCAAAAAGCTCTCCTATGCGACTGCCCAACTAGGTAGCGGTGAATCTCTCCCTGAAGTCTGTTCAAAACACCCGGTATTCAGAGGTGCCAAGGGCTATCGCTTCTTTGCCCCTGAGGTGATGAAAATGCGTGCGATGAAACTGTCAACAGAAACGTGCGTGAGGGAAAGGCTGTGCCAGTCAGCGCGACCGGCAACTGTTCCAACTCTCCTTGTCAGCCCCCAGCACTGGGTTCCTAGGTAGTTTCCCTTGTTGAGCTGTGCCAGGTAGCGCGACCGGCAAGGGATTGTACACTGGGAAAAGTACCTCTTGAAAGTCTGTAATATTCTCCTCAGAGTGGGCGCACTTGACCAACAGAGTGAATGCCTCACAATCGCTCTGCAGTTTTTCCTCACGTCAGTGAACAAGAGTTGTGCCAGTCAGCGTGGCTGGTCTGGCATACCTATTCCTTTGCCCACTGCCACGAGTGAATTGCGCACACCGATACCTTGGGCACACAACCTCTGACCTTTTCCTCTGAGTCAGAGCACCGCTCGTCCAGGCACAGCATTCCAAACTTAATAGTCTGAGATAAGGGCGGTGCGTAGCCGGTACTCCATGGGGTGAAGTTAATTAATTCTCCGGCAGAAGGTAATGAAAAGAAATTCCTCTATTTTAACTGTAACTTCTTCTCCTGCTCACTACTCGGAAAGTTCACTCCTCGCTTATTAGCATGCGTTTCTTACAAGACAACAGGAAACTCTTCTCATTGTACTCACAGTACCGTTGCCGTACTATAACAGAGTCCAGTAGCGTGTTAGGGTCACTTCTTCTTGTGCTCCTCTGCTCCTGAATCCCATCCTTCGTCGCCAGTGTGAAATTACGTACCTGGACAGAAACACAGGAGACGAGGGCGTACAAAAGGAGATGTTTATTTTCTTCAAGTACAGCGTAAGGACCCCAGCCACAGCTGTTCGTCTCGGAACCTTCACTCTCTCTCCTTGGGAGCTCGCCTCAGAACGTTCGCCACTGTGACATTCTAACAGCAGGTCACAGTGGCGTGAACCACTACACATGCAGGGGAGGGGGTGGGTGGCAAAGCCAGGGTTCCCCCTATAACAGAAGATACCACACCTCCCTAAATCCTGGATATATATAGTCCACACAAATATTGTCATCTTACAACATATAAGAATTTAGTAATTGCTTGACGTGATAATCTGAATTCTGTCACTTTTTCTGCTGAGTCATGTGAAGCCCCCTGCTCCACCTGTATGCCAGTAAGCCTCTAATCAGAGCCCCCAATAACAGCATTTCTCTGAAGCAGTCGGCCAGTCTGCTGCCCCGCCACAATTGCCAGTGTCTCTTATATCTGATTCATGCATTAAGGTATCTGCCGCACATGTGGGCTATTTTTTCATGCACTCAGATCCATTCAGTGTACGAGCAAGGACTATTTTAATATACAACCAGGCCTGTGACAAATGTTTTTTTATTAAAACATCTAGAAAAAGCATTCTCCAAAGGACAGGCAGTGCACCTGAAATAAAACACCGTGGGAGTTGCAGAACGCATATATTCTGTGAGTTTGGTCACTCACATACACAAGAGGATCAACCTGTATAGAGTGGCAACTGGTGAGCTTTAAAAATGGTGGACTGTAACCTGCCCAAACCTGCGAGTGAGCACCAGCACCCTCCGGAGAGGTTTGGGGACGGTTTTCTCCACCAGGTAATTTTGAAAAAATGTGGCTAAATAGTGAATCTAACAGCATATTTGTGTCATAGATTTACAAAAAAAGCCAGAGGTTGTGAAAAGGCACTTGTGAAATATTGGAGTATCTTTAGGGTGTGTGAGTGAAATCTGGCCATCACCGGGAGTTTTTGCCAGATCATCTGTCCCAAGAAAGTTTTGAGAAAAGAGTAACTTCTCAACACTGCTTCACTAGAAGAAAGTTTATTGTTTCAATAAATACAAATTGCTACAAAAGGCCGTGCGTGGAGTGTCCTTCCGAGGACCTTCTTTCATCGTTAATACAAACAGTGATGTAACATTTCATTTAGTACATTTCAAGTAGTTTCAAAAGACATAAAATAGAGGTCCATAAATACTAAGGGGTCGATTCAGATTCCGGCCGGAAATCCCTCCGACCGAGCCGGACCCGGAGAGATTTCCGACCGAATCAGACCCTAGCAGCCCGACCGAACGAGTACGATGCGCACGTATGCTATCGGACTCGAGTCGGTCGGACTCCCATTGAAGTCAATGGGAGCCGGTCGTACAACGCGTACGCGGGCTCTCATTGACTCAATGGGTGCGAGGCGTACAAGGGCGCCCCCTACAGCGGGTACGCCTCGAAGCGACTCGCGGCGTACATGCACAGGTAGGGGGGACCCATGGGTCCCCCCTGTGTGCGACTCGCGCGGCTACGCGTACAGGGGGGTCCGACACTAACCCCCAAAGTACTGCTCCGACTGCTTCTTGGAGCCGGACGGCGCGAGTCGGTCGGACTGCTCGCGGCGCGCATCGTACTTGCCCGGTCGGGGAACGTCTCCATTGCGCGGTGCGAGGCGCATCCGTGCGAGTCGGTCGGAGCGGTTGGGACCCGCAAACGAGTCGGTCGGCAAATTCACACGCGCTCGCATCGTACTCGCTCGGCCGGACGCACGTACGAATCGGTCGGGAAAAAGGGCTCCGAATCGGATCCGGTTCAGCCGAATCCGATTCGGTGCCCTACCGGCCAAGATCGGAATCGGCCCCTATATATATGCTCAAGGATATGGGTCTTAAGTATTCAGGCCAAGGCTCGATCTTTGCTTATGAGTTCTTTAAGTTGCCATGCAAATTTCGCTAATCTAGCCAGCTCCATTGGAATCTCCAAGTTAAAAAGAAGCTTCATTGCATCTACGCAAGTACGGATGCCGTATTTTAAAAACAAGGGTTTTAATAAAGTGCAACGTGCATGTCTCAGTTCAGGGCAGATACAAACTAGATGGGCCAAAAATTCCTCGAACTGATGGCAAAGTCTGCAGGAGGCGACCCCCTCTAGGGATTTCCAGCGACTGTCTATGTCTTTTATTGGCATAACCATGAGTCTCACCGATAGGATTTGTTTTAATATCGATTTGTTCAGAGCTGAGTCAAGGTAAGGCTGCCTCAGTTTGTCCTTGTAAGAACTGGCTAGAAACCCAATGTTGCTGCTAGAGGACTCTATAGACCCCATGTCATCATGCTTTGATAAAATTCTTACTTGTTTCCTTAGAATTGTTTTGAGCAGACCCGGTTGATGAACAAAGTAACCCCAGTTGGACAAATCAAGGTGCAGCTCAGTGAGGGCAGTTGATAAAGCGTCTGCCCAAGGGTTTTCCATTTCGTGAAAAAAAATGTCATGGTTGCTTTGATTGTGTGTGGAGGGGCAGCGCATGTCCCTCGATAGCAGCGGATGACCGAAGCCCAATGCTCATAAGATTGTTTACTTAGCCCGAATTCCAGCGGTACTAGAGCATTCATGGCATAAGCTGGTATCTGGAAAATCTGTTTGAATGCTCGGCAGTTGGCGGACTCCAGGATGTTGATTAGGACCCCGGGAAATACTAGTGGCCCGTAGGAGATTGAAGGAATGCGCTTGGCTTTTATAGCCTTTCGAATAGGCTCAGTTGTCGAACTACACAATTTTGAATTTATTTTGCAGAGGGCGTACGTCACCGCCTTGGCTTTGGATTCTATGGATGCAATGTGTGCTGTCGACTTGCGTTGCTCATGATCCATATTCCCAGGTAGTTATACTTGGTTGTTGTAGATATTTTCAGGTTGCCCATTTTCCACAGATGTTTAAGTTTGTTAACATGTTTTCCAAAGATAACTACTTTTGTTTTACTAGCGTTTGCTGTCAATTTGTTTTCTTCATTGTAAATACTTAGTGCATCCAGTGCTCTTTGCAGACCCCTCTTCGTGTGGTCCATTAAGACCATGTCATCAGCGTATTGCATTAAGAACAGTCTGGTCGTCCCAATTTTGGGTGCTAACAGGTTGGCTTTTGATATTGATTTGCCAAGATCTGGAGTATACAAATTAAAGAGTAACAGTGCCAATACGCAGCCTGTTTCAACCCTCTGTTCGTGTATATCTTCTTTGTGGCTCTATTCCGGGTGAGTTTGACACGTAGCCAGGCTCTGGTGTAGAGAGCAATAATGGCGTTCAGCAGCCTTGTTGGGATCCCCAGTTTTGTAGTTTTCGCCAGAGTAAGTTTCTAGTGACACAGTCGAACGCCGCCGTGTAGTCAATAACGATACAAAAGGGGATGATGGACGGAACGCTTGAGCCAATCAAACACTCACCCCCAGTCAACTGATCTGGGTTAAATCCATCATCATTCTTTAGCTCACTCCACCACCCCAGTTCAGACATGGCCATATGCAAATCAGTCTGACCCTGTGCCTCATGGGAACAGTCCAGCCCGAACTGCCAAGCCATGTCTTCCCTGGACCGGAAACAAGCATCCTAGGACCGGTTTCTGGCATTCCAGCCGTCATCAGCCAGGCTTGCTTGAAACCAGTGGCAAAGTGAGCAAGGGACCCACGTCTGGGCATACCCCCGCCAACTTAGGGCGACCAAAGCGATACAAAAGGGGATGATGGACGGAACGCTTGAGAGAATCAAACACTCACCCCCAGTCAACTGATCTGGGTTAAATCCATCATCATTCTTTAGCTCACTCCACCACCCCAGTTCAGACATGGCCATATGCAAATCAGTCTGACCCTGTGCCTCATGGGAACAGTCCAGCCCGAACTGCCAAGCCATGTCTTCCCTGGACCGGAAACAAGCATCCTAGGACCGTTTTCTGGCATTCCAGCCGTCATCAGCCAGGCTTGCTTGAAACCAGTGGCAAAGTGAGCAAGGGACCCACGTCTGGGCATACCCCCGCCAACTTAGGGCGACCAAAGCGATACAAAAGGGGATGATGGACGGAACGCTTGAGCCAATCAAACACTCACCCCAGTCAACTGATCTGGGTTAAATCCATCATGGATGTGCCTCATGGGAACAGTCCAGCCCGAACTGTCAGAAACCGGTCCCAGGATGCTTGTTTCCGGTCCAGGGAAGACATGGCTTGGCAGTTCGGGCTGGACTGTTCCCATGAGGCACAGGGTCAGACTGATTTGCATATGGCCATGTCTGAACTGGGGTGGTGGAGTGAGCTAAAGAATGATGATGGATTAAACCCAGATCAGTTGACTGGGGGTGAGTGTTTGATTGGCTCAAACGTTCCGTCCATCATCCCCTTTTGTATCGTGTAGTCAATAAAGCATGCAAAGAAGGGGTGCTGTTTTTCCCGGATGGACTGTTCTACCAGATAGGCTAGGGCAAGGATGTTATCCAGTGTTAATGCTCCTGTCGTAAAGCCAGATTGATAGACTGGTAGTATTCCATCCTCATTAGCCCAATTTTGTAGGTCTTGTAGGAGCAGACTTGCATATGCCTTTGCCTCGATATCCTGGAGGGCTTTCATCCTGTAATTGGTTGGATCTCCGATGTCGCCTTTTTTATGGATTGGTTGCAGTAGGGATCCTTTCCAGGCTGCAGGAACCGTTGAGTTAGTCATACAAAACTTGTATAACGGGGTAAGTATTGTTGCCCAGAATGCAGAGTCCTCTTTGAAATGTTGTCCAGGGAGGTCATTGGGCCCCGGGGCTCCATTGCTTCTAATGTTCTTTAGTATTATTATCACTTGGTTGTACACATCAAGAGGTTTGCTTGATTCTTCCGTGGTTCTTTGATTTACCAGGTTTTTGTTACCAGTGACATTGTGCGGGCTAGTGCTCGTGAATAGTCGTTGATGATCTAGCGAGGTGTTGTAAGAAGAGTTACAGTAGAGTGTTTTCACACGGTTGATCCATGTGTGACTTGGCACTCCGTTTCGCCGGTCGTGACCATGCCCAAAGAGCCTGTTGATGAACACCCAAAATTCTGCTTTTCTACTTGGGATTGAAAGACTGTGGATGTGCAGCCATTGGGAGTCTTTTTACTGCCTTTTGAAGATCCATATGTTTCTCCTATGCATGTCCCTGGCTGTCAGCCATTTTTTCTGTCCTATTTCGTCTCTTGCCCGCTTGTGATTGCGGTTGGCTTGTCTCAGTGCCATCTTGCTTAATTGGATTATTTAACACCTTGGCTTGGGTTGGCAGCACACCCTTTCTTTGGATTCTGACTGATGATTAGGTTTAGTGCCCAACAATAGGCAGTACAGCTCTGGGACCAGTTTTGTTAATTTCGCGGGTGTATTCCCTTTAGCGTAGTCACTGTTAAGTGCAGGCCAGTTGTTTTTCCAGGCTGTCAGGCCCGATGTGTTGATTTTATTCCATTTCAGTCGGCTTAGGAGCGTATGTATTTCCTCCCCGTTAGGTGCACCCAGGGGGGCAGTGTACTTAAGAGTGACCGTTTGCAGAGAAATGGCTGTGAACAATGGGAGGTGGTCACTGGTTGACTGTACTGGCTTTTGGAATTCCACCACTGCTTCACTAAAAAAATGTCTTAAAAGCCAAAGGTGATACAGGATGTTCAGAACATGCAATTTATGCAGGGCCTTTCATATTTCATATCATATTACTTACCCTTTTTAATTTTTTTATTTTTTTCCTTTTGTTTTTCCACTTTACCTCTCTCAAGGAGATTTTTAGTCAGCTGTTATAACTGAGAATCTCCATCGAAGGTACAAGGCGGACAATTGTAGGGCAGTGTAATGTACTGCTTTTTGCTTGGCAGACAAACCACTTAAACACACTCACACACATGGACACCCATACACATGTGCAAAAGAGCTCACTGCTCAGCTCAAAGGAAGTTCAACAATCACAGTAAACTCTCATAATAATAAAACAAGATTTATTTCGTGAAATTTCAAATAATGGTCATAAAACCATCATAGGTTCTTCTTGAAGTCCTTGATGCTGATGGCAGGTTGGTCCCTCACCAAGGGACTGACTTTCCTTCCCAGTCCAGCAGACATCCATTTTCTTTTTCAGTGAGACTGCGTAGAACATTCAGGATCCCTTTTACGCTGTCTTGTGGGGTCAAGGGGGCCTGGGAAAAGACACACACTGTTTAGTACAGCTGGTAACAGTCCTGTTGTGTGCTTAGTCAAAACATTTACACAAACAGCCTTAGTATGCCTACAGTTTCTTGAATTCTAACATGGGAGATGGGTACTGGTAGGGTACCAGATATCTTAACTTAGTGGTGTAGTAGCTCTATTTGTTTCCTCCAGTTACCTCACAAATCTCACATTTGTTCAGTAGTTACATGAAAAAACTCAGATGGAATTAACATTCTGAAGTGATGTATCAACGCTGGAAAAACGTATATGGTCGAATAGCTCTTGAGGCTATATGTGAATCAATGCCGGAATTTGAACATCTTCCCCCACTGGAAAATATCCTTGTATCATTGGTGAATTTCTGTGCATTAAAGGAAAGTAAAATAAACAGAATGAGCCATCAAAAGACCATCCTCAAACTTGCACGGTATACCCCAGCTCTGAGAGCCTTGAAACGCCTGTTGAATCGGCTGGTCAAGCTTCGCTCATGGACAGGCACATCTTCTGGGTTTCCAACATATGATCAGCTTTAGAGCAGCATATATAACCATTTTTAGAAAGGAAAGAGCAGCATTTTGAGCTGAATAATGGCATGATATTACCGAAAGGGCTACATTACACAATGGAAAAACGTTTGGGGTCTCATTCGAAATTTAGAACCAGCAGATCCAACACATTTAATAATACTGATGCAGTCACTTGGATGGGCTACATAACTTAGTTATATTATAACCCGGAAGCTAAATCTGAGCCTTTACAGTTGCATTCGACCATACTGGAATTCTCAGTGAGAAAAGTTCACAGACTCCGTCTTCCTCCAGGGGTAATGGTTCCTCAGGTCCAAATGGAGTTCACATCTCAGTTTTTAAGCAAAACCCTGATAACTGGAAGCAACCGTTGTTGAGTTTGTATAGGTCACTAGTGGTGGCAGAGTCTATCCTAGAACCTTGGAAGGGCTCAATTTTACACTCCATCCATAAAAAGGGCAGCACAAGCAACCCTCAAAAGTTCAGAACAATCATTCCTTCGGACAGTGATGCTAAAATGTTTGCCCGTCTAATATTAGACAAACTTCTAGGAATGGGCTTCCAATAATAACACCCTACCCCTGCTACAAACAGGTTTCAGAAAAGGGTCTGAGGCGCTCAAAAACGTCAAGACAATTATTGTAATGGCCCATAAAGCCATAATCCAAAGAGCCTCACCATATGCCTACTATTTGGACTACAGCATCATATTTAACCGAGTGTAGAGTGCGACCCTGTGTTGAATCTATCATCCTGGGGTATTCCATCAGTACTACTTTCTTCAATTCGTTTATTTCATGTGGTTAAGAATGAAGATTGGTTCCAGCAGCAACGTCACAGGACAAATATATATGAACAGAGGGCTCAAGCAAGGTTGCGTTCTTACTCCATTGCCATTGAATCACTTCACTGTGGATTTAATGACCATCTTGAGGCTTCTCCCCCAAACTGAGAAACACTCACATTCCAGCACTGCCATACGCAGATGATACAGTGATACTAGATCACACTCCAACTGGGCTACAACGGACACTAAATTGCATTCAAGCTTTTAATGAAAATAATTAACTCACGTTGATCCTATCCAAAAGTAAGATAGTCCAAATTGGATAATCTTCAGGTGCATTCAACTGGCAGATCGGGGAGAAAAGATCTCATTGACAGATGCCTATTTGTACCTAGGGGAGTGGCAGGATCTAAAACTAAGTCATAACCGGCAACTTTCAGCCATCTGCGATTGGGCGGAGAAGCTGCAATTTAATTTAATGAAACTGTATTAAACCATGCACAGTCCAAATGGCTTTTACATTCTGGAACTTTCAGGCTTAAATGTATTCCTGCAGTCCCCATGGTTCACCAACGTACAGAATATCACTACATTCGTAACAGGATTTTTTTTTCAATGGTCAGTTGTTCTAGCTTCGGACTACCTAAGTGTACATCTACTTGTCAATTAAGACTCAAATATGGCTTGATAGATCTTGCCACACTAGTCAAGTTGCATTTCCTAAAATACTGCCTAGGGCTGGAAAAAATCGACGGCAGGGTCCCTAAAAAATCTCATATGAAGAGAACTAACGAATATCCAAACATCCATATTGACATTAGTAATTTGCATAGCATACTTAATTCGAGAGGGTTGGTTGATGCTTGGCAAAGCAATTTGCAGTACAATCCCTTCAAGCTCTTGGGTAGGAAAATCACAATATAAGAGCCTCTTTTGACAAAAAAATAGAGGAACTAAAAAATCTTTCACGTGGCAAACTCCTATTATTAATCTAAACGTCACCCATTTTTCAGCCATATATAAGAATTAACTCGAAAAATCAAGTAAGATCAAAGTTTGTGAGCCTCAGATTTGTTCTAGTTCCATTTGCAGCTATCAATATGGACTGAGTACGATCACCAATAAGATCTGCAAATGTTGCAGAGGTTGTAGCCATCATCAAGAATCGCTGGCTCACGTTATCTGTATATGGCTACAGTTTATGAACCCAAGTTGAAAATGTTTGAGTTCATGCTTTGTCGGACTGTTTACTCGTATAGTTGAAAATACAATAACATCATCCCTACATGGCACAGATTACCAAATCATCTGCTGCTCGGTTTAATATCTGCAAAAACCACAATGTGATGAATGGAATGATTGCATTAATCTCAGCCACTGACAATCGCTCGGGCTGCATACCAATCCATCTTTTTTTTGCCACAATGCCACCTCAGTTTGGACCCAGCCGTATGCAAATCAGTCGTGACCCTGCTCCAATGGCAACAGTGCAGCCCAAACTGCCAGGCCAGGTCCTCCCCAAACTGGAACACAAGCAACCTAGGATGGGTTTCGCCCTAGTTAGGGTTTTTTAGCCAGGTATAGCTAGGTTCCATTGGCATAGTGAGCCCGGGACCCACGTCTGGGCATACCCGGCACACTTAGGACGGCAAATGCAAAAACAACAAGGTGAATGATGGAACGCTTGAATTAATCTCAGCCACTGACAACTCCTCGGGCCGCATCCCAATCCATCTTTTGTTGCCCACCGGATGCCACCTCAGTTTGGACCCAGCCAGAAACAACCAGTCTTGACCCTGCTCCTCAAAGCAACAGTTCAGCCCGATCTGACAGGCTATGTCCTCCCTGAACATGAACACAAGGAATTTAGGACTGGTTTTGCCCAAAACCCTCCTTAAGGTTCCCATGGATATTGGTCTTCCCTCCCTCCAGGGAATCATGATCACTACATAACATTTCGAACACAAGTTTTCCCACTCCAACATGGCCATCAACTTAAAAAAATATGTAACTAGACACCAACTTCTTGCATGTATACTGTAATCTTCAAATAACTGCTGAGGTTTATTCATTTGCCATGTTTCCTCAATCAGACCACTTTGCAGTCCACCTTCTTACCTAAAGGCAAAATATTACTCACTATAGAGATACAGCATTGACCTATTCCAAGAACTTCACTTCGTAGTTATTTTTGTGTCTACCTTGACAAGTTCCCAAGTGAACGACCACAGGGGTGGGTTTAAAAGCTATAATGTACCTGCCATTAAATCCATGGCTGAGCGCCTGTCAAGTGGGTTGCTAATACTGGTGCAGTCCACCATATTTCACTCTATCACAGTAGTTGGCACAGACTCTCCTGATCTCCAATGACTGATTTTTTCTCAACTAACAACCCTACCGCTCTTGGTAATCAACATGTACAATATGAGTGGGGGTCGCAAGCAAGGATCCCAGGCTCTGCGGGTTTTGGACCAATTATTGGTAGCTCAATCTGACACACACCACATCATTGTAGCTGGGGATTTAAATTTATCATTTGAACCCAACGGCGTGTCACAAGATCTATCTAGCACAGAGGATTTCATTTGGGGGATCCCTGCTCTTTCAACCCCTCTAAAAGGAATGTATCACACAATTGCCGAGGCACACTGAATTTTGATCCAAGCCAGTGAAGCTAGCTTTCATCATTGGTCACGAAATAGTTGAAGATCACAGATCGATTCACGGTTTTCTTTGCTTTGTTCTTTATTCTTTTTAGAAAAATATACTATATATACTAGGCTGCCTGTATATATAGTATATTTTTCTAAAAAGAATAATAAAGAACAAAGCAAAGAAAACCGTGAATCGATCTGTGATCTTCAACTATTTCGTGACCAATGATGAAAGCTAGCTTCACTGGCTTGGATCAAAATTCAGTGTGCCTCGGCAATTGTGTGATACATTAGTGGACTCCAGAGGGGATTTTGTCTCCTGTGGTGGTTGTTTTGTCTTCCAAAGGCAGAGGAGGACGTTTTGCCTGAAGAGCACCTAAAATACATTGAGTCCTTGTAAAGTATTTTCTCAGACACACAAGATAGTGGATGTGCATGTTAAATCTGGCAGCTTCTGCCTTGGTTGTTTTGTGAAATACCCTCTAAAAGGAATCTCTCCAGGGTAGCCCTTCAGGTGGTTGATCTCACCCGGACGCATGGGTTACATGCACGCATGCAACCGGCGGATGCCCTCGGTTAAAATGCCCACTCCTACATTTGGAAGAGGGCTGTACTACAGCATCATATATTTCATCCTATTGGATGTGAGACTGACGTAAATTGGGGGATATGTCGTGGTGGAAAGTGACGAACGTGACCATAACCCTCTGATACTTAAACTGAAGCAGTCGATGACCATGCACCCTCCTCATGATGTATGTGGCCAACAGAACTCCCTGAAAGTCACAAACAATAGAAGGAATGTTAAGTGGGAGATAGTGAATTCATCCCCTAAAACAGTTATGGATCTACATCTAACACTTGTTATAAATATGGAAAATATGTTAGCAAATTGGGGAGAGAGCATAGCGATTTTAAGAGAGCACAACATGGTATTCTTAAAACTAGGCAAACTTTTTACTAAGGTGGTCTCGGCGCCCAAAACCAACTGCCCCAATGGGGTGGTTTCATAGATCATGCAAAACTGCAGGGTTGGTTGCGGGATTCGATAAAAAAGGGAGACATTTGTAACATTAGGGTAAGCAGGACTATGTATGGGGCTAAAGGAAGCTAAAGCAACATGGGAAAATTATATTTGGGCTGAACTTTTGGAAGCTGTGACCTCCAATATTCAGAAGTAGTTCTGGTCCTTGGTTAGCCTAGGTAGTTGGAAATTGAGCAAACCTGCTGAGTCCTGGATCTTGCCCTGCTCATTTTGGGAGTCTATATTCAGACCACCTCCAGACAGAGAACAGTTGCTCCTATGGATGCCATTTACTCGCTAAAATCCAATCTGCCCTCAGTATTCTTTTCGTTGGAGGAAACTGCGCGTGTCATGGCCTCCTTTAGGCCAGGGAAAGCACCAGGCCTCAACAAGATCCCGGAAGACTTATTCAAATCTGACACCACTGTCTAAATCCGTATTTGTAAAGCGCGAACTACTCACCCTTAGGGGTCTCAAGGCGCTGGGGGCCGTTGTGGAAATTAAGTGAGCTATTGCCCAGAGTCACACGGTGCTGAGCTGAGCTGCCGCCGGAGCCGGGGACCGAACCGTGAACCCTGTGCTCCGAAGTCAGCTGCCCTGGCCGCTGCACCACACCTCTCCACTGTCTGGGTACCCTACATAAATGTTGTCTTTAACGCAATCATGAGGGAGGAGGCTATTCCCACTTCTTGGAGGGGTGCTGAGATGGTCCCAATTTTCTAAAAAGGAGGATCCCAGCATCCCATCTAATTATCTGCCAAATAGCCTTATAGATAACTTACAAAAGGTTTTCAGTAAACAGAATCTCGAGCGTCTGTTGGATTGATGCGAGGAGAACCATGTTCTCTCAAACCTGCAAGAGGGCTACAGGCAGAAGATGAGTTCCATTGACCAGGCCTTCCGATTACTCCTTGTTAAAAGGAGGACGATGGACCTGGGCAAGGGTGAACTTTTGTGGCCTTCAATGATCTCCGTGCCGCCTTGGACCTTGTGCCTAGGGGGAAATTGTGGGAGGTGCTTCTAGAAATGGGGGTCCCCCAAAACCTACTGAGCATAATTAAACTACTCCATGTGGGTAATTTTGCAAAAGACAGGTGTGAAACCAAGTGGAAGTGACTGAGGCCATCCCATGGACCAAGGAGTGCGACAGGGCTGTGTCCTAGCGCCAACCCTGTTACTCTTATATATTAATAACTATGCGTGCTATCTGCTGAATTGTGTTAATGATTCTCCCTCCATGGCAGAGAACAAAATCTTGGCGCTCCCATTTGCGGATTACACACTTATGTTGTCCAAAACCAAGAGGGGTCTGTAAAACCTGATCAATAGATTCAACCAGTTCTGCACAGAGTATGGTCTTGAAATTAACACCACCAAAACTAAATACATGACCTACTCTAAGGGAGGTAGGGCGAGAGGGGTGATCAAAGTGGGGAATTAACCCCTGGAAAAAGTGGGAGAGTTCGACTACCTAGGTATCAGATTAGCTGAAACCGGGTCATAGGAACCACAGATCCTAAAAGGCACACTTTTAGTGAAGAACAGAGCGGGGGTTAGATGTAAATTTGCAAAGAAAGCCAACTGGACCCCCCCTTTACCCGCCATAGAGATTTATAAATTCAACCAAAGGGGAGCAACCCTTTATGAGGCAAAGCTATGGGGCCACTGCAACATTAACACTGAGTGTGGTAGAAAACAACTTTATTAGATCTCTTTCAGATTTAGGGAGAGGAACCCCCGTTGGAACCCCTACGCCTGGACTTAGGTACCTTAGCTGCATTAAAACCACTGTTAAATAGGATACATATCTGGAGCACTAGTGAACTGTCCCACTACAGAGATGGTCCCCAAGACATTCTAAGAATGAGCTCAGCGGAAACAATAAAATGGTTGGGCTCCATAAAAAGGGCCTGGACTGATCTGGGTTTGGAGAAATTTGGGGAGGAGACATGTTCCCTTCAGCCAGGAGATGCACAACGAGTAAAAAAAAAAAACTGGTCTACGAGTAATTTGCCAGTCGTAGTGAACACCGAACAACCACAGGCACCCTGACAAGTACTTTCCTGCAACATAAATCTACAAAGCTGAGGATTTCTTAGACTACATATGACCAGCTTGTGCTCCATCTGTGTTTCTGCAATTTAGGTATGGGACACTCCCAGAAGCAGCTTACACTGCCAATTGGGGTGGTGCGCACTCGAGGTCACATTTCTGTTTCCACTGTAAAACCATCACGGAAACAGACGAACACTTGCTATTTTTCTGCCCTATGTATATCAAAGCCAGGAGCAGGGCCCTGTGTTGTTTCCTCAATCTGGCAGAAAGAAGAGAGGCTTATAGAATCTGTAAGTGTGACACCTCAATGCTAGTAGTAGTGGTGGTGTCTAAGCTCCTGCATATGTCATGGTCTGTGAGGCAAACTTTATTAGGTAGCAGGACATATTGATCACCATAGGGGATTGGACTTGATGAAGTCATGATGAACTGTGAAAAAACCTCTGATGAAATTTTGTTGTAAACTTGTTTTTAGTTTTCTTATTTATTGCTGTTTTTATTTGTGCTGTTTGGGAAATTCTACTGTTGTTTTTACTGCGATTGCCTTATGAATTATGTATAATTAAATTTTATTTTGAACTATCAGTAAACAATATGATACGGTAGACTATTTGACCTATCTTACATCACTTGGCATTTCCATTCCACAACTATAAGATTCCTGGCAATTAATATTATATTATCTCTACCAATATAATTTAGGTAATTACATAGCTACTTTCTTCTAGCCAATTGTCACCGTTACAATGAGTAGCCAAACCACGTTGTTCTAATTCCTAACCATCTTTATTCGCAATCACCTCATATCCTTTCTACAGTCTTCTATCCGACATTGTTGCAACCTCTCGATGATCACTAAGAATCCCTTCATCCCAACAACTTTTATACCGATTACCCGTTCTAATATTGTACTGTCCATCAACTGTTGTTTTTGCATTTGTCACCCCGAGTGGGACGGGTATGCCCAGACGTGGGTCCCGTGCTCTCCATGCCACTGGAATCAAGCTATCCTGGCTGAAGAGGGTGAAACCTCGAAACCGGTCCTAGGATGCTTGTTTCCAGTCCAGGGAGGACCTGGCTTGGCAGTTCGGGCTGGACTGTTCCCATGAGGCACAGGGTCAAGACTGATTTGCATATGGCTGGGTTCAAACTGGAATGGCATGGTGAGCAAAAAACAATGGATTTAGGCCCAGATCTCTGTACTGGGGTGAATGTATGACATTGTTCTGCATTCTGTCCATCAACTGTTGTTTTTGCATTTGTCACCCCGAGTGGGACGGGTATGCCCAGACGTGGGTGCCGTGCTCTCCATGCCACTGGAATCAAGCTATCCTGGCTGAAGAGGGGTGAAACCCCGAAACCGGTCCTAGGATGCTTGTTTCCAGTCCAGGGAGGACCTGGCTTGGCAGTTCGGGCTGGACTGTTCCCATGAGGGACAGGGTCAAGACTGATTTGCATATGGCTGTGTTCAAACTGGAATGGCATGGTGAGCAAAAAAACAATGGATTTAGGCCCAGATCTCTGTACTGGGGTGAATGTATGACATTGTTCTGCATTCTGTCCATCAACTGTTGTTTTTGCATTTGTCACCCCGAGTGGGACGGGTATGCCCAGACGTGGGTCCCGTGCTCTCCATGCCACTGGAATCAAGCTATCCTGGCTGAAGAGGGGTGAAACCTCGAAACCGGTCCTAGGATGCTTGTTTCCAGTCCAGGGAGGACCTGGCTTGGCAGTTCGGGCTGGACTGTTCGCATGAGGCACAGGGTCAAGACTGATTTGCATATGGCTGGGTTCAAACTGGAATGGCATGGTGAGCAAAAAAACAATGGATTTAGGCCCAGATCTCTGTACTGGGGTGAATGTATGACATTGTTCTGCATTCTGTCCATCAACTGTTGTTTTTCCCACTTCAAAATGACCAAAACTGGGCCCTCCGAACTCCATTCCTTAGTATTGGCGCCAATCAACATTCCCATGCAATTTCATGGAAACTCGTGTTCTCTACCACTTAAATAGCCACTGTGGTCCCCTGGCCGGCATGCTATCGTTATACAGTCTGCATCCAGACAGAATTATATATAGAGAACTGCATCTGTCCAATTTGACATATATCCTGTCCACTGAATATGGAAGATGGCTACAACCTGCCATCATGCGGTCGACGGACCCAGCGAAACCTAAGAGATACTGCATTAATTTCCTTCAACACACTGTGATACACTTGGCAGACCCCACGGCCCAAGGACATTTTTGTATTAGATTCTATGGCTCATCAGGGATCACCTAACCAATATTGTTATCTCTTCCTTACTTCTTCCTTATTTCTGGACCCTGACCTACGACATAAGTTAAAACTTGCATGGTCACTAGAACCTTAGTGTGTACATCAGATTTTACTATTTTGCTCAATGTGAGATCGCCTTGCACTCCTTAACTAATCACTGCCATTCAACTCTTCCCATACTGTTATGGGGCCGCCATTGTGACAATATTTCTTGTGTTAGTGGAACCCTAATGCTATTTTACAAGGAACCAATTTGTTTAAACATATTTGTTAGACACTCCTTAGCTTCTACTTCGATTTTGTTCTATAATTTACCAATTATCACACTTACTCTACTTATTCTCCTATATGAGTCCAAATTCCAACCATTCCGCTAAGAACTATTTAACACCGAATCGGTCTCAAAGCTAAGACCCTACCTAAACCTTCCTACCATACATACCAATACCTTGACCTACCGGACCTCTATCCTTCAGCATGACTGCATCCTTGATGATTACAAGAACCATAAACCTAATCCTAAAATTATGGAACTCAACTACCTTTACCCACCAAATTTCTCAGTACTGGCCCAGACTAGGTCTCTAAGCAAAGCCCCTTTATATGGGTACATTTCAATCACCAAGCTTTCTCTTCTTTTCTTTATTTTAACCTGTTCTAAATGATCCTACCACCATTCTTACTAGTCGTGGAGCAACCAGAGAAACCCAAATAATGTATTAATTCTCAAAATACCTTTTAATTGGTAGAATGCATCATCTTAAAAGAATCGATGTCCCTTAAACTCACGTCCCTTGTACTCGGGGCTGGATTAAACACTGTGGAGGCCTCTAGGCAATCGAAATTTCTGAGCCTCTCTTGTAAATTATCTCCCAATACCCAAAGCACTGGATTTGTTTACAAACTGACAGCTGCCAGAAGATCAGTTTTTAAGAAACAAACTGTTATGTAAATCTGATGTCTCTGGTTTATGTACTTTAAGTTGTTAATGGGTACATTACATGAATACAGTATTTTCTCTATAGAATCTTTAATGTAAAGTTTTCGTTTCTTTGAGCTGATTAATTTTTTTCTATCTTTTGGAAACAATTTTTAAGAAAGCTTGATTGTAATTTTCTTTCAAGATCAAATCAATATTATTTTGATCCGTTGTCGCGGGCCCCTAAAAGGAGTAGGGCCCATCGGCCGTGCCTACTTTGCCCATTTGGTAATCCGGAATTACTTGATCTGGCCCAAGTGTGCCACAACATCTATCGGTTTTGCTTAAATGTTTGCGGTGACACCAGTGTGACCACTATCCATGAGTGATGAACTGTAATATCTTAATTACATACAAAACAACATATATATTTTTTAATTGGTATTTATATGTACAAATTGATTGCTGTTGAAGCCATGAAAAAGTCCCAGGCTTGCGTATCTGGAGGAGTAGATAGCTCGAGGTATGCAGTGGTGGCTGCAAGAAAGCAAATGGTCCAGTGGCAGACCCCTCTCCTTTCCCCACTCAGAGCTGATGATGTTGATCAATGGATCCCTGCTTGGTTGGAAAGGTCATCTGGGGGAGATGGAGATCAGGAGACTTTGATATCCGCCAGTGCTGGCTTTACATTAATCTACTAGAGCTGCAGGCTACTTGTCTGGTTATAAAGACCTTTCTGCTATCCATCAAGGGGAGGCTGATGCAGGTTCTCAGGGACAACTCCACCTACAGGGCGGATTTGGCTCCTCGTACCTCTGGAGGTGGCTGGAAAGTCAGAGTATTTTCCTGATTGTGAACCATCTTGCAGGGTCCCTGAATGGCCGAGCGTCTGAACTGAGCAGGTGATGTCTAGCAGATCATGAGCGGTGTCTATATCCCGACATGGTGCAGGACAACTTCCAACCGTGGAAAGAACACTGGCTAAATCTTTTCATCACTGTTGAGAACGTGAAGCGTCAAATGTTTTGTGCAGTGGAGTTTTGCAACAACACTCATTAGCAGATGACTACTGGCTGCAGGACAGCACTCCATTGGACCTTCCCACCACTTTCTCTCCTGTCAAGAATTTGGAAAAAGATAGGGAGCCTGCTGACTTTCCCCTCATTTACTATGGTAATCACGGCCCCAGACAAGGCTCATCTGGTCTCTCGTCTATATCATACTTCTATCTGTCTGAGACCTATCGGGGTGGAGAAAGCGAGGGCCAGCTGGGAGAGGGATTTGGGGAGCCTCTTACCAGATAAGACGTGGTATTACTGCTGTGAACCGACACAGCTGATTTCAAATAACCATTGACACAAGTTGCTATATTTTAAACACTTACATCGGGCTTATGCTACCCCCCGGCTTATGGCTAAGGTCGACCCAACTAGGTCACACTGCTGCCCCAGATGTGCGGCAGAACATGCTGATTTTGCTAATTCAGCATGGAACTGCGCACCTATACTCACTTACTGGGAGGCAGCCCACTCCACATTATCGAGTATGATAGGCCTTCCACTTACCCCGACCCTGTTGGTGGCCCTGTTGGGTTATGTTAAGCTATTGCCAGCAGGTGTCCATCGCTATATCGCTCTTGAATTACTATTGGCTAAACGCCAGGTGTCACTACACTGGTATGGCACCACCAGTCCGACAGTAGAGGCATGGATACAGGACTTGATATACTGTGACACCACAAGTGAAAAATATGCATCACTACAGCCACCAGCCCCTCTAGGCCAAAGAACATATAGTGACCATTGAGAGACTATCTGCTGCTTTCTACCTCTGGCACTGATGACACCGAGGAGGATTCACTTGCACCCTGCAGAACTGTGCTTGGAGGGCCGGTGAACAAATGCATCTGTGTGGTTGCACCACCTTGAATCAAATTACGGTTTATGTACATGTACCTTTTATTTCCTGACATGCACACTTACCTATCCCTCTGCCTTTCCCTTCTTGATTTCTCATTTGGAAATGTCTCAGTGCTGTGCAATTTGTATTTATGATATGCATTGGCATGTGTTACATTGTATTCTTTTAGATCCGCTCAACATTCCTTGTATTTTTCTTTCTCTGTCTTTAGTTATGTTATTGCTGATATAAAATAGCCATAAATAAAGATAAAAAAATAAATTAAAAAAAAAGATAGGGAGCGACGGGACCCAGGCCATCTTAATGGCTCCGTATGGACCAGGAGAGTGCAGTACCCAGATCTTCTGGGCATGAACATCTGTCCTCCGATCAGGCTACTACTTCACAAGGACCTTCTATTTCAGGAACAGGGGAGGGTCTCCCCTCTCCAATCTGTCCTAAATTCATCTACATGTGTGGAAAACGAGCAGCGTCAATTGACTGCGCTTGATCAGTTGCCTGCAGTGGTGGATGTCATCCTTGCCGCCAGCATACTTCCACAGAATCTATTTACACCGGGTGCTGGGACAAGTTTGTAGCCTGGTGTGGCATTCACAAGACTGGTCCCTTATTAGCAAAGCTGGTGGACGTCCTTTTGTTCACTTTATCTTTGCCCCAGCAAGACCTTGCAGTGGGCACTGCAAAATTAATTTGTCACCCTTTCTGCCTTTCTACATTTGCCAGAGCACCACCCTTGTTTAAATCCCCTTTTGTAATGAGTTTTATTAAAGGTTTTACATATGTGTTCCTTTCCAAACACTTTGTGATTGTAAGGAAAAGCCCCTTTTTGCATGTTCACCCCCAACAATGGACTGATACTGCTGGTTAGTCGACTCTGGGTGTGCACTGAGGCCTGCTAACCAAACCTTAGTGCCAGTGTTCTAACCCATTAAAAAAGATATGTTGAATTGGCTATCCCGAATTGGCATAGACTGACGTACTTATAAGTCCCAAGTATATAGTACCCAGAGCATGTAAGGCAGAGTGTCCACTCAGGGCTGCAGCACTGGTTGTGCCACCCTGTGTGTGACAGAGTGTGAAATGGCTCTCCGCCTGCTCCTGCAGCCTGTAAGAGCAGTTAAAAACTGCTAGTTCAACAATGCCATTTAAACCAATGGCAAAGCCCCCATTTCCCCTAAATATATATATATATCTCTGCTCTAAGGAGGCCCTCTGCAACCTAAGGCAGGGAGCTATTATTAAGTAGAACATATATTTTTAATATGCCCTAACAGCAAAACTTCCAAATTGTCATTTTTGCTGTGGAAAAGTTAGTAGCCCCACTGCCTAACACAGAGTGACCCCGCAGCCCGGCTAACTTCTGAATGTCATTAATAAAATGGGTACTTCAATGTATCAAATTAATCGTAGCATTACACCCGACTTGATGTCCAAGTCTAATTTAATGTCGCTTTTAAGGGAAGGCAACTTTTAGGAAGCTGCCACTATGTTACCTAGTTTGTCCAGTAACCTCACACAGCTTTTGGCCACCAGACAGCCTTCTACCCTCCTGGGGAGTAGTTTGAATGACTATCAGGCACAGGAATAGTAGCATTCAGCTACAGGGAGAAGTGTTACCACTCCCTTGCAGGAGATCCCTGAGGTGTTGGCCCAAAAGCCGAACTTCAAAGGCGAAGTCACCTTTGGTTGGCAATCACACTCCTGAACGGGTCCCCCTTCGTTCAGGGGAAGGATCAAGGACTCAGCCTGCGACAGGGACCGCAAGTCCCAGGATTCCTAGTGGCAGAGCGGAAGAACACTGGCCATGCCCCTTTCCTCGCGCTCTTCAGCGCTCAAGGGGTCCTGCAGCAGGGAATGATCAAGGACTAATAGCCAGCTACAGGGACTGCAAGTTCCAGGATTATTAGCGGCAGGAAAAGGCTGGCCACGGCCCTTTCATCACGTTCTTAAGCACTCAAGGGGTCCCGTCCATGCCCGTCTGAGGCTGGGCTGGGCCACCCCTCTAACACCTCCTCATATGTTTCGACTTTTTATTCAGTAAGTGAAGGTTGGCTCAAGTGCCATGCATTCAGAAACATCCATGTAGTGGGTCTAACATTCTCACCTATCTAACATCTGGGGTCGGGGCCATAACCAATGAAATTATTTCAGTTGAGGAAGAACTGGGCCTCGGTGCATCAACTGCAAAAGCCTTGGTCTGCACCTCTGGTCATAGCAAGTCTTTGGCTGGGGGTGACTCTGACCCCAGACCATCCCTGACTGGCAATAGGCATCTTGTTGAGGTCATTATTTATCAACCTCCTACAATAGGCCCTGTTTCCTCCTCTAAGCACCACTAGAATAAAATTAGGGTATCCCCCTTTTGTGGTGTGACCACAAAAGCAGTACCGACTGCAGATTTAGTTGGTGGTTTGATTTCCAGTCATTTTTATACATTGAAGAACTTAATTATTAACTCTTTTGCTGTGTGTAACGATAAACTCTCAAAATTCGAATTTACTCTTAGGACGTTAGTCACCACCACATTTCCCTCTCAGTTAGAAATCCTGGGTGATCGGTTGCCTGAAACCAATTCTGTGACTTCCTCACAGGACTCAGTCCCTTTATAGACAGCTGGCCTGACCGTTCCCTCTGTTCAACCCAACCATCCGCCGAAGTAACCCTGGATCTTAAAGTTATTAGCTGACCCACCACTGCGACTAGTCAAACTAATGTAAGGGGTCGACATTTTTCCTGCACCTATTCTTGGCCACCCCATTTTAGCAGGAACTTTCCAGTAGAGTGGATATAGGAAATGGGACACATCCTCAAGTTGTCAATGTTGATAACTCTAGTACCCTTCTTCAGGATCTTGACTTAACACTAGCTGCTACGGTTATGTGATTGTTCTCGCAATCAGGCCAGGATGAACACCATCTACAACTTAAAATTAAAATAATTCATTGATTTGAGGGCCGATTAGGGAAAAATTCAAACCTGAATTTGTTTAAAGCTGTCATCATGGCGCAGAGAGTATGCTGGCTTGGGAAGTCACCTAAAACCTGGGCTGGAGACTGTACAGTTGTTAACTTTAATAACCCTATTACTGCAAGGCGCTTGTTGGCCAATCTTTCTAGTTCACGTGCACAATAGTAACATTCAGTCATTATCCCTAGGTTATTTTCATAGACCCATCCCCAAGCCTCCGATTCCTCCAGTGGCTCCTTAGTGGTCTCCTTTACATTAGACTGGTGCCACTGAAGGTGCTCTTTTTCCCGGTATCCCCATCAGTAACACATTTGGTCTACTGAGCTCTCTTACAGATACTGATTGACTGTCTAAATGTACTTTTAGCAGTAATAAGCTGGTTGTTTCCAAGAGGACTCTGAAACCTCAAACCCAGACCAACCTTGACATCTTAAGTTGGAATGTGGCTAGGGTTGCAGGAAACTAGGGTGATGCACAATGGATTACTTTATTGAAACAACATAACGTTATTTGCCTGCAGGTGACATGGCAGACATCGAATAGCTTGATTTTGGAAGGCTTTAGTTTTTTTTACCCCCGCTGTAGGTTCTAGCTCTAGCAGAGCTAAGGGGGGCCTCTCTGCTTTTATTTCTTTAAGTCTTATTTGTGACCTTAAGCAACTGGACTCCGGTTCTCCTAATTTACTAGCAGTATTCTAATTTGTTCAATGTTTTATTGATACATTTTGACAATGTTAATCCTACTCAGATTTGTAATGATAGTGCCTCTAAGCTGAGAGGTTTATTGAACAAATATACTCACCTTTCTAAGGGTATTGTATGTGTTGGTCTATTGGGTGATTTTAATACCCGTCTGTGCACTACTTGTCCTGTTTATAAAACTTGCAATTGGTCTTTTTTGCTATAACCTGCCTATCACATTAAACACTCTCCTTGGGGTAACCCACTGAACAGTATTTTGAGCGATTTTAACTTGTTTCTTGTAGAGCCTGACAACCCAAATAAGAATTCTCTTTCAATCCTGCCCACTTTTTCGGGGTGGTGGCTGTTCCTCGACCATCGATTTTATTTTTGTTTCTTCTGGCCTCTTATCTACTTTGCTTGATTTTGAGGTGTTTTGGGATACTAGAAGTGACCATAACCCATTAAGGGCTACATTTTCCTGTATAATTAACTCTGCTCCCTCTTAGCATGCTTTGTGTGGGCTTGCATGGGCTACAGATCAGGGACGTAGAATTCACAGGGTCAAGATAATATCTAATCATTTTTATCTTGACTTGTTCAGAGACTGCACCATGGAGATCTTTGCCTGTTTGGATGAGGGTGTTCCAGATGAAACCATTTTATTCTCTTTTTTGATGTTTACACTAAGGTGAGGTCTATCCTCACCTCAAAAAAGTCCAAAACGCTGGCTTCTAGTGGATGGCTTGACCATTCCTGTTCCTTTGCTCATCAAAATCTCATGGAAGCCTTGAAGAAGAAATCTAGGGAGAAATACAGAGTGATTTCTTGCCATCGGACATATGACCTTGCCATTAGGCATAGGAAATACATGCTCAAGCAAAATGCTTGGGCCGACTTTTGGAAGTCTTGTTCCTTCAACAATTACTCCAAGTTTTGGGAAGTTGTTAACTGTCCTTTTTAAGAATCTTCTGCCAGGAGCACTATTTTTCAGACTCAGACTCCTGGTTCTTGGCTTGTGCATTTTGTTTCTAATTAGGATACCCCTGTTAATAATAGTTCCATTCACTGCTTGGCTATCACTTTGCTGATTGATATCCTAGATTCTCCATTAAAATAATGTTGGTAAGAGATGCTTTAATGAATGTTCCCAACAAAAAAGCGCCTAGTCCAGATGCTGTGTGGATTGACATGTTTAAGCCCAATGCTGCTTTATAGGCTCCCCTTTTTCCTCTTTACATCAATACTAAGATAGACATCAAATTCCATCTTTGTGGTCCAACTCTGTCATTGTTCCGGTCTTTAGAAAGGGCAACAGAGAGGCTCTACATTGTTATCACCCTATCTCCTTGATTGACTCCACTGTCAAGGTGATTGGGAGCATTTTATTGAATCGACTTTTAGAGTGGGTCAGTGAACATCATGTTTCGACTGATGTGCATATTGTTTTCAGGCTGGCAAGGGGATGGTGGGTCAAGGTTTGAATCTTTTTTGGATCATATCCAAGTACATCAAGGCAAAGGCGGGTTCCCTCCATTTCGGGTTTATGGATCGCACATCGTCCTTTGATATGTCAATAGATCCAAACTCTATTGTGGCTTTTGTGCACGACTTACACTCTGACCTCTCAACTGTTGTTTGCTATGGTCCCACTGGGGAATGCACCACTAAGTTTGGCCTGAAAAGTGGCGTCAGGCAAGGTTGTATTCTAGCTTGTTTTTAAAAAAAATATTATATATTAACAGTTTGGAAAAGGTTTGTGTGATCAGGGACAAGATCTGCCATTAATGAGCGAGGGTCGGCCTGTTCCTGTGTTACTCTACGCAGACCGGATTTCTAGAACCACTTTAGGTCAGCAAAGCCTCTTAGTGAGTTTTGTCTACTTCATGGGCAAGCTTGACCACAGTACTAATTACTCCAAGTCGAATATTATGGTTATTGGGCCACAGAAAACCAAGACCAGAGCTCCTTTTGTTAATGGTAACCAACTCGACAAGGTTAAGCTATTCCCCTATTTGGGTATTCTTCCCGATTTCTCTCTTAGTTGGACCCCGTTGGTTAATGCCAGATATTTTGCTTTCACTAGAAGTGTTGCAACAATATTTGATTTCGCTTCCAAGCTAGGGCATAGATGTGTACCTGCAAAGATAAAAATGCATCAAACTAAGTGCATATCAGTAGCCTCTTATGGCGACATGATCTGGGGGTATTCCAAAGTGTCGCATCTACAAATTATTTTGAACAGGTTTCTCAAATGTTTGCCATCATTGACCTACAGTGTGTCTACCTTTAATGTGCATGAAGAATTAGCTGTTAGCTATGTCTTGGATTTAATTCAACTTAATTCCCCTACTTTATGGCTGGCTGTTTGGCTCAAGAATGAAATTGAGCTTAACCGAGTAATTATCAGAGACTGTTTAAGCCTTGACTATGCCTACAAGATTCTGTGGCCCAAATATGTTAAGGAATGTTTCTTCAAGTTAGTTCTTCCTGAATTGTTTCTTCAACCTGAAACTATTGATAAGGGTGACATTGCTTGGGTTAAGAATGCTTTTCTGACTCTTACGTCCGATGAAAGAGAAACTTGAGCTCTGTCCTTGCCCTCCGTGAGATCCTACATTTTTGTTTATACTACTCTGTTCTTGGAACCTTATTTAAATTACGGTCTGTCATCACTCGTTTTTTGTTAGCACCTTTTAGGTTTAGTTTGATTCATCACATGTTGCGTGTGCCAAATTGCTGGACTGCAGAAATCATTAGTACTTCCTGCCTTTGTGATGGTTGATCAATTCAAGATATATTGCATTTTGTTTTTGTTGGACCTTTTTATGCTTATATGCGCAGAAGATTTTTAAAGCCACTTTTTATTGGGCTGAATTTTAGGCAAGCCAGGCCTGCCTGGCTAAACTTACAGTTGATGACTGATTTCTGAACTTACCTTCATGCTGCCTGTGTTTTAAATTGTGCTATCCAAATGAGGAACACTATGATTTTAGGCCAATAATGATTTTTGTGATTTATTTTCACTTTTGATTACTTGAAGTATCGCTTGTTCTTGATCATCCCAACATGAACTTGATTGTTTTTTTGCTTATAGTTCGATTTTATCCTGTACAGTATTTTATTTCTTTTATGTTTTAGTTGTATTAAACCGAATAAAGGATTGTTAAGATTGAGATTGTTCAGGTAGGCAGGTTGGAGGTGGAAACAGAGAGGGGAAGCCAGTGCCCAAACCGGTTTTCCCGTAGGCGTTTAGCCCACAGGCAGCCAAACCTCTAGGGTGAGTTTACCACGCTCCTAACATCCATGGAAGAGTACAGACATCTTGGGAGTGGGCAGAATATTGTACCCTGGGAGTGCTAGAAGTCACTCATAGTCTGAAGCCGTCACAGGGCGAGATGGATCCTGGTAGTCCATTAGCTAGTGATTGCATCATCCCTTCAGGGCACTTTCTGGGCATACATATAGCATCCTGAACTTCAGATCACTACAGAACAGGAGGAAGGACAGAAGAAGGACTGCCGTGCTGATCCCTGGACCTGGCAAGAGAGGCTGCACCGTCTGCTGGACTGCATCTGCCGCACCATGGGCTAGAGAAGAGAGGATTGTGCCTGAGGCTCCTGGCTTGAGGAAACGTTGCTCCCAATTCCCAGACCAAAGTAGTAACTCCAAGGGTCAGTAGGCTGGTCCCTGGAACCAGCTCCAGGGCCATCAAAGCTGAAGTAGCCCAACTCTGCAAGTCAGTAGCCACTGATGAAGAATCACTGCTGACCGCCGCTTGGCGCTCCAAGGGACTGATCCTTGACAGCCAAAAGTTGCACCTGAGTCTGCCGGACCTGGGAGTGTCATCTCAGTCTAGGTTTGTCGCCCAAGAGGGACACAAGCCTCCACCAAAGGAAACCGCTGGGACCGCTGTGGATGTAGAACAGTAGCACAACAGCAGCTGGCCTTCTACTGGCTCAAAGAGGACTTCGAGGGACCCTGACCTCTGTGGCCAAAGTCACCCCACCTGACCCGTGGACCGAGTAGTAACTGCAAGGGCATCCCCATCGACTGCAAGGCATTCACAGCATCCTCCATCTCCTGCATGCCCAGCATCAGGACACCAACGTTAAAGTCTATGGCAGCCGTGGTGTAAAGTTCAGAACTGGACTTGAGAACGCTTTTGTGACCAGAGAACAGTCCAAATACTCCTTAGTGTCCCCCCCCCTCGACCTTCTCCCTGCTGAACTTGGTACCCTGGTTGGGCCAGAGTAGCCAAAAACAACTCATACAAACTTTTCAAAAGTTTCCAGACTTTACGGTTACCAATACTTGTTTGCGGGTGTGACTAAAAGTACTGAGATTTACAAGCTGACACTGAGTTTTAAAAGTTTTGCCAAGTTCTGTGTATCCAAGGCAACGTTTTACAGGAGCTACCACAAAATTTGATAAAGATTTTGCAAAGGCTCCAAGGTGGAAAACCTGGAACTCAGGTTGGCAATCTTGACCACACTGAGGATCAACGATTTGAGGGTGCTGTGGCTGGATAGAAAAATCCGCCCGGGTATCACTGCCAACAAGGAGGACCTGGAGAAAGCCCTTAGATCCTGGGAGGAAGCTAGGAGCGCAAAGGCCCAACTGGCAGAGGAGTTCACCCCTGACAGTAGAGTTGAGGAGGATGGCAGAGATCTCTTTGACAGAAAGGTTGACAATGAAAGTGTGGCCCACACAGTTCGTTCAAGGCATGACTCTACATTTGGAAGTAAAAAGAGCTCCACTTCAGTGAGGAGACCCAAGGACTTAGAAGCCCTGCTCAGTCTCTTAGAGATCCAATAGAGGAAGCTGGCTCTAGAAGAAGGGAAACTGCCTCTAGAGGAAAAGGTCAAGCTGTGGCTGAAACTCCAAGGACACAGTGGCAGCAGCAAAGAAGCAGAGGTAAATGCATGGGGTGCCTATGATCCCAGGTTGCCCAATGGCATTGTTCCTGAATATGTAGAGTCAGATGACATAGACAAATGGCTATCATCCTATGAGAGGGCTCTAAGGAAGAGAAGGGTGGGCATCCAACATCGGGGGTCCTTATTGTGGGAACCTTAGGGAGAGATAGGCTGCTGACACTGGAAGGAGAGGTGATTGGAGAGCCCCACACTCACATGAATAAGTTACTCATTGAGCTATTTGTTTAACCCCAACGGAGTACATGAAAAAGTTCAGGAACACACATAAGGGGTCAGCTCAGACATGGATGGACTTTGTAGATGCCTCTGTGAAGTCACTGGAAGGCTGGGTAAAGGGTAACAAATTGGATACCTATGAAGGGCTTTACAATTCGGTGGTTATGGTACACATACTTACACCAGCATCTAGTGGATTATAAGCTTTCTAGTCCTAGAGAGCTGGGCCAGAGAGCCGATGAATGGATACACATTAGGGTCCCCCAAAAATCCCAGGGCGGTTCATAAGAAAGAAGAATAGGCCTCCCTTCAGGGAAAAGATGGGGCCAAACATAAAAAGTCAGATACTCCCACAGAGTACCAAAAATATGCCCGGGGGGAGCCCAGAGCCACATCCTAGTCAAAAGGGAGGGGGTACCTGGGAAAGAATTTTGAACCTGCAAAGGCTGGGGTGTGCTATGACTGTAGACATCCAGTGCACAAGAGGTGTGATTCTGTGTGCCTAAGATGTCACCCACTGGCGACCATCCCAAGGACATTGCCAGTGTAGGGATGGGGGTAGAAGTTGTTGCTGGGTATTGCAAGGGATACAATGAAGCCATTTTAGTCCCATGGATGGGGAGGAAGATGAACCCTTGGCCCACTGGCCTCCCAACATGGTAAAGTACAGGCAGTGACCAAGAATCAATGGGACTGACGTCCGTGTCCTGAGGTATACAGGTGCCAGCATCACCATTGTTACTGCTAAGCTGGTTTCCCAAGGGCAGATCATACCAGACGAGGTGCACCAAATAGTAAACTCTGACAGTGTTACATGGTCACATCCTATAACTGTGGTAAACGTTTGAGTGGGGAGGGGTTACTGGCTCTAAGAACATAGCTTTGTCCCCTGCCATCCCAGTGGAGTGTCTGCTGGGCAAAGACCTTGAAACGTCTGATTGGGCAGAGATGGAGCGGGGGACTCGTGCAGCAATGCAGGGCACTAGAGCACATAAGGCCTTAAGGGAAAGTCAAGGGACGTTGGATCCAGAGTCCTAGTTTCAAGACAAATGGCAGAAAGTCTGGCAAGACCACTTCCCAGAGTACTCAGACCCAGGAGGGACCTGACCCTTAGGGGAAAGTCATGGTGTCTGGACAGGAGGCTGCTTCCTTAGGAGAACTGCCTGACATGGCAGAACTACAAGGGGAAGGTGGACCCCAAGGAGAGGAATTGAACCTGTGACAAAAGACTTGTCCTACTCTTGAGGGCCTGAGAAAGTTGGCTGTCAAACAGAAGAAAGGAGATGTCACTGGAACCCACATGGTGTACTGGGAGGAGGAAATCCTGTACAGTGAGGCAAGGGACCATAAACCAGGGGCAACCAGGAGAGTGGTGGTCCCCCCAACTACAGAGAGAGTTCCTCATTTACCTGGCCCATGACATCCCCTTAGCTGGACAACTGAGGCAGACCAAGTTCTGGGAAAGGCTGGTCAACCACTTCTACTTGCCCCAAATGTCAGAAAAGGTAAAGGAGTTTTGTTGCTCATGTATTACCTGCCAAGCCAGTGGGAACGTGGGTGACAAGCCAAAGGCTCCCTTTATACCACTGTCTGTGGTGGGGACTCCCTCTGAAAGGGTGAGGATTGAAATTCTTGGTCCTCTAGACCCACCCACTGCCACTACTGCTCTGGCAATAGGTTTATCTTGGTGGTAGTGGATCATGCCACCAAGTACCCTAAAGCTATTCCCCTTAGCACAGTTACTGCTCCTGTAGTAGCTACAGCCCTGCTTGGCATCTTCACCAGGGTTGGGTGCCCTAAGGAGCTAATTTCAGCTAGAGGCACACATTTCATGCCAGCTTATCTAAAAGCCAAGAGGGATGAGTGTGGAGTGACTTATAAGTTGACTACCCCCACCACCCCCAAGGAAATGGCCTTTTGGAGAGAGTCAATAAGACCCTGAAGGGCATGAGCCTGGGTTTACCTGAAAATCTCAGGAGGAGATGGGATGTTATCCTACCATGTCTGCTGTTTGCATACAGGGAGGTTCCTCAGAAAGGAGTAAGTTTCAGTCCACTCAAACGACTCTTTGGACACCCTGTAAGAGGTCCTTTGAGTTTGGTGAGAGAAGTTTGGGGGAAACCTCTCAAGGAACCCAAACAAGACATTTTTGACTATTTTTGCTCCAGAATGGCTGAGTACATGAAGAAGGCAAACAGAAATTTGGAGGCCAGCCAAGAGCTTGTCAAGCCCTGATAAGACCAGAAGTTCACCATGGCTGAATACCAACCTGGACAGCGAGTGTGGGTCCTACAGCCAGAGGCCCTAGAGCCCTCCAAGATAAATGGACTGGGCCTTACCCTATCTTGGAGAAGAAGGGTGAAGTCACATACCTGATGGACGTGGGAACCCCAGACACCCCTGAGGGTGATACATGTAAATAGGCTTAAGCTCCATCATGACAGAATAGACATCACAATGCTCATGGTGACAGATGGGAGAGAAGAGGAGGAAAGTGAACATCTTCCTGGCCTGCTGCCTACCAGTGTTAAAGATGACTCAGTTGAGGGAGTAGTTCTCCCTTCCACTTTGACATAATAGCAGCAAAAGGACTGTTACAACCTGCTCAGTCAGTTTGCTGGTCTCTTTTCATTGACTCCAGACTTGACAACATGGGGTACCTATGATGTGGAGAAAGGTGACAGTTTGCCAGTTAAAAGTACAAATTTACAGGTTGTCAGACCCGGTCAAAGCTAGTATAAAGCTAAGGTTGCAAAAATGCTAGAGTTGGGGGTGGTTCAGTCCTCTGGTAGTCCATGGGCTAGCCCAGTAGCTCTGGTGCCATAGCCTCACTGCAAGGGAGGAAAACTAGAGATGAGAGTTTGTGTGGAGTACAGAGGCTTGAATGCAGTCACCAAGACTGATGCTTACCCCATACCAAGAGCTGATGAGCTCATTGATAAGTTGGGGGCTGCAAAATATCTGAACACCTTTGACCCGACTTCAGGTTACTTGCAGATAGCCTTCACACCAAGACCCAAGTTTAGGTCTGGTTTTTCAACTCCTGAAGGCCACTTTCAATTCAAAGTGATGCCTTTTGGGTTGAAGAATGCACTTTCCAGAGGTTGGCGAATAGAGTGCTCTCAGGTTTGGAAGACTTTAGTGCGACTTATCTGGATGCGGTTTTCTGTTTAGTTCCACCTGGGAGGATCACTTGGTCTACCTCAGGGAAGTGCTTCAAGCCCTACAGCAAGCAGGACTGACTATCAAGGCAAGCACGTGCCAGATAGGGCAGGGTTCTGTTGTGTACTTGGGCCACTAAGTAGGTGGAGGCCATGTACAACCTCTTCAGCTCAACATTCAGACAATTCTGGCCTGGGAAGCTCCTAAGACAACCCCAAGTCAGAGCCTTCCTTTGCCTGACTAGGTACTACAGGAGATTTGTTAAAGGTTATGGTACTGTTATGTACCCCAATATAGGCCTAAATAACTAAATGACCTTTCACCTACATTTGTCCTACCTTGCTTTGCATAACGGTTCTAGCACTGACATTTTACCCAGTTATGTGCTGAATGAATGTTGATCGGTTTCCTTGAAACTAGCCTTATTTATTATGCATGAGGATTCTTAGAAAAGTCCCCTGCACATGACGTAAATAACAGCATGAACATACTCTGTATAAAAGTCATGGTCATCTTCATCCTAGGGCGAAATAACTACTTTGCATAATTGCAGGTATTGATTTAGGCTCATTTACGCAATCCTATTCACAACACATCGATTGTGTAAGGAACCTCGAGGCTATCTTTATGGTATAAAAGAACCATACCTACATTAGATAGACAGAGGAGAAGCTTCCACGCTGACACAGGCACTGAGGTCCCTGTACGCAGAAGTTTCAGCATGCAGTGGTCTGACATCCCTTGTGGGGTGTCCAACTCGAGACCAAGACGGGGTCCTTCATTCTCTCCCATCAGGTAATGGGGCTGGCTTTTTGCTAGGGGATTCTTGGCTTTATACTCACATACATGCTAGGTACATTTATGTACACTTAGATAGGGTCCGCATAATAGGAGTATGCTCGATTACTGTCATGTTTATATATGCCTGCTTATATTCACTGTTTTAGCACCATGGTAGAATTCTACCTCCTATTTACTCTGTTGGTGCTTGTAATCCTATACATTTGCTTCTGTCTAATGATTGTCGCAGCAAACATGTTTTATACTAGAATGACGCTGGTTCAATAAAGGCTTATTGAAAACGTTCCCACTGTTTATTCTGTATATCTCTCTAAGACTAAGTGAGCACGAGTTACTGAGCGAAAAGTACTGCACAGTTTCCACGATCCCTGAAGGATCAAGGGTTGTCATGTTTGATAGTTGCCAGAAACTATTCTCTCCTTGGTAAGGTTAGGGGGCTTATAGTGGCACTGTGAGCTAGCTGGTCTAAAGGCTAACATATCCTTTGGGGGTGTCCGGAATCAGTCTCAACATCAATCCTTTAGTTTATGTTGTCTAAACGTGCAGATCCTATGTACTTTTAGGAACTACATAACATAACGGTCAAATCTGAGTAGTTCAGTCGTGCTTTCTCAGAGACCCCTACTCACATTTACCCAGAGCCGTCGGAGGGGGAAGGGAAAATCCGCCGCAGCTGATTCTATCTCCTCTCATAATGTCTGTCCAAGAGGGTGGCGTTCCAAATGCAGGGGAAGAAGAGCTTGAAGGAGCTCTTAACATTACAGAGAATTGCAGACATGCAGTTACTATGAAATTAATAGAACACGGCCTCAGAGCAATGGGTGGTAATGTTACCTTCGTGATTGAGGCACACGAGGCATTCAGAACAGAGGTATTCTATTCTTGGGTTAAATTCCCATCTGCAGACGCACGCACATGCTTGTTTCATACTTACATCGAAGATGAGACACAAGAAGAATACTTTCCATATGTGGACATAGAAGTCCCGTTAACTTACCAAGAGCATATTAATTGGTTTAATGGCTCGCCCCCCACACCACAGAAAATGTGAGACTCGGTCCGCTCAGCAGAGACGGAGCGACTTGGCCGGTCCTAGCTGCTTAGACACCGCATCCAGAGATTGATACATTGCCAGCAGCAGACGTACGTACACTGTACAAAGACGTAGTAAAACTATACAGCAACCTTACACAGTTTGTAATGCGAACACTCACAATTCTACCTGCGAGGGCTATTCAAGCTGGTCAACCTCAAATAACTTTGATGAAAATCAGCCCACAAACGCTGAACGCAATTATGGGAAGAATGCCCACTAAACGTGAGCAAATGCCGTTCTGGATAGCACAGAAAATAGCACAGCTTGGAGCAGTATTTCCCCCTATGGGCATGCAGGTAAAACACAGAATATTAACAATCTGTTTGCCAATGGGGATAGCTCCCCCGATAGAGGATTGTACCACTTGGGTAGTTTTCGCTGCTATTTATACCAGAACTCATGGTACCCCCTCAATAGCAGTCATACCAGAGGTATTGAAACAGATACGGAATGAGTACGGGGCAGAACCTGCCCTGGACCTAGGGATGAAATTGATAGGCAATTTTGCCCAGGTATCCACAATATGTTAGGGAACATAAAAGGGGAGGCAGCAGCGGTGGCTATACGCCAATGCCTGAGGGAACACACTCCTGCACAACAAGAGTGAGAAGTACCTAAGATTAGCGAAGATACCTATGCTTCGCTGGGTAGAGATAACTTGGGAGATAGACCTGCAAAACCACAAGTAACGAGTATTCCTGAAAAGGATAACTCAAAGCAAGCACCCAATTCTTCTAAAATGAAATGGGATAACAAACAATCTAAAAATAATAAGCAGAATGGTCACAGGGTGGGTCTGATCAACAGGAGCCCTGTGATAGAAAATACAATCTTAGGAATCGTGATAATATTAAAAAACCTGACTGGTATCAGGATACACGTTCATCTCGTTACTTTCAGGTTTCATCAAACAACTTGGAGAAGGAAGGACGGTCAGAAGAGCGAGTCAAGCCAAGAGACACACATTGCACGTCAGATACATTATCAAACAAGAAGATAAACCCAAAATTAAATCTCAATTTAAAAAGAAGAAGGTAGCTGGCCTTAAAATAAGAAATACCCAGGCTACTGAGGACTCAACTATTGAACGGGGAATGGGCTCTGACGATGCTAAACAGTGCAGCAGAAGTAACAATAGCTCACCAGAACCTGATGGAATTTCTGGTGACAGCAGCGCTGAATGAACACATCACGGTGGAAACACCTGATACAAGGGTAAGTGTCCCACATCGTTTATACGAAATAACGCTGCAAATGGAGGGGGATATACCCTGGAAAGTGAAGGGTCTCTTTTGGGTGAACCTGACTTACGGATACGATATCCTGTTGGCTGAAAGAAATTGTCCACCTGAGTTCGTTATGGACTGCCCTAAAGGGGAAGACGTAATATTACCAGCCTTCTCCGACCTCGTTCCAGAGTCACTTAAACATACTGTCACGAACCGCGTATATCACACGCAGAAACAAACAGCGACTGGTGGTGTATCCCTCATGGAAAAGATCCTCTTCTCTCTCCACAGCCGACGGATCCGCAGGACTGGACTCAGGATCGGACCCCCCTTTCAGACATACATACCTCCATTCTGCCAAGCGGCTCCTTTAAGTTGGAGTGTTCCCCTGTCGACTCCCCCCCCGAGACCATCGTCATTGAAGGAGGGCCAGTGAAAGCGGAGTCAATCATCGCGTCAGAAAAAAAGAAGGGCGAACCCGGAAGACGCCGCTCAGCTGGAGACGCGGAAAAAGCAGCCGACGGAGAGAAGGCGGAGACTCAAGATGAGAGGTCCCCGTTGCTGAACATAGCCCAGGGAAATGAGGCCCGAGAGAACCCGGAGTGCTAGGAGGCCAACGACCCTACGTTTCGCCCCGCCACGCTCCTGGAGGAGCGTGGCTTACACAGGTACGTCCGCGGCTCTCGGGGTTGGCCGGGAAGAGGGAGAAAGTCGGCGTTAGTGGGAAACCCTGAAACCCCAAACCTAACCGACCACCCTCCCTTCACCGAAGCACGTCCCTCGCTATAGGACCGGTGTCACATGGTGATCCCTCAACTCGATCCCTAGAGAGAAAACCCCTTTTGTTTTCAGTCACCAAATGCCCTCTTCTCTTTTCCTTGAGGACGAGAGACCATAAGGAGAGAGGAAGAACGGGACAAAGACCCTGACGTAAAGAAGTACCGAGGACGGATAAGAAGCATTATCCGAACGGATTCCAGGCATCTATCTTGAACTGTAAAATACAAAGAAAAGAAGCTAATTCCCCACTATTGTCCATCTCAATCCTTTCGATCCCTCACACATACATACACGCAGGAGTGGGTGTTAGCGCTAGCTCCCGCATTATACCGCTATCATGTAGGGTGGGATGCTGAGTAACCTCACCATGAAATCCCAATAAAAACTACTCCAACTCCACAGAGGCAGTATCCAATAAAATATGACACAAAGAAACAGGTCAGGGAGATCCTAGATCAACTTGAATACCAAGGTGTGATGGAAAATTGCACATCTTCCATGAATAATCCTTTGTTTCTTGTAATGAAACACGGCAATTCCTATCGTCTAGTTTTAGACTACAGGCATTTGAACACATGCACAAAAACATTCGCAGTACAAAATGCACACAGTGCTGCATTGATGAATAACATTGTGCAGAAGCAATACAAAACACTAGATATCTCAAATGGATTTTTTTGCCAAAATATAGCGCCTGAAAGCAAATGCTGTCAGATATTTGCGGCACTGTGTACTGCGAATGTTTTTGTGCATTTCACTGCTAATTCTGTAGACTGCCGCAAGGGTATAAGAATAGCCCGGGGTTGTTCTCAGCAAGAGTATCAGAGTAACTTCAAAATTGTGATGAGGAGGCATTGTCCCATCTAGAAGACATTTATCTGACGGACGATGAGTTATTGGATCATTTGAACAGGGCGAACAACATAATTTTGGGGTTCGCCACTGTGGGCTACAAATTTATCTTTAAAAACTAAAAAATCACCCACCTTGATGTCCTATTTTTGGGATATGAGCTATCAAGTGAAGGACAAGCATTTGCAATGCAATAGGTCTCGCATTTGAAAGAGTTTGAGCTATTCGCATTGTAAATGACAATGCCTTTTATATATATATTTTTTGAAAACCTGAAAGCGGTGCGTATAAACACGTACTTTGTACTTATTGTCGTTGCTTACGAGAAGCAAGGCTGGCAGTAAATGCGCTTCTTTTACTACCAGCCATGCGTCTGGTAGGCAAGGACTATGAGTAAAAAGTGCGTGTTTACGCACTGCTTTCAGGTTTTTAAAACACATAAATAAAAGGCATTGGCATTTTTCAATGCCAAATAGCTCAAACTCTCACAAATGTGTGACCTATTGCATTGCAAATGCTTGTTCTTTCTTCTCACTTTCACTTTAAAAACGTAATTGTAACCAAATCAGACACTATGAACAAGGCTCCGTTTGGGGACTGGAACACACTGGTTCTGCTATGCCAATTCGTTGCACCAAATAATCAGACTACACAAATGTGCTGTTTTTGCTTTATGGATCTGTATTGATATCAGTGGCCCCGGACTACCATGCACTGATCCTATCATGGCAGGGAACAGCAGTTAAGCGAGCAGCACAACTCAAATTCTGACCCGATAGGTAGTCCTTATGAGCTTTACTCTCTTGTTCTCCCAATGTCATTCATGTATGTCATTCATGTATACATATTAAATGTAAATAGCTCGCTGCCGACTCGTTCTTGTGTAGGTGCCCTATATTGTGTATGTTATTATGTATTCTCCACATGCTTTCATCTGTACCCATATTTACATATGCTCCTCTCTTTCTGAAGTTTTTATAATATACCTCTGTTGTAAAGTGCTCTGCCACTTCCTGCAGTTTCCATCAAGGCTGTCTTCACTGCTTTGGGTCCTTATATCCGTGCCTTGGGCTCATTTTTCACACCTTTCCCACTTACTTTACAATTTAGATCCCTCATATGCCATCTTTCCAGCTCTCTTCCATATCGAAGACCACTTCCGGTCCTCCTTTACTTCAGGAACCTACAAGCTCACCTATATACAGTGACCCTGATGATGCTGCATGTTAGAGGTCACAATCCGGATACCTACTGTCTCTAGGCCTTAATGTTCATCCCTCATAGTGCCCTTAGGTCACCCACCTGCACTACATGTACAGTACCATGTCACTTTGCCACTCCACCATCTGCCATACTAAAGAAAAATGCTTTTCCTGGTAGTGGACAGAAGTGGAGGCAATGATGGACATTTATGTAACTGACATCACTGTTGAAGTGCTACAAAAGTCTCTTGGAATCTGAAAGGGACTAGGAAGAGAAGAAGCCATCTGCCCTCCGCCTGCAGCCTCACTTGATTTTGTGAAGGCTCAGTGAATTTACTCTCCAGAGAATGAGTGAAAGTTGTTTGAAATTCATCATTGCAGAACCTTTTGTCAGAAATAAGAATATCATGTGCAGCCCTTTGCTAACATTTGTTGGAAATGCTAGCACTGAAAAGTTTGACTTGCTATTGTTTGTGGCAGTTTCTTTTATCACGGGATTTCTGGAATTCATGCACTGTTACCAAGCAAGGGCATCCTGGCTGTATTTGTTTCCTTCTTTCTAGAACAGTGCCTCCAGATGAAAAGTGGCAATTAACACCAGTTGCATTCCTGTTGAGAGTGACAGATGACAGCAGTGAAGCCCTGGTTGATAAGAACCATTATCTAAGCTGTTCTATTTTTGAAATGCCAGGACTGCACTTAGCACTTTACAAAGGACAATTACAAGGCAGTTGCTTTCCACATAGTGTAGTGGCTATTATTTTGTTCAAAAAACCACCCGTGGCTATTGGTTTGGGTGACAGAATGTTATTTATCAAGTTTATATAAAGTGGTCTGTGGAAATCTACATCCTCGTACCGCTATCAGACAAACCATAAGGTAATGTATGCCCTCCTTCTACAGCGTATAAAAATATATTAGAACAGGCACCATACTAATTCTGTGGCTCTTTAAACTTTGGCAACACTTTTCCATGCGCAGTATGCAGTGTTAACATTTTCTGAATTAATTTTTCTGCATATGTGCCTACATGGGGGACTGCGAAGCAGCCTCGCCTTTTATTTTGCTTCTTGTTTCCACAGAAGGTTGTAAATTGATTATTTTTCGTTCTTCCAAGGAGGGTAAACAGGTTATATGCATTGGAAATGTACTGCGAAAAACATGCTGAAGTTCAATAGGTGTTTCCAAAAATAATGTCCACATAACTGAGTTACATTTTTGAGAGAAAGAAAATTACGCCCCCACCTTCACGGGGAATCTAATGCGTTTAACAACAGACATCCCATGAGGCCCCAAGCAACACAGATGAGCGCTGATGGACAGGGGAGAGGAACAGATCCTGACATCTGATTTATGGTGTTTTCCTCTGCAAGCAGCAGTCCAATATTTGCCAAAGCACAGAAGTGAATACCGGCAACAGGAAACCACAAGCATTTGCAATGCAATAGGTCTCGCATTTACTAAACTCTTGAAAATGCGAGACCTATTGCATTGCTAATGGTTGTTTGCAAAAGGGCCCCATGCCGCGCTTTAACTTTAATGGTGTCCGTGCCCCTTTCCTTAGACGCGGCTCGTCTAAAGCAAGGGACGTGGCTGCCATTAACGTGAAAGCGTGGCATGGGGTGCTTTTACAAACAAAAGTGAAAAAATAGAAAAAAAACATGCGGTTGCGTTCGGCGCCGCAAATAAACCAAAGGTGTGGCCGCCACTGTGGCGTGCCGTGCTATGGAAAAAATAAATGAAGCCTTACAAGAGAGCATGTCCTGCCTGCTTTGCAGGCAGGTGAAAAGCATTTAACAAAATAGTGCTCGGAGGCTGTAATTAAAGCCTACCGAGCGACAACTCACATAACAGGGGGTGGTGCCATGGGAGGTTACAAATGAAGACAAGGTGGCACTAAGGAGGGACTACCAAGCCTATTATCAGAAGCTAGCATTTACCAACGACAATAACACAAGTCAATGACAAATATGGACGGAGAGTGGGCGGAGCTGCACGTCCTTACTTCGAATACAACATGCCTCGCAGAGCAGCGCATGCGCTGCCTAGGCACAACCTAAAAAAGCATGGCAGCTAATTTTTTTTAGAAAAATGTGCGCCGCTCCAACCTCCAAAGACTGAAAGGATTACAATCCATTTTAGGATTCCTACATTTTGGCAGAACATACATTTTGGATTATGCAGAAAGAGTTAAACCTTTTTACGACCTAATCAGACCTGATTTTTCAGTCCAACATTGGACACAGGACCATACAGAAATTCTCCGTTCCGTACAAGCTGACATGATAGCTTCCAAACACTTACACACACGTGTAAACACTACTAATTTGGTTATCCATGTAGTTGCAGGTCAGTCAGGATACACTTACCTAACCTTCAATGAAGGTGAAACGGTACCCATAGCATTCAAATCTCATTTGTACACAAATGCTGAAATGCGTTTTGCATCCACAGAAAAAATATTGACGGCAGAACAAACTGCTGTAGTGAGACAAAGAGCATTAGGTCAGGGGAAACGCATAATTGTTGTGACTCCGGTACCAACCTTAGAGGCTGTTACCAAAGCAACCGTTCCAAACGCAAAAGCACTGCATCCGCGATGGATACAACGGGCTAATTCTCTCACTGCAACAGATGTAGACTACAAATTTGATTCTACATTAAAAACACAAGCATTTCTGCAGTAAGAACAAGAATATCCTCTCCCGAATGAAATAATGCCTCTAAATCAGTATGAATACATCATTTACACTGACCTATCTGCCCATCCTGCCGTAGGAAGTACAGAGCAATACAGTGCATCATGTGCGATCGTGAAGAGACATATGCAGGACGGCAAGTTCCGACCTAGCAATACACAGACGCAGTTTCTAGGAGACTGCAAGGCACAGCTGGCAGAACTAAAAGCCCTGATACTGGCACTAAAAAATATGGCTCGAGAATTCCAAACACTCATTGTGTGCGATTCATTTTACTGTGTCCAGTCATAAAATGAATATCTCCATTATTGGGGCCAGAATGAGTTCAGAGATTCCAAGGGTTGCACAATAAAGCAGAAGTTGCTTTGGGAACAAGTGGCAAAGCTGAAAAAAGGCTTGACACGGGCTCATGTAATTCACAAATTGAGTCATCAGCATGTTGGCGTGCACGTTGAAGGGAATTCATTGGCTGATGAAGCCGCCAAGGCAACAGTGTGAACTGCTGCTGTTGCTGCAATCACTTGTTCTAGTACGAGAATAGATGGACAGATATTGATAGCTATGAATGCTATGCGCAACAACAGCTCAGCCTTGCCAAAAGGCTTTCCACTCAAGTACTCCTACAAGTTAGATGCGCAAAAAATTTGTATGCTCAAATTCCAGGAGTGGGGGGATAGAGTAATACCAAACATGGATTGCAGATTAGGATTAGTTCTATCTGCACACAAGGGTCTGGATTCAGCACACATAGGTATCGCTGCAACTATTTCACTACTAAAGCAGCGTTACTGGTGGCCAGGTCTTACTAAACAGACCAAGGGCTCTGTCCTTAAGTGCGACATCTGTCAGCAGATGAAGGGTTCCACCGTAGCACGTCCACCACAAACACCACTACTGATATCAGACAGACCTCGTGCATGTGTCTATTTGGACCACTGCAGCCCCTTACAATCTGACGGGGCTTACAAGTACAGCTTGGTGGCAGTAGAATCAAGCCCTAGATTCCTGTGGGTTTGGCCTCATCGCTCGGCTGATGCCCGAACTGCTATAAAGGATTTGTGAGTCTTTATAGGGACATACGAAATTGGCACATTACATTCCGACTGTGGCCCTGCATTTAGCTCATGGGCTTACAAAGAAGCCACTGGAAGTTTGGGTGTGCTCTTGCGGTGCTCCTCCCCGTATCATCCTGAGGGAAAAATCGATCGTGGAGAGGAAGAACCGGGACTTAAAGCAATCCTAACAGCTAGGGTATTAGGCTCGGGTGGCAGTTGGGTCAATCAACTATATGGGGTCCAGAGCGCACTCAATAACATGCCAAGAAGTTCCCTAGGGGGCCATACTCCATACGAAGTCCTGTTCGGGATTTGAATGTGGGTACCCAACCTCGATTGTGGCAGCAAAGTGGCGGATGAAAAACCATTTGACATCAATGATCGTGTGGCTGTTTTACAGGAACTCAATGAATTCCGGGCATTACAAAGCAATGACCATGTAAAACCCACCGCCACTGGGGAAGTGAAAGCTGTTCTGGCAAGACCTGCCTGGGTCCCGAAGATTGGGATCCTGGTCAGAGAAAAAACAGTGGACAGAAAATAATTTTGGCCCTCTTACAGAGCGCCTGTACTTGTCCTGGCTGTCGAAGGAACAAGAACAGTACTTCTTCCGCCTCTTGCCGGCAAGAAAGAGAAGAGATTTGTCTCAATCGATATGATCAAACCACACTATGGGCCTGATTACAATGGCAGACGGACTTAAGTCCTTCCGCCATCGTCACGGGGAGTGGTCCCGCAAGTGCAATCACAATGCGACTGCCGTTGTGGCGGTCGCATTGTGCATTTTTACCATTGCGGTGGGTGCTGCTGGCTGCAGCACTCGCTGCAATGGTAAAAATGCAAGTTTTGCATTTTCCTGCACTACGTGGCAGGCACCATGCGGTGCCTGCCACAGGGTGCAGGGAAATGTTGGGGGGCACCATAGGTGCCCCCCCGTACAAAACTTGACTGGCCCTGCTGAAGCGGGGCATGCTACGGGCCCCCAAAGTACATCCCTGCCAGCCTGTGAATGGCGGTTGAACCGCCATACACAGGCTGGCGGGGATGCAGCATCCTAATCTGGCGGACGGTGCCTGCTAGGCACTGCCACCATTTTGTGGATGCAGGGTGGGTCCGACAGGCAATCGTAACGATTGCCTGTGTCGGACTCGTGGCAGACGGATTTCCCGTCTGCCAGATAAGGATGGCGGGCGGAGAATGGCCACACGATGGCGGTGAATCCGCCACCAGCAGGCTGCCGGTGGCGGATTCACCGCTATCCTAATCAGCCCCTATGTGGCAGATACTCAACAATAGGCCGCATGGGCTCCTGGATAGTCACCGATCTCCTCTCGCTACCATACAGGAAGTTCAGATAGAAAGATTATTAACCTTTGAAGATTCTACTCTATGAACTGAAGGAGTTACCAACAATGGAATGGAACTTGTACCTGTTGAAACTGAACAGCAACAAACTACAAATGAAACACAGATCTCAATTGAGCCTAATACCAACATCTATGTGACTATGTCTCCACAGGAGACATCTGCCAGTTCTACAAAATCTGCTGAGCTACCAAAGATAGATCGAACTGCGTCTGGCTACTTCAACGATTTTGATACTTTCTCACAAGCAAACCTGGGTTACCGCCACCGCCAGTTTCCCACAAACAACAAATCTGTGTATTCTACATTTGGCTGAAAAATACTTACCTTGTTTTTCCCTGGCTACAGCTCTGGATTGCAACTGGTCTACTGTTTCTAGTCCTTTGGATAGGTGTAGTGACTGTCTTTTTCTTACTCCTGAATGGACATTACCTCCCAGAACGCTCTGCAGTACAGCGTGCAAACTTCGTCCTGAAACCGCATACATCATCACACAGTGAACAAAGAGACCTGTCCTTAGTGAACATTACAGCAGTTCCAGTTCCTGAAGGAATAGTGTGTTACAGAGTTTCCTATGATGTGTATGGTCCAACTGAACTTTTAAAAATAAGATATTTATTTGAAATTTCTCTAAGTGATATCATCACCTCTAGTACTTTCTCTGATGTTTGGGACTTTGAAACTGTAAATTCAATGCTGTCTGATTTAGAACAATCTGCTGCATTTTCAAATGATGAATTGTTTGACGATACATTTAATTTTGACACCATGTTTTGTTATCAACACTATAGTCACCATTTCTTGCACAAAGCAAGTATTCCACGTAATGCTTTCGCTTACTATCAATGGAAACATTGTCCAACACCACCGAAATGTAGTTCAACAACATTTGCACCAAAGTTCGCTTATTTTCTGGGTTTAACACTTCAGACCCGTCCTCTTATTATTATAAGCTTGCACCTACACCTGCAAAGAAAAATATGCTAACTAACACCAAGCTGGTATACTCTGCTCCTTTTATTTCCCAACTGTCTTTACAATAACTTTTGGAGGGACGCCATAGACACAAAATTTATCTGGGGGACTAAAGATTGGCAGGTTCAGGGAACTGAGGCCTTATTTAGAGCGTGCCTCATACCACATCAGATAATCTTCCTGAAAGATACAGTGCAACACACTTCCTGTCTTGGACTAGCCAAGATCAAGGACTTGAACACACCTCGGATTCCCTTTCTTACGCACTTTGAGGGATGGCAAAAGTACACACAACACAGTGAGGATACACTGGATGCCATACTACACAATGGTTCTTACAATTCATCAGACCCCTATTGGAAGGGATGGTTGGTTGGTTGGTTTGGCCTATCGACACAAATAGGTGTCAGTCAAGATTCAGGGGTACCACCGAAGGGTTTAGTTTCCATAGGCCTGATCAGCGATACCTACAATCAGAACACTCGGGGTGGTGACATCTTACAGTGTTGGGAAGTTATGCCTAGAGTGGCTAAAGACCTCAACACTGTCCCAAGTGAAACAATACTTATCCCTTCTCTCGGATGATATGGATCTTAGGGATTTTTAGTTAGGTCCCCAAAAGCCACGTCAAAAGTGTTTCTTATATTCTTTTTACAACGAGCTATGGAAAATCTCTCAACAGGAGGCTATTGAGAGATTGAGATTATTCACTGGGCAACATTGTGTCTTCTGCAATAGATATAATGGAACAGGATTTGTCTATTTTACAACATGGACAATTGCGATCCATTCTATTACTTAAGCTGGACGCTGCAATCATTGCGTTCTGGCCACGTGCCCTGGCGTTATATCAACAGCATATCTCTGTTTTCTGCATACAATCTAACGGAAAGACAGATAGTAATGGCACGGAGAGATGCAAAATATACCATGTTGCACATTGAAAAATTGGACCTTTTACTGTGGCTGAATCACCTTCCACAGAGTGGTTAATCCATGGCTATATAACACTGCCAGTCACGACTTTCCAATTTCAATACTGTCTCCAGTATCACCCAGTAGGCAGGTATGAAGCGCTCGGAGAGGGATACATACATGAGTACTGGGAATTACCATACAGATTTAGATGCAGGAATGGGGACACTGAAGTTTTTCTCAGCAGTTCAAACTGTGAAACTGCTCCAAGTGGGTCCTTAGTTTGCAGGGGCATTTCGCTTCACAGAGCCTTTAATGCTTCAGTTGCAAACCTGTCCTGTCACTTGAAGGGTTCCACAGCTGCCATGACTCATCCGGTGTTCGAGTTGCTCGCGAATGGGAACTATTTGATGTTGACTGATTAAGGCTGTTGTGGGATGGTACAGGGCATCGCATATCTAGTCACAGTAAGTTCCAGGGTTACTTGTTGGATGCAAGTATTGTTTTCACCCACCCACACAGTTAGGGAGGCAACGCTATGGCCTTCATTGAATGTTTCCTTTATATGGTTGGATTCTCTCAGCAGACTGAAAGCCATGCTTTTTCAGAAGGATGTGGCCTTAACCTCAGCCCAAGAGACTTTTGATCTCCAGGTTGCAAGGTCTTCATCTGAGATACAGGCACTAGTCCAAACGAACTTCCCGCTCCATTTTCAGGGAAATGGTTCATCGTATCTTTAACATATCTGATACGAGGGGATCATACACCTATTTAAGACCATAGGTTCTGGACGCTTGAGCACCTTTTAGGCAATCTTCGGGGTTATTCCAGCATTTATACACTTCGTATTGGGAAGCGTTTTTGGAGGGCTTCCGCTGGTCCTACTATTTGTAGTGGGTATCCTTGTTTTAATTGTTTGCTACGCAATGGATGGCCCATTTCATCGAGAGATGGAAAAAGCACTGGTAGTGCGACGTTGCTGTGAACGCATGGTACTCCATCTGGGCACACTTTGGCTTCAGGAGCTAAGCGAGCCTTGGTTCCTATAGTTCAGACCAGTCTGGGTTGACTGCATCTTGCCTGTGCGCCGCTTCCTATTCTGCGGATACAAATGCGTGTTGGACATATGTCTGACTCTTGCATCGGTTGCGCCACCAGACATAGACGCTCGACTAGACCCCTTAAAGGCCCACGTGTTAGTGTCCTCAGCGTATTCCCATGTTGATGATGGCATTCTTAGAGCCTCCACAGGATGCTTCAGCTCCTGTCGGACCGGACACCGGCTCTACAAAATTACTATTCCCACTTAACTGGTGTGGAGTCTTTTGTGGTGTTTTCACAGTGTTACTATTCGATGTGTGGCACAAATATTTTAGCAAAAGACACACAAATGATCGACTTGTGCAATTTAAAATCCGACTTCACCATAAGTTGTGATTTTAAATTATGAGTCCAGAGACACCAAACTTGAAAAGAATGAGTGTTGGATTGCGGAGGGGTAAAATTTACTATTCCCACTCCAGTCAGTGCTACAGTAGGGAAAGCGCTGGATTGCAGAGGGGTAAAATGTACTATTCCCACTCTAGTCAGTACAACAGTAGGGAAAGTACTGGATTGCAGAGGGGTAAAATTTACTATTCCTACTCCAGTAAATGCAACAGTAGGGAAAGTGTTGGATAGCGGAGGGGTAAAGTTAACTATTCCCACTCCAGTCAGTTCAACATTAAAAACAAACTAAATATCTTCAACATAATAAAAGTATTTAAAAAAATAAGTAAATAAAAAAATATATAAATATGTTGAAAAAAAAATATATAAAAATTTAAAAAAGTAAAAATATATTATAATGTTAAATACATATTACAAATACCAACAAATATTATAAACAAAATACAAAAATGATTTTCATACAAAATATTTTCAATTAGAAATTATTTATTAACAAAAACATTAATTATTACATAAATTTACTTTAGTTACTTCCCACCCTATAACACCACAAAACTCACATACTGCACCTAAAAATGTATTTACACTATTAATATAAATATTCAACAAATACACTTTCATTAAATATTCATTATTAAATATAATCAATGTACCTCCCACAATATTCACACACAACACAATTATTAAATTAATAATTATTAATTTTAATAAAATTATTAATTGCTTAAAATTGATTTACTTCCCACCCCATGCCCCTACAAAACCCAGAACCCACATCTAAAATGTAAAAAAAATAATTTATTTGCACAATTAACATAATTAATTATCAATTAAACAAAATTATAATTCATTAAAATTAATTAACTTCCCACCCTTTACCCCTATAATCCCCACAAACCGCACCTAAAATTGAAGTTTAAAAACATTAAATACACAACTAAAATTAATTTTCAATTAAATAACTGATAGTATTTAACTAATTATAAATTAAGTAAACGTAATTTACTCCCCACCCTTTACCCCTATAAACCCAAACCCCCCCCAAAAATGTAATTAAACAATTAACATATTAATTAATTAATATTAATTATCAACTAATTGATTAATTAAAAATAAATTACTTCCCACCCTTTGCCCCCATCAACCCCACAACCCGCACCAAGAAAAAAAAATAATACACAATCACCATAACCCCTTGAGTGCGGCAATCGGACAAAGACCAGGGCTCCCATTTACCTTGATCCATTCCTGTCACATGCAATAGGCCCAGCCACACAAGTGGCACAGCTTTCTTATGGGCACAAGTTGGGTAAAGCTGGATGGTAGGAATTTTGTTGATTCCTAAAGTTTCCATCACAGAAATGTAAGGAAAATGATTGATTTCAGGCAAAGTTTGAGGTTTGCATTGTGGGTAAGAAAACCTCATGGGATCCATCCAAGGAACATCGCCCTGGACTCCCGCTGGTGTCTAGTTTTAAAAAACGTGCAGGTTTGATAGGTTTACCTAGGTACTGCCTGAGCTTGGCCCCAAAATCCACAGCTACGCACTTTGCACATAAAGGGTCAGTTTTGAGTGGAAGAATATGATGCATCCAAGCTGCGTTTTGGGCCGATTCCTGTTGCCGACACTATGCATACCCACACAAGTGAGGTACCATTTTAATCGGAAGACTTAAGGGAATGCTGGGTGAAAGGAAGTATGTGGCTCCCCACAGATTCCAGGGCTTTCCATCACAGAAATGTGAGGAAAATTGGTTTTTGTAGTCAAAGTTTGCGGTTTACAAGGGATTCTGGGTAAAAAAAAACGGTGAGTGCCACACAAGTCACCCCACCCTGAATTGCCCTAGGTATCTAGTTTTCAAAAATGTGCAGGTTTGCTAGGTTTCCCTAGGTGCCTGCTAAGCTAAAGCCAAAAATCACAGCTACCCACTCTGCAAAAAATGGGTACATTTTGAGTGGAAAAATGTGATGTATCCATGTTGCGTTTTGAGCCATTTCCTGTCATGGACACTAGGCCTACCCACTCAGGTGAGGTATCATTGTTATCAGGAGACTTAGGGGTATGCTGGGTGGAAGGAGGTTTGTCGCTCCAAACAGATTCCAAAACTTTCCATCACAGAAATGTGAGGAAAATGTGTATTTTTTGTCAAAGTTTGAGACTTCCAAAGGATTCTGGGTAAAAGAACCGAGTGAGAGTCATCCCATCCTGAATTCCCCTGTGTCTAGTTTTAAAAAATTTACAGGTTTGCTAGGTTTCCCTAGGTGCTGGCTAAGCTAGCGTCCAAAATCCACAGCTACCCACGTTGGAAAAAAAGAGTCAGTTTTTAGTGGAAAGATTTCATGCATCCATGCTGTGTTTTGACCTTTTTCCTGTTGCAGGCACTAGGCCAACCCACACAAGAGGTATCATTTTTTTTTTCATAACAGATTTTATTTTAGGTTTAAAGTGTCTGTGATATTGTTGTCCAACGGACTACATCTTTACATATGGGTATACATGAATAGTGAATAATGTTACATCGCCAGAGTATAACAATTCAACTACAACAATTCAACCCCAATGTATTAGTTCCTCTTTGGTAAAATGCAACACTTCCAGATACAGTCCATAGTCTAATGATGATATTTCACAGCGTGTATCATATCCTTGGATTAAATGTCCGGATTTCAGAGTCCATAACATCCATCGTTGTCTGCTGTGGCAAAACAAGGCCACGGTAATCTGCCCATCTTTGCCAGATTTTTGGGTGTTTCTGTGGGGATCCGCGCGCCTGGAAAACTGGTATTTCTACCCTCATGCAAAAGTCCATCCCAGATTGCCATGCCCTGACTGTAGGGGAGGTGTCGGATTTCCATAGCCTGGCTATGTCTCGTTTAGCGAGGTTTAGGCGTAGCCATAGAAGGTGGTGTTTATACCTGTTGCCACCAATCTCATCAGTGAAATGGAGTAGTGTTAGTCTAGGAGACTTGGGGAGTTCCCATCCCAGGATTTCTGTTAGGCATGCGAGTACTCCGGACCAGAACCTATCTAAGGCTGTACATGTCCATACTGTGTGTAAAAATGTGCCCTCATCCCTCCGGCATCGTAAACATATGGGGTGTCGTGGCCAAAACTCCTCAGGATCGCACGTTGCAAAATTTGGTCCACCTCTCGACACCACCACGGTCTGACTATGTGTACACAGACTCCATGGAGTGGTCAAGCGGGGGAAGGGAAGGAAGGGGACAGCGTGGAGGGAGACCTGTGAAGAAAACAACAATAGGTGTAACTAGTGATATAACCTATAGCAGCTTCCGTCTTAGTCTAACTCTCAGAAATAGTAGTGATGAACCTGAAGAGTATACCTGTAAAGAAAGATAAAGCCTCCTCTTCAATTCTGCAATTCAATAAGTTCAGACATTGGATTTCAGCTAAATCTGGAGGTGACACATAATGATCAACATTATACCTTTAGTCGACAGAAATGCATCGCTACTGAGGGCTCACAGAACCTAAAACGACATACCCCTTAGTTACTCCTTTTCGCAGAGACAGGGGTGTGGAAGAGCCGTCCTCCTGCTCACTCTCTATACCCCTGTTTTTAGACACATAAAGAAACAGGCGTAACTAATAAGACATAGTAGGAAGCACACCAATATGTTCAGGGCTTGAAGACTTGTCCTCTGTTCAATATGTCTTGAGCAGAGGAGTAAGGTCGTCGGTAAGGGCACTGTACCGTCACACACGAGAACATGCACCCTCTTCTAGGAAAGCGTGACCCCCACTTGGAAGAAACGACTTGAACACAAAAAATGCAAAGCCCACAGCTCCGGGCAGGAAACCAAAGTTAAAGTAATGCGATTTGTAAATCAATCGCCAGTTCAGGGCTAGGAACTAGGTTGGTTTTCCCCGCATGAACCGAATGGTTCGCCAACGCGAGAAAACCTCCTGTTTTAGTTTTTTCCCCAACGGGAATATTTCCAGAAAGTACAACACCCGACAAGAGGGAGGGCTTGGCTGCAAGGTTGCTCTGCAAGGAACTTGAAGTGAGTTCCACCAACAGAGCAACTGACCGAAGCAGCGTGATTACTCCCACAGTCGCCACCACAAGGAAAGGAGCCCACTGTTTTGAGGAGAATAAGTCAAGGTTATTTGGTGCTCGAAGCACCCTTACCCGCCTCCTTCTTCACAGCAGCTCGAAGAATAAAGTAATCGGCGTCTCACCGAGGCTCAGCGCGTCCTTTGAAGGGAACGCCTCAGACCAGCGCTGACGTCATTGACGTCATAACCGCGGAGGCTCATGGGTTTTGTAGTTCCCAATCCTAATGTCGCTTTCTAGGATGTAGCTGCAGTGTTCTTCTGCTCCCCTTTGCGTGAGACGCAACATGGGGGGAGTCGATCAACACAGCTCTCCATAGTCTGTAGCGTGTGTAGTAAGCCCTATGAAGGTACTTAAATTGGATGAGTCGTAAGCGTGATGAAATAGCAGCCCCCCCAGGAGGACTCCAAAGCATCCATCCAATCATTGGAGTCTAGTGGGCCTATATCAGTTTGCTAAAAGGGGTTCTATGTCTCAAGTGTTGTGGTGCTGTGTGTAATGAGGGATTGGTAGACTTTTTAAATTTTATGATCACGTAGGTCTCCCATCAAGAGTTTGCCCTCCAAAGGGTTGAAGTCTGGAAGCGACTCTACATGGCTATGTGGGGTGTGATGGCATGACGGAGCTGTAAATATCTATAGAACTGGGAATTAGGCATTGAGAATTAGTCTTTCAAACTCCTGGAATGATTTGAGTGTAAGGCCATGCAAGACATCCCCAATAGTGGAAATTCCTATTCGGTCCCACCTGCGGATGACCTGGAGATCCGCCAACTGGGGCAACAGTTTGTTGTGCCACAGCGGTGTTTTGCGTGTGATGCGCACCCACAAGCCCATCCTCCGGAGAGATTGCCGCTAGGAGAAGATTACTACTTTGGGAGGTAAAGTTTGGATAATCGATCTGCTGTATAGATATGAGGTGAGAGTAGGGTCATCCAGTATCCAGCATTCTACTGAGTACGCTGGATCGTCACTGGGTCCCTACCACCAGTCATTCAGTACCTGAAGGTGTGAGGCCGTGTGATAGGCATGTACATCTGCGGCTGCAATCCCACCACAGTACGTTGACTGGAAGCAGGTGCAAAGAGCAACGCGGGATGCACCACCTCCCCAGAGGAATTGCCCTAACATAGCGTTGATGTGTCGAAACCAGGATGGTGAACTCGGATACGGGTGGTTCTATGGATGGTAGAGTAATTGTGGGAGAGATACCATCTTAAATATCGAGGACCTCCCATAAAGAGATAGTGGTAGCCCCGCCCAAAGTCGTGTATGTCAGTTTGCACCTTTTCAGTGGTGGCGCCTATATTCCGATCCAAAGAGGTCTTTGGATTCTCTGACAGGAAGACCCCTAGGTATTGCAGTCCCTCTGTGGCTTGTGTCAGGTTCTCTGCCCAGTTATTGTGCCCCAGGGTGCCCCGTAGTGGCCAGATGGTCGATTTTTGTATGTTCATTTATAGGCCGGACGTTGCCCCGAATATCCGCAATATCTGCAGAATTCTAGGGCCAGTTTTGTATGGGTCTGTAAGAAAAAATAGTATGTCATCTGCGTATAGCGCTATACGATCCAAAATGTCAACTGTCCACTCAAAACCCCTGATCAGGCGTCTTTCCGGACCAAGATGGCAAGAGGCTTAATAGTCAGCGCAAAGAGGAGGGGTGATAGGGGGCACCCCTGTCGCGTAACGCGTCTAACGGAAAAGGGGGCTGAAATACTGTTTGCTACTCGAACTGCGGCAGTTAGGTCGGTATATAAGAGTCTAATATATGCTATGAACTGTGGGCCAATGTTATAGCATTTTAAGAGTGCGAATAGGTATGTCCAGCTGATTGAAATGAAAGCTTTGTCCATATACGCCAACAGCAAGGCGGCAGGTCTGCCCAGGCGATCTACCACTGTTATCGCATTGTGGGCCCTCCTGATATTATGGCGGGTGGAGCAGTGAGGCATAAGACCAGCTTGATCTAGGTGGACCAGGTCTGACATATACGGTATTAATCTATTTGCAAGGACTTTGGTGAGTATTTTTGCCTCAGTGTTTAGGCGGGATATAGGGCAGTAAGAGGTATGGTGTTCAGGTGGTCTGCCAGGCTTGGGAAATACCACTATTTCAGCATGTCGACAGTCTGGTGGCAGCTGCATATTTTTAACCGCTTCTTGAATTACGCTGAGGAGGTGGGGTCCCAATTGGGCTATATAAGCCTTGGAGAATTCGCTGGGGTAACCGTTTGGGCCAGGGGCTCGGCCTGTTTGCAATTCTGATACCGCTGTTGTTTGTTCTTCTAAGGTAATGGGTGTACTGTATGCATCCTTGGCTTATAATTCCTGTTCATTGCAGAAATAACACAAGAGTAGCCTATTTTGTATTTAATAATGTTTGCTCATTTTGCACTATGTATTTTATAAATTGCTATTGTCGTGTATGCATTTTAAGCTTTGGTTACCAGGCTGATATTTTAAACATTTTTTTGTGTTTTAATAATGTTTTAAAGAAACGTATGGTTGCATGATATGTTTTCTTTTATGACATTAAGTTGTCGAATAAAGTATTTTTTTTTTTTACTTGGGTGTATCTAGGGCTTTCCGTGTGTCATCTAATATGGCTCGTGGTGGTATGTCATCAAGAAACCTCTCCATTAGTGAGATGTGTATGACTTCCCTTGGTTTGTATAGCTCCCCATAGAATTGTGCAAGGCTAAGTACTATTTCCGCCAGGTCTGTGAGGGTTTCTACCTGTATATTGCACTGTCTACACAGGCCATACAGTAGTTTGCCAGACTGGTCTCCCCACTGATAGATTCTGCTCTGGGATGCCAGCCATGTGCGCCGCGCCTCGTCCATCAGTTCGCTTTGATACTGTTGTTGGGTAAGGCATAGGTTTCTACGAATTGTGTGTATCGTCTTTCTGTCCCTGTCTCTCTAGCGTTATCATGCAGGCTTCTAATTGTGTGAGATTATGTGCCTGGCGTTTACGTTCTGCTGTTGTATAACTAATATCCATCTCTCAAATGGTTGGTTTCATGGCCTCCCATAATATTTCTGGGGAGGAGCTGGTTCTATATTGAGGGTGAAATATTCTACCACTGCTTTATGGATGTGGGATCTTTACTTTTAGTTTTGCATACGCCGGGGGAGAGTCTCCACCAGAATGTGCACCGATGCGGTCCTATTGAGAGTTGTATCGTGATTGGGGAATGGTCGGATAATCCCCAGGCCATAATTAGGGCATCTGATACTCTTTGGAGGTAATTCTCTGGTATAAATATATAATCTATCCTGGAGAAGGTGTTGTGTGCAGAGGAGTAGTATGTGTAGCAAGTATCATGTGGGTAAAGTGCTCTCCAGGTATCAACCCAGCAACCCATATCTGCAAGGGATTGAAGCTTTGACTCCCTTGGCCTCTCTATAGTTCTTGATGGTCGCCCCCTCTCAGCGGACATATTCATCACATCATTCCAGTCTCCTCCCATGACTGCAAGACACTCGGGGGAAAGCCCCCAAACATCTACAAAGCAAGCAAAGCTCTGAGGAAGTGAGGGAGGGGCATAGACACTATCAATCACTATATGCTCTCCATATATAGTCCCTTGGACTAAAATGTATCTCTCATATGGATCGACGCATCAGCGGGAAACTAGGAATTGAATTCGGTGATGCACAAGAATGGCCACCCCCCCCTGGAGCCCCATGTGAATCCTGCATGAAATACCTGTTCATAACCATATCATCTCTTGTAGTAGCAGTATGTCGGCTTTTATCTGTTTTACCTGATGGAATATCGCGCCCCGCATAATTATGTCTAGCAGATCCTTACATTCCAGCTTACAATTCACATTTGACCCAGTGGAGCCTCATCCGCTTGTGTCGACATTGATATGTGATGGACAATAATAGAATTGCAACTGCATGGAGGTACATCTGTCTGGTGTGCCAGTCTCTATGCATTGGGTTAAAACAATAAACGGAAAACCCCATAAACATTTCTTCCCCCGTCCCAATACCTCAAAACAGTTGAAGCATCTGTCACGGATGGAAAACAATATCGACCCCAAGGGGGTTTGATAGCGTGTTCATCCAATGGATCCCCGAACACCCTTGAACCATGGTGGCAACATAAGATAAAGAGTAAGGGTTCCAGCCCGATGTATAGTGTCAGTTAGTTGCACTTAATTACAATATTGGTGCTTTAATTTCAATTCCATAGGTAGACGTTTAAGCCATTTATGCTGTGTAGAAGCCTCCACTGCTGAGGTGTATCCCCGCTCGTCGTTCCGTATCTTGGAGAGCCACGTTGACCTGGATAGATGTCGCTGTTTACCCTTCTGTTGTGTTCGTGTGCAGCGGGATTCTCCAGTTGAGGAATCTGAGCCGCGGCGTGGCGGGGTCTGTGGCTTAAGTTGTCTTAGTTTATCTGTCCAGTTAAAAACTTCTTCTGGTGTGTCAAAAAATAAGGTAAGGAAGTTGTACACAACCCGCAAGCGAGCTGGGAACTGGTGCGATACATGATTTTTAGATCCCGTCGGCGCGTCTTGGCTGCTTGGAAAGATTGCCGTTGCTGCAGAACCATTTTGGTATAATCTGGGATATCATGATTCGATGCGAGTCGTAAAAGAGGACTCCTTTCATCCTGCCATGTTTGAGGACAAGGTCGTGGTAATTCAAGAAGCGCAATAATGGGCGGTGGACTAGCTCCTGGTGGTGGGCGCTGCAGTACGGCTCTATGCGCACGTTCTATGTTAAAGCATGGGGAGAGGACATCTGCCGGGATCCATGAGGTGAGCCACTCCGACACAAATTTTCCGACGTTGTTACCTTTGCAGTTTGAGGAAGCCCACAAAGCGGAGGTTATTTCTGCAGGCCCGCCCCTTAGCGTCCTCCACCCGCGTCGCCAGGCCCTTGGTTAGTTTTTCTAGGGAGGAATCTTTGGTCTGAAGTACGGAAACTGCATCTTCCACTCCTGAGATCCTGGATTCTGCCTCGGTTAGTCGCTCAACCGCTCCCTGGAGGTCCTGGCGCAGCAACGACACCTCTGAGCCGACTGCGCCAATTTGAGTCTCTAGCGCTTCTCTTGTTTGGGTGATCGCTGCTAATAATGCGGCATTGTCTGGCGGGGTATTAGGGCTTCCCTCTGCGTCAGCCGCCTTGGCCCCAGCCCCTGTGCATCGGTCCATGGTATTCTGCTTGGCGGCACTGTCTGCCGTTTTATCTTTGGCCATGGTGGTGCTGTGTGGCTGTTAGGTTCCCCCGTGTATTGGGCTTATGATAACAAGCTCTGCTTTGATGCAATGCAGCGGGATCTTTTGTTCCCTTATGGAGGTCGCTGTGGCGGTAGGCCAGGGATGGCCCTCTCATGCCACAAGCCGTACCTGAACCTAGTCCGGCCACTTCTGTGAGTGTGAGATGACACCCCCCACCCCTATTGGGCGCCTCAGCTCTGCATTGTCTTCGCCCCCGTTAACACTCGGTTGAGCGGGAGGCTATGCACGGACTCCCAGGCGGTCCTAAGGGAACCGATCAAACCTTCCCCATGCAGTTCTCTAGGTTGGTTCCTTGGTGTGAGGCAAGAGCAATTTCAGTGTGTTCCTCGATGTGACTCGCGCTCACAGGAACCAGCCCTGGTCTCCGCAATAATTTCCACTCTACAGTTGCATGGGTGTGCCTGGCCCAATCCTGCACTGGGGGCACCCTTCGCCGCGGTCCAGCAGCTCACTGCCCCGATTACAGGCAATCCAGGACACTTTGGCAGCCCCGCCCGGCGCGTGCCTGCGTCCCGGAGTTACCGCAGTCCGCGCGGTTGGGTCCGGGGTCCTCGGCAAGCAGGCCTCACTCACCGAGTGGCACTAGGCCCAGCCACAGCACACCTTCTTCTACGGGCGGACATCCCAGCACGTCTAAGGCCCCATCGTAGGGCCGCAATATCACTCTCCGTGGGGTGTATTTTGCCTTCGCTCTTTGACCACATTTAGTCGCGGACCCCGGGCTTCACCACCCGGCACCTCCGCCTCTCAGCACGCTTGTGTATCGCGGCCACACCAAGGCCGCTGATGCGCAGGCTCAATGTCTACTGCTGTTCTGGGCTCCGAAACACCACTATCTCACTGAATTGAGCTCGGTGAGTCGCGTCTCCGCTTCGTCTGTACTTTCGGGCACTATTCATGGAATTGTGGCAGTAACTGGCACGGTTTCAGCCGGATTAGAGATCGAGCTGGCGGAGCTGGTCTAAAGTGCATCCGCCATGTTGGACCCTTGGCCACGCCCCCGTGAGGTATCATTTTTATCAGAAAATATATGGGAGCATAGAATAGCAGAACATTTCTTAGTACTGATTGGATTTTACTGCATTTGTGCCTTCTAAATGTAAACCAGTGTTTAAGATAGAAGACATTCTGAAAAATACAGTCTAAATCATATGCTAGTAGTGGTATCTACAAATTCAGAGATGCACAAATAACCACTGCTCCTAAACTCAATATCATATGCCAGTTTCAGAAATGCATAGGTTTTCTTGATACCCATTATTCACTCTACACATTTTACCATGTGACTTGGCCTGTACTCAGTACACAATGAAAAACCATTGTACGATGCAGCTCAGTTGTTGGCTCTGGGTACCTTGGGTTCCAGAAGAACCTACAAAGCATATATAATCCCACAACCAGAAGGGCATAGCAGAGGTAATGGTATATTGCTTATGTAAATCGGCCATCGTAACAAAAAGTTACAGATAAAAATGTTGTTGCGAATGGCTGTTTTTTCGTACTCATTTTCAACATTTCTTTATTTCAACAGTTAATTTCTTTGGGACAATCTTGAGGGATCCACACACATGTTCCTTTGTTGAATTTGGATTTCTTTCCATGTTTCCAAAATCTATAGCTTACACTGGTCTCTAGCACAAACTGAAAGCAGGTTGAGAGCACAAAAAATAGGAATAATGGACTACCTCTTTGAAAAATGCCAAAACTATGGTAAAAAAAATGTTTTTTATTCAGATCGGCATGTTCCTGAACGCTTGGAGGATTGTGACTTTAGCACAGCAAACTGTTCGTTGATGCGGCTTTTAGAAAAAAAAACAGACTCTTTTATCCAGAGCACTTTTTTCCTATCTTTCCCCAAAAACTCAGGGGCATACTTATTAAAAAGTAAAGCAACGCAGCACAGCAAGTCACCTTGCTGCACTGCGTTACAGGGAAAGGGTAGGAATGTACCGTATTTAACACAATACAGTGCATTCCAGCCTTTTCCCCCCCAACACTGGCACACAATGGGCTGCCTAGTGCCAACACATGCACCCTTGCACCATGATGCAAGGGTATCTGCATTGCATGCAGGTTTGTTTTTGTGCAGGAAGGCATATTCTTCAATCTATGTGTGCTGCAGAATGCAGCACACTTAGAAAGAGTAAGTAAAACGCAGAAATGAAGATATTTCTCCTTGTTACGCCTCCCCTAGAAAGGCATATCTTTTTGGCTCATTCCCAGGTCTACCAGTAATGGTAAATCTGGGAATGCTTCAAAATCCATTGGGATTGCATGTGAAGACCCACGCAATGCAAACGGAACGCCTTCCCAGGGCAGATTAACACAATGCAGAGATTTGTGCTGCGTTGCGTTACTTCTGATTTATCAAGCCACTCAAGGCAATGCATAGTGGCCTTACCTGGCTTGACAAATCGCATTTGGGGGCTGTGTCGCGCAGGCACCACGTTGCATGGTGTAAAAGCGAAGCAACCCCCTTCATAAATATGGCCTTCAAAATGTAGCTTTATTTTGCCTATTTTCCTAATCCCCTCCAGAGGAATCCACAAATAGGGGTGGGGAGTTAACTACACTCTGCGGGTGGAGTTTGTGGAATTTTGCGAATCCGCGCGCCGCTGGGAGAGCGGAGTTCAGCAAAAAAACTTCGATTCCACTGCGTGACGGAGTTTGTCCCCGCCGCCCACCCCTAGCCTCGCTCGTCTCTAACATCAGCCATATTTCAGCAACGTTACAAGGAAAAACAGGTGTTATAGTGCCTTACTTGCCCCCCTTAAGAGTTCTTGCTGCAGTCACTCAGTTAGTAACCCCAGGCTTGGATCAAAGCAAAGGCTCCTGGGCTTAAAGCCCTTGCGGCATACTCCGCTTCCTCACTACGCCACCGTCACTTTATGAGCAGAGAAAAACAACAGACTTTGCTGCTGCCAGAGTACAAGCATAGAGAGAGTGAAGCCCTGCCCATGACAGACTGCACCTCCAAATACAGCCTCGCTCTTGCAAGGTCATTCTTCAAATGCCGGCCCCTGTGTGCGCTGCTACCAGACCTCCTCCTCTTCAAGGAAGCTTTTGGGGGATGAGTCTCTCTGACTCGCAGCTCTGCCTTGTGGAGATACTGCGGAGATTGTGAGGTTATGTTTTAGCTTCAGTTATTATACAATTCGTACGCCGGGATGATAGCTGCTGAGACTTTTGAAGACTGCGATTGCCTGGCTTTAAATATAAAGCCAGAGTGCTGACTTTCTTAGTCAATCACGGATGACGTTGGGTACCATGCTGCTAGAAAATAAGTTGTGGATAGAACTCAGTGGTCCAAAGTAAGTGCGTAAGTGAACACTCTGTTGATTTGTATTGCACTGTGTTTATTTAATGTACAGTTGAAAGTCTCTGTTTTGCTATCAGACGGGGAAGGCTATGGTGACTTGTGTCTAGTGCCCGACGCAGCACTAGGCGGTCTAAGGAATTCATGCAGGTGCCACAAAAGCTCCCCCTCCCTCGGCAAGGCTGCCTGTGGCTGGATCATGCTGACAGTCCTCGACACTTCGCCGCTGGGGGCACCGGAACTGCCCTGCCTGCCATCGATCTAGGCCGGCAGGCACTGCAGTCATCACGCTAGGATGACAGGGATCTAATTAGGGTGGAGCGGAACTCAGCAGAATTGCTCGGAGTTTTTATGCAACTCTGGGGAATTCTGCCTAGTGAACTCCAGCCATCCACAAACCCAGGGTACCTTTAGACTCCACATGATGTTGGAAAAAGAGGACACAAATTTGCAGTGGACACCTTATGGGGAACAAAGTTATGGAGCCTTAAGCGCGAACTATCCCAAAAAGGCTCAGCCCGGGGGGGGGGGGCAGCAGTTAGGGGTTAACCACTTCAAAATTACATCACAGAATTAGAAAACATTTAATAATATTAAACATCCTATGAGCATAGGTTTGATTCATTGGATTGCAAATATAAAACAGAGCATGTTTTGTGTGTAAATGTGATGTAATAAAAACATTATTTTTAAATAATGGTGTCAAATATTATAATGGTGGACAAATAAATTAAACATGCTTCTAATCATGAATTGCAGTCTGGCATAAAGTGCAATCAAATCAAAGTTTTTATATCATTTTGCCAGATTAAGCTGAAATTGGAGGTCCTGCAATCTCAGACTGAGCCTACATAAATTATGGTTCACAAGAAGCAGCAGATAAGGTTGCATCCTTTTAGATGGGAAGCTTTCAGAGATATACTGATAATGCTATATCTGTATAAAGTAGTCAAGGTCTGCTTTAAGGCTGGGGTTCACTGTCAACATTTTTATTAGAGAAAAATAGGATTTGTAATGCCTAGGTATGACCTCTACGTGTAAACACCAGGTTACCATTATTTATTACTGTGTATCTGTGAGAATTACCCAACCATAATTCCCTCTTATAGCTGCCATATTGTACTTGCTGTGGCAAGTTTATATTCCCATCTCAAGATAGCACTATACGCTTTGAGGTGACAGGCAGCTAGGCCTAACTCAAAATGAATTAGTTGTACTGGAAGTTTCCTCTTCCGGGAAGTAATAATCTGGATATTTCACTTTTTACTCTATTTAGGTAAGCGTATTTTGAACAGAGAATACATTCAACACCTCAAGAGCTGCTGATGGAATCGTTAGCGCATACGCCTTGAGAGCGTGCTTTTAGGCCAATTTGGAGCATAACTGGGACACAGATCAGTCTCTAATGGAAGTTGGTGCGGCGAAGAACACAGGGCAAACTGAAACATAAGGTGGAGGACCCGGCATATGGGGAGCATAGATCAATTTGTGGTCTAAAACGAAAACAGGCCAAACTGGGATCTAAGAAGGTCACAGGCCAAACTAGGGTGTAAAGGGGCACACTGCATCATAATTAAAATGACATTCATGTACATTAGCATCATATTAAATACAGCAAAAGAGAATGGAACGCTTTAGAGGGAATATTTTCACAGCAGCAGAGGCATCTTCTACATGGAGTGTGGTGCAAAGGAACATTTGTGGGGGCGGGGTCCATATTACAGAAGCTAGGATATGATGGGTAGGAGGAAACAGGTAATCCTAGGCAAAGTGTAGTCACCTGAGGGTGATTTACCCACAAGCACATTTTTGTCAGTGGTGCTGAAGATAGGGTTATTGTTTCTGGTTTAAACTCTTGCTTTTCTATGGCCTTTCTGATTTCGTTGACTTGTTGACAAATGGCCACTTCACAGCTCGGATTGCTCCTTTGCATATTGGCAGGTAATGAGTTCTTGAGTACAGCGTGGACTCCATCATAATTGTGTGCGGTTCTTCCTGAGGGAGGGTGGTCCATATAGGGCCCTGTCCATCAGAGAGGTGCAGATCCTGAATATTGTTTAAAAAATGTTATGGCTCCATAGGGCAGACAACCTGTGGTGATAATGATGACTCTACAATGGGTAGTAAACGCTACCTTTTAAAATATGGAACGCTGGTTGTAAGACCTTAGAAGGATTTTGTGAGTTTAGTTTGGCAGACACCTTATCAGTAAACAAGCCACTGGAATGCATGTTTGTACCTACCTCTGATCCACCGAGATCAGTCTGGACCCAGCCGGGATGGATGGCGGTGCACAGGATGCCATCTGATTTGTATCCCAATGACTGGCACTTTGTGAGCATGTTCAGAGCAGCCTGTAGGGAAACAGGAAACAATGATAACACATGTTGAACAGGGCCATGAGTTAAACAAAGAGATACATTCCTAAAACTTCACATTTCATCCACACACGTGACAAAGTCAATCCAAGATTAATCACACAAATGTCCTTGTAGACCATGATACCGGTCATTCCACTTAACATTACCTGAGATTTACCTGAGATCTAGAAATGTGTCATTGTTTGAGCATACTCCAATACCAATATTACCTGAGTACCAAAAATACGACCGCTTCCTGCAAACTACAGAACTGTAAAAAAACCAGCTTCTTTTTAAACTCCAGTCTCTTTAATCACAGATGCCACTATCACTCCATCAGATCAAATCAAATCACAGTTTTAATAATCCTCTTCAGAAGTTTGAAAACCCTTAATAAAGAGATGTTTGACAAAACGTTCTCCTTTGGTTGCGTGCACCCTCATTTTCTTAGCTTTTTTGATTAATGTCAGTGTTACCAACTTTGATGCAGACAAACAAACACCAACGACCTTAAATTACATTTCTAAATGTCATTATGCTGTGTATTGCTGTGGCTATGATACAGAGAGAATCACAGAATAAGGCTTCAGAAAAGCATAACCGTGTTAGACCTGTCATCCTTAGGGTGGTCTTTGATCAGACATTTTGTATTTTACCTCCTGTTATTGCTGATTCTTTTTTGTTGACCTTAGGACGCTGAGCACTTTACCACTGATAACCAGAGGTAAAGTGCATGTGCTTCTCCCCTAAACATAATGACATTGGCGTATACCCGATTGGCATATTTGTTGTGCTGTTAAGTCCCTTGTAAAGTAGTATACCATATACCCAGGGCCTGTACTTCAAATGCGATTAGTGGACATGCCGCAATGATTGTACCATCCACGTAAGTAGCCTTTCAAACCTGTCACAGGTCTGTGACTGCAGTGCCTGTGTGTGCAGTTTACTGTCACTTCGACTTGGCATTTAAAACCACTTGCCAAGCCTTAAACTCCCATTTATTACATATAAGTCAGCCCTAAGGTAGGCCCTAAGGGCAGGCTGCCATGTAAGTACAAGGGAGGACATATATGTTTAATCTTTACATGTCCTGGTAGTGACAAACACCAAAATTTGTTTTTCTCTACTGCGAGGCCTACCCCTCACATAGGTCAGCATTGAGACTTCCTTAATACACTTTTAAGCTGTAATTCCTGATCAGAAAGGAGTAGCTTTTTCATTGTTCATATCTTTGGAATGGTAATGATAAATCCTCCTTACTGGTGAAGCTGAATTTAATATTTCTATTTTAGAAATGCCACTTTTAAAAAGTAGACATTTCTCTGCACTTATTGCTCTGTGTGCCTGACAGCCTGTCTCCAATACACGTCTGGGCTGGGTGACAGCTATACTTTGTGCATTCCCTCCAGACAGCCACAAACACAAGAAGGCTAGGTGTAGCTGAGTACCAATCTACATACATCTGCATTCTGATGGCCCTTCCTGGGCAGAAAGGGAGGAAGGGGCTCACACTTATAATTCAAATGGTAGTGGCAAGACACCACACAAAAGACTGATTAACCACCCCGCCACACACACACACAGAACACACACAGATAGCCTGGCAGACAGGACTAGGCTAAAGGGGATCTTTGTGCACCTCAGAGAACTGCTTTGAAGTCACACCCCACATCAAAGGCACTATTGGGTACGAGTACTGGGTCTCTGATCCCTTCAAATCAGACACTTGTAGATCTTTAACTGAACCTCTGTCAGAAGGACTGTTGTGCTGCTTAAAACTCAACTGGACTGCTTTTCGGCTTGTTGCCCTGCTGCCTGCTTCTCTCTGACTGTGGTGAAGGAGAGCTGGACTCTGCCTTCCCACCAAGTGCTCGCCAAGGGCTTGTTGGCTTGCCTCCTGTTTTAGGAAGTCTTAGGGACACAAAACACTTCTTGCAACTTTGCTGGTGGACTCTGCCGTCTGTGATTCCTACCCTTTCCTGAGGTGCCCCTCCAGTTCTGGGCCTCAGAAATGGGTTCTGAAGCTGTTTTGCTACAAAAGCAACACATTGTCACCTTTGCGCCGTTAGGAACCGGCGCATTGCCCTTCAATGCTGGTGCAGAGGCTGTTCGACGACAGCAGATCCACAGCCTGTGCGGTCCAACGATGAAGTTCTGCAATGCTCAATGACTACTCATTGTCTGCATCTCAACGGAGCTCGACGACGACGTAGCAACCCAATTGTGTGGAAAAGATTGGTGCATCATGCCCTCAGCGTCAACACTTTGCTCCATCCAAGGTACTTTCTCAGCGGGACATGCGCGAGTCTTGTAGCCGGCCTACCCTCCATAGCGGTCAGCCTGAACTTTGGATTTGTCCTGGTCTAGCGCAACCTCATGTAACCTTTTAGCGCTATTGACTTCTAAGCACTGTTTTTGCAATTAATCTTTAAAAATCCATATCTCAACTTCTACTGATTGGATGTTTGTTGTTTTGGTCTTGTTTTGCTCAGGTAAGTATTCTCTATGTTCTAAATATGTGTGGAGTCTTTTTGAGGTGTATTCGTTGTGTTACTGTGTGTGTGTTAGTATGTGTGCGTTGAACAAATACTTTACACATTTCCTCTTTAGATAAGCCTAACTGCTCTGTGCGAAGCTACCAGAGGGTGAGCACAGGTTATCTTTTAGTGTGTACTTAGCTCACCGTGACTAGAGTGGCGGGTGCATACCTCAGCCAACCAGGAATCCCATTTCTAACAAACCGTTTAATATAAAGGAAATCTTTTAGTCAAGAACCTTGTCTCGTTTGACAAGAGCTGCATGTTATAAAGCAACTTGGGAATTACGGAGTGGAAGGTTTGACAAGTCCATGGTACTTGAAGAAGGGTACACTGGTGTGAAGTGTTTTGTGTGTTTTGTTTTACCTACATGTGGTCTGGGACCAGTTGTTAAGGACTATAGTAGTGAGATTTTGACAGATGCACACATTTTTTGTAGGAATGGTACATTTCATCCTGGGCCAGGACTATTCATGGAATTCTGTAAACAAATTACAAAAGTGAAATGCGAAACAAAGAAACAGCGAGCCAAAACAACAATAACACCTCCCTCCTTATCACCAGTTCATTTGGATATACAATATAGAAAAGATGTAATGCATGCACATCCACTGCACCCGCTGTTTCAAATGGTGCGACCCCAAAAGGTCAGAAAAGTTCAACCAATGTATGTGAAGTGCACCGCACAATTATTATTCACAAATATTAGTCCGATTCCGTCTTGTGTTGTCCAAGCACTCTTTATTTTTCTTATTAATGGAACAGAACAGCCAACGCGTTTCGTTCACTACATGTGAACTTCATCAGGGCTGTAAAACATACAGATACATATAGTATAAAACCACGAAAATACTACATAAAATCACATAACAATTTAAAACAACATATACATGTTTTCTGAAAATATATATAGAGGCACAGAAGACAAGCAGAGAATAGAGTGAAAAGACACCATATACGACATACAAATACATTAACAAAAGTGACTTTAAGAAAATTTAAAAACTTTGGATTGTTACCAAACAATATGTGCTAATTTAACAAATTTGCGGAACAGGGCCTAGTGTGGCTGAAAAAACCACGGAGTGAAAATGCATTATTATAACATATTAACACTAGGGAAGTCATAGTGTGTCTATTGTTATGTCATGGAAAGAAAAAAAAAGTGACAATAGTATAATCGACCCCCTAAGTGAAAAGTAAGGAAACTGTATGAGCAACATGCCGAAGAGGAGGGGACAAGAAACATACCTTGAGTATTGGCCTTCAAGGTGTATGTATAATGAGCATGGAATTCCAATATGTGTGGTAAACTCCAATTCAATGAGTCCTCATATTTTGAGGGCGAATATTTTGCCTCGTCATTGTTGTAAGGAAAGGATGGGACAATCTACGTTAATCTACGTATAAACGTGAAACAGTCCTACAGGAAGTGGAATCACGCTGCGAAGCCGATCCGGGAGTTAGGAAACAGCACTTATCAAGGTAAGACCTCTTTGCAAGGTCTCAGACACTTGTCAGCACTACTTATGTCTAGATAGAGGTATAAGAATATTTTTAGCAAAGTCGACCCCAGGTTCTTGCGGCCATGACTTTGTGCTATTGCCTCACGCAATCTAATACAGACTAGGGGTATGGGGAATTGCTTGGTTTATACTCTGCATACTGTGGCGTAGGTTGCATCTCCTCACCTTCGACAATTATCGTATTGCCCGATTCTGAATTTTGTATTTACACGAGGAATATATTTTATTAGCTGTAAGCAACACTCTAATACTATTCCTTCAAGATTTTTCACGCGCACTATGCGAGCGTGACATTACGTCCGCGCATACACTGAGATTAGCCGACCAGGTAGCGAACACGCCTGAATAGCCGGGCGTGGAAGTTCCACTACATATTAGGGCAAAGCCGGCCTACTAGATCTTAATTATACGCCGGCACTTGTTTTAACATGGACGCAGGACTTCGTGCCTTTTCCCACTGTTTGAATTAACCACACCATTGCGGTCGCAATATGGAAGGTAGTCCACGACCTTTACTCATAAGGAGGAGTTGTGGCCTCTGAATTTAATGCTTATTTTCTCGTAATTTAGACTAAGATGCTTGTTTCTATTGTCCAACTGGTTTTCTGTACGGATAAAGGTTGGTCTCTTTTCTCTTTCCCACATGAGCGTCACTTATTATAGCATCACATCAGTGGTTCCATGGGCTAAGATGACAGCTTCTTTGGTGTAATACGCTCAGTTTGCCGTGTGGCTTTTTGGTTTCACACAATGCGGTTCAGCTTTTCGCCGCAGACATATTTTTAATCTAGTGTGTCAGTGACAGGGACTTTCTTGTCGTTTCTGGGTATTTTTTTCTTTAACCGCTATCCCGCCATTACTCTCCCCCTAAAATCGCATATATTTTATAGCTGTCTGGGCACCTTTGGGCTATTTAGTTGGTAGTTTTTATCTAAGGGTACATATGATCTTTGCAATATACTGCTTATCATGCATTTTTCAGCACACACTGTTTTTATTCAGAAATGATTAGATCATGTTATCATTAACTACTAGTTTATAAAATGAAAAGTGGTAATAGAGCTTTATAAATAATTATTTTTAGGTGTCCCATCATTTTCTTACAACAATGACAAGGCAAAATATTTGCCCTAAAAATATGAGGACATTGAATTGGAGTTTACCACACACATTGGAATTCCATGCTCATTATACATACACCTTGAAGGCCAATACTCAAGGTATGTTTCTTGTCCCCTCCTCTTTGGCATGTTGCTAATACAGTTTCCTTACTTTTCACTTAGGGGGTTGACTATACTATTGTCACTTTTTTTCTTTCCATGACATAACAATAGACACACTATGACTTCCCTAGTGTTAATATGTTATAATAATGCATTTTCACTCCGTGTTTTTTTTAGCCACACTAGGCCCTGTTCCCCAAATTTGTTAAATTAGCACATATTGCTTGGTAACAATCCAAAGTTTTTAATTTTTTTTAATGTCACTTTTGTTAATGTATTTGTATGTCGTGTATGGTTTTTCCCCCCACTCTATTCACTGCTCGTCTTCTGTGCCTCTATGTATATTTTCAGAAAACATGTATATGTTGCTTATATTGTTATGTGATTTTATGTAGTATTTTTGTGGTTTTATACTATATGTATTTGTATGTTTTACAGCCCTGATGAAGCTCACATGTAGTGAACAAAACAAGTTGGCTGTTCTGTTCCATTCATAAGAAAAATCAAGAGTGCTTTGGACAACACAAGACGGAATTGGACTAAAATTCAAAAGTGAAATATCAATTTCCCAAGATCTAACCTTAAATCACATCTCAATCAACTTTGTGAGCCCCATCAACTTTGTTGAACGCAGCACTCTAGTCAATATGGCATTCAAGGAAATGGTGATGCTTTGACCTTAATTCTTTTCTAGCTAATAATATATTTTCTATTATTTTGTCCTATGAAGGACATTTCTTTCCTAAACTTGTTTGGATGAAATCAATCAATTTACACTTTTGTATCCAAACTTCAGGGTAATACAGTAAAAGACTACCAAATATTTAACATCAACATCTAGCATCCCTATTAGTTGACAATTCTTGGGGACACTCATTGATCCCGGTTTCTGGATACCCTTTGTGACTGACCATGGGATGAAGCTGTGATGCAATATGTTTTTATACTGTAGGAGTAAAGTCCTTGCCCACCTTATTGTGTCTTTTTTCAAACCAATTACTGGATTCCATTGGGTGATTAGCAGGATCTTTAGCTGGAGCTACTGAATCCAACCTAAGTTCCCAAGATCATTATAAAGAAACTGTCTGGTCACAAAATATGTAATGGTTGCCAACCTAGGACTTCCAGCCTTCAGACAAAATATGGATGTTGGAGTCCTGCTTATGTTCCCCTACACCATTCCTACAAGGACAAAAACCTACGACTGTCTTCCGACATTATCACCTCAGGGAGTGTAATGCAGGTCTCCTTATGTTATTGGTGTCTAACAGCTGTCAATCAATCAATCATAGCATTTGTAGAGCGCACTACATACCTGTGAGGGTCTCAAGGCGCTGGGGGGGTGGGGGTGGGGGGGGAGGAGTGCTGCTACTGCTCGAAGAGCCAGGTCTTGAGGAGTCTTCTGAAGGTCAGCAGGTCTTGGGTCTGCCGTAGGTGGATGAGGAGGGTGTTCCAGGTTTTGGCGGCGAGGTGGGAGAAGGATCTGCCGCCGGAGGTCGCTCTTCGGATGTGGGGGATTGTGGCTAGGGCGAGGTCGGCGGAGCGAAGCTGGCGGGGGTGTAGAGGCTGAGTCGTCTGTTGAGGTACGCAGGTCCGGTGTTGTGGAGTGCCTTGTGTGCGTGGGTGAGGAGCTTGAAGGTTATCCTCTTGTTGACGGGGAGCCAGTGCAGGTCTCTCAGGTGGGGAGTGATGTGGCTGCGGCGAGGGATGTCGAGGATCAGGCGTGCAGAGGCGTTCTGGATGCGTTGCAGCCGCTTCAGGAGTTTGGCAGAGGCTCCAGCGTAGAGGGTGTTTCCGTAGTCCAGCCTGCTGCTGACGAGGGCCTGGGTGACCGTTCTTCTCGTTTCGGTGGGGATCCACTTGTAGATCTTGCGGAGCATGCGGAGGGTGTTGAAGCAGGAGGAAGAGACGGCGTTGACCTGCTTAGTCATGGAGAGGGTGGAGTCGAGGAAGACCCCTAGGTTGCGTGCGTGGTCGGTGGGTGTTGGAGCTGTTCCCAGTGCGGTCGGCCACCAGGAGTCGTCCCAGGCCGAGGGGGAGGATGTACATTCCTTTCAAAGATCTAATTAAATTATCCTTACACATGTCTACCCATCACTTAAGGAGCCCTCCCTATAAGCTCTTTCCTAAATTCAGTTTTAAACCTCGGAGTTTATGATCATTAAACTCACCTTGCATTAAAAGCGCATTACGCATTAGTACATTTGCCATACCATTCAATGAATAAGACAGTAAATCTAAACCTAATTTCATAACTGTTGCTCTACAGTAAATGAAACATATTTACTCCTAGAATAGTCAACGCTGCACTTAACTCTAGATTTACCCATGCAATTCCAAACATTCAGTTAGATTCTTAATCTTTAATAAATGCAGCCACTAAGATCTATTTGAGTGCTGGTATTGTGTAGCTTCATAACACCATGAGTGCCAAAAACAGATTGAGGGTGAGAATCACTTTATGCTCACACAATGTCTTTAAAATCACTGCAAATTAACCAGTCTGAGATCTGTAGGTGTGTATAACCGAACACTGTACTCGTGACATGCGAGTAGTATGTAATTTGTGAGGGACAATAATTTTGAACCTTTCATTAAGGAACATATATTCACACTTATCTAACACGCTGAAGATTTTGTTTGTTGGATATTTTCTTTTAGATTAATAAAGTTATTGTATAACTGCAGAGTATGCACCTCTTTATACACCACTATCTTAAGTCCCCTTCTCTATGAATATGTCTGAATTGAAATCTGGAATTAAAATAATTGGAGCAGAACAATATGTGATACTACTCTTTCAAGTTTTTATAACAGCTTATATGATTTATCAGATACTTGTGTTGTTGACAGAGGCAGATACAGATTAACTACAACTGCCTCCTGTAGGAAGCTGGCTCTGTATATACTATACCAAAGTGAGGTATAGTGTGCACAGAGTCCAGTGGAGCCCAAAAGGGAGGCAGAGGTAAAGTAGATAGCACCTCACTCTCTATTTGTGGTAGTGTGGTCGAGCAGTAAGGCTTTATCAGAGGACAGTGTTAAGCATTTGTTGTACACAGTCAGCAAATGAATTCACACACTCAAAGACTGAACTTCATACCAATTGTTTTTGTATAAAAATATTCTTTTAGTTATTTTATTTCCTAGAACCAAGCAAGCCTGGCACAGGTAAGTGATAAATACTTTGCAGTAAATATACCTTTGTAACAGAGTTTGGATTGCAATTGTAAATGTACTTTGATTTGATTACAGTAGTGTTACTGATAATGCAATGCTTTTCAGAATACAGTACATATACTTTGTTTAGGATTTGTAGTAGAATATCATGTAAGTTACTTTTCAGATTACTTTTCTTACACAGTGCAGTATACCTGGATACTGCACTGGGACATTTCCTGTAAACAGGTAAGTAAAAGCATTTTGGTTATTTAGTTACAGTTTTACAGGATTTCTTAGATTTTCCAACTCCACACTTAGAAACTTTTCATAAAAAAACAGTCAATGTTATCCTATCGAGGAAAGGAAAATGCTACTTACCAGTATGCATCTGTTCTTGGCATATGAGCTGCAGATTGTACACTGTGCATAGACTGTACAGCAGGGTCTCCCTTAGCGGTGGTCACCTGTATCCGTTGCAGTAGTTTGAAACAATGTTTTAAGGACAGCCTCGCCTACAGAAGCTTGTTGCTTCGCCTGCACGTCAACACAATAGTGTTTGGTGAAAGTGTGTGGTGTAGACCATGTTGCTGCTTTACATATATCATCTAAGGGAATGTTCCCTAAGAATGCCATGGAAGCCCCTAGTTTGCGTGTTGAATGTGCTCTAGGGGGAATTGTCAATGTGCGTTTAGCCTTTTGGTAGCATATTTGAATGCATTTTACTATCCACCTAGCGATCCCAGCTTTGGAGATGGGGTTACCTTTATGAGGTGGTGCGAAGGCTACAAATAGTTGTTTTGTGTTTCTAAAGGGCTTAGTCCTGTCTATGTAATAAAGTAGGGCTCTTTTGACGTCCAGTGTGTGTAGAGCCCTCTCTGCTACAGAGTCTGGGTTTTGGAAAAACACTGGTAACTCAACGCACAAGTTACTAACTTGTGTAACGATATATCTGTAAGAGACAGTAGTTAGTGACAGATTCCTTACCTTAGAATATCCCCAGGCGTCAGGCTGGATCCGGAAAGTTTTTGCGTAGCAGTACCCTTGCGCGTCGGTGGCGGCGTCGTGCGGCTCCGCGTCCGTCGTCGTGATCGCCGGGATGACGTCGCGGGCAGTACTTAGGCGCCGCCCCTGCGCGCTGACGTCAGTTCTGTACACGACTTTCCGCGCCAGGAACGCAGAGCCATGCAAGAAGCTGACATAGGTGTCTGAAAAATACTAGGGCCCTGAAAGGGATGTCCTTAACCCTAGAAATCAGTTCGCAGAACGGGGAGGATGGGTGGGGCGGTAAGGAATCTGTCACTAACTACTGTCTCTTACAGATATATCGTTACACAAGTTAGTAACTTGTGCATCTGAAGAGACACGTTAGTGACAGATTCCTTACCTTAGAATAGATACCCCAGCAATACCAACCCCGGTGGTGGGTCTGCGAACAAAGATCAGACAAGGAAGTCCTGGAGGACAGAACGGCCAAAGAAGCCGTCCCTCCGGACCGGACTGTCAAGGCAGTAATGCTTTGTAAACGTGTGCAGCGAGGCCCACGTAGCTGCCTGACAAATAACGGGCAGCGGAACACCGCGGCCCAAGGCCGTGGTAGCAGCCGTTGCCCTGGTGGAATGGGCACGCAGCCCAACAGGAGGCTCCTTCTTAGCCAAAGAATAGCAGGTCTTGATGCACAAGGTAACCCAGCGGGAGATGGTTCGTTTGTGCACCGCCCGACCTTTTTGGCGCCCACGTAGCCAACAAAGAGCTGGTCATCCACCCGGAAGTGTTTTGTGCGGTCGATATAGAAGGAGAGCGCACGTTTTGGGTCCAGACGGTGGAGCCTCTCTTCCTCTCTGGAAGGATGCGGAGGCGGAAAGAAGGTAGGCAAAGTGATGGTCTGCCCAATGTGAAAGGCAGTAACCACCTTTGGCAAGAAGGACGGACGCGTCCGAAGAACAACCTTGTCTGGATGAACAGACAGAAAGGGAGGTTTGCAAGATAAAGCCTGGAGCTCACTCACCCGCCGAGCGGAGGTGATGGCCACCAGAAAGGCTGTCTTTAGAGTCAGAAGACGAAGAGGACAGTTATGCAGAGGCTCAAAGGGAGCGCACATTAAAAAGGTAAGAACCAAGTTCAAGTCCCACTGAGGCATCACAAATGGAACAGGAGGAAAGAGGTGTGTAATGCCTTTTAAGAACCTGTTAACAACAGGGGACTTGAAAAGGGAGGGCTGATCAGGGAGCCTGAGGAAGGCCGAGATAGCACAGAGATAACCCTTGATGGTACCCAGGGCAGAACCCTGTTGGGCCAGAGAAAGAAGGAACAGAAGGACCTCAGAAAGAGGGGCAGAAAGGGGGTTCACAGCCTTTGCTGTGCACCATGCCACAAATTTGTTCCACCTGCAGGCGTATACCACCTTAGTGGAGGGACGCTTGGCTGCCAGAATCACATCACAAACTTCGGGAGGCAAGTCGAAAGGAATCAACTGCCGCCGCTCAATCTCCACGCAAGCAGGTGTAGACTGGACAGGTTCGGGTGGAGGACCGTCCCCTGCTGCTGCGACAGAAGATCCTCCCGAAGAGGCAGACGGATCGGGGGATCTACGCTCATACTGAGTAGCTCGGGATACCAAACTCTTCGAGCCCAGTCCGGAGCCACAAGAATGACTTGGGCCCGGTCGTGCCGAATCTTCTTCAACACTCTGGGTAGAAGTGGTATAGGCGGAAAGGCGTACAATAGACCGCAACTCCACCCGTGACGAAGCGTCGCCGGCGAGTGCCGCCTTGGAAATTCCAACACGCAAAACTGATGACATTGCGCGTTCTCTTCGGTGGCGAATAGATCTAACCAAGGCTCTCCCCACTGTAGAAAGAGTCCTTGCGCCACTTCCGAGTGAAGACGCCATTCGTGATCCATCATGCACCTGCGGCTGCAGGTTCGTCCGCCCTGGCGTTCAGGGAACCTGCCAGGTGTTGAACCATCAGGAACATGCCCTGATGTTCCAGCCATGTCCAGAGGCGCAGAGCCTCCTGACAAAGGGTCCACGACCCCACCCCGCCCTGTTTGTTGCAGTACCACATGGCAGTGGTGTTGTCGGTGAACACCTGCACTACCGTCCCTTTGACAGAGGGAAGGAATGCCTTGAGTGCAAGCCGGATCGCCCGGAGCTCCAGAAGGTTGATATGGAGCCGGGACTCCGCCGGAGACCAGAGGCCTCTGATCTCCGCCTCTCCCATGTGACCGCCCCATCCCAGAAGGGACGCGTCCGTCACAACTGTGTGCTCTGGCTGGGGAAGGGAGAGGGATCTGCCCATGACCCATTGCCGGTTCGAGAGCCACCACTGCAACTGTCTTGCAGTCCCCTCCGAGATCTGGACGTGATCGGACAGGTTGCCCTGGTGCTGCGCCCACTGGAACTTCAGGTCCCACTGCAGAGCCCGCATATGCCATCTGGCATGATTGACCAGCAGGATGCAGGAGGCCATGAGGCCCAGCAGCCTCAGGGTCATCCGTGCCGAAACCCAGGATAAAGGCTGAAAGATCGGAATCATAGCCTGAATATCCCGGACTCGCCGTTCGGGAGGATAGGCCCGAAACTGCGTCGTGTCCAGAACTGCTCCGATGAAAAGGAGCTGTGGAGAAGGAATCAGATGCGACTTTGGCACATTGATGGAGAACCCCAGCGAGTGCAGGAGTTCGGCCGTAGTCTGGAGGTGGGAGACGACTGCCTGGGACGAGCCCGCCTTCAGCAGCCAGTCGTCGAGGTAGGGGAAGACTGAAACCCCTGCCCGGCGCAGATGAGCTGCGACCACCGCCATCACTTTCGTGAACACCCGAGGGGCACTGGTAAGGCCAAAGGGGAGCACGGTGAACTGAAAATGCTGGAGGCCTACCGTGAACCGAAGGTAACGCCGGTGGGCCGGCAGGACGGGGATGTGGAAATAGGCGTCCTGCAAGTCCAACGCTACCAACCAGTCTCCGGGGTCGAGGGCAGTCAAGACCTGAGCTAGGGTGAGCATCTTGAACTTCTCCTTCCGGAGGAAGCGATTGACGTTCCGGAGGTCCAAGATAGGACGCATGTCCTCCTTGTCCTTTTTGGGCACCAGAAAGTAGTGGGAGTAGCAACCACGCCCTACTTCTGGGAGTCGGAACATGCTCGATGGCCCTCTTGGCCAAGAGGGCCGTGACTTCCTTCTGTAGAAGCACCAAGTGATCCCCTGACATGCGGTGGAATTGAGGTGGCATGGCTGGGGGGTGGTCTCGAAGGGGAGGGAGTAGCCCCTTCGGACAATGTCCAAGACCCACCTGTCCGAGGTGATGGAACGCCAGCGGTGAAGGTGATGGCGGACCCTGCCCCCGACCGGCGTACTGTGCACCTGAAAGGAGGGACTAGGAGGGCTTGGAGGCCGCGGACGGGTTGGAGGTGGTGGCCTGACCCGCACGCTGGTTGCCCGAACCGCCACGCCGGTATCCACGTCCTCGGCCACGCGAAGGCGCTTGCTGCGCAGGCCGTTGGCCGGGCTGTGGACGTGACTGGGCGCCCCTTCCGTGGCCACGAAAGGGCGAAAAGCAGACGTGAGCGGAGGGCGCACAACAGCAAGGCCCAGGGACTTAGCAGTAGCCCGTGAGTCCTTAAAACGCTCCAGCGCATGGTCTGCCTTAGAACCAAAAAGACCGACTCCATCAAAGGGCATGTCCATGAGTGTATTCTGGACATCTCCTGAAAAACCAGTGGTTCTCAGCCAGGCGTGGCGACGCAGCGCCACCGTCGTTGCAAGCGATCTGCCCAGCGAGTCGGCGGTATCAAGGCCACAGCGGATGGTATATTTAGCCGCATCACGCCCTTCCGCAATGGCGCGGGTAAGCAGTGTCTGGACCTCCTCAGAACACTGCGGCAAAACAGTTGCCACCGAATCCCACAGGGAGTGGGTGTATCGGCCCAAGAGGCAAGCGGTATTAACAGACCGCAAGCCAGCACTGGAGGAAGAGAAAGCCTTCTTCCCAAAGTGATCCAGGCGCTTGGATTCCCTATCCGGAGGGCGGTAGGGAAGGCGGTTTGGGAGGCAGAGGCTTGGACAACCAAGCTCTCAGGGGTGGGGTGTTGGGAGAGAAACAGGGGGTCGCCCGGAGCAGGGCGATGGCGTCGAGCCACGTTCCTATCCACAGGAGCCCCTGTGGTGGGTTTGGACCAGGCACCCAAAGAACGTCAGTCAGTGCCTCGTTGAACGGCAGCACAGTCTCCGCAGAGGAGGCCGCCGGCTGAAGCACTTCAGTCAGGATGTTAGACCTGACGACCACTGTAGGCAACTGGAGATTTAAGGCTCCAGCAGCTCTACGCAACACCGTTGCAAAATTAGCCCCCTCCTCCGTTGCCACGGGAGGAGACAGCATGCCAGAGTCAGGGGAGGTATCCAGACCACTGGCATCCCCAAGTTCCTCAACCCAGTCCGGGTCAAACTCGCACTGTTGTGTGAGAGGGTCCTCAGACCCCTCCCAGCTCTCCTGGTCCTCCTCAGGTTGAAAATATGGAGGAGGAGGGACATCAGGGACCCAAGGTCTCATCGGCGCCGGAAACGGCGTCGGGCGGCGCCGGTCCGGCTCCATGTCCGGACCCGGAGAGAACCGGGGAACGACGCCGCCCGGATCCCCGGACGGCGTCGGAAACGGCACCGGGGACATCGGCGGAGGCGTGGTTAGGTCAACCGGCGTCGATGGGGGTTGCGGCACCACCGGAGCCGGGGTCGAGGCCGGGGACGGAGCCGAGGCCGGGACGAAGGCTGGTGGGACAGGCGACGCCGGGACCGGAGTCGACGGCGACGCCGGAGCAACCCCATCAGGGCCCGCGGGGCCCGAAGGCGCACCGGAGGGACCTTGAGGCCCGAAGGGCGGGCCATGGCCGACAGGAATTCCTGTATATCGGCCGGAGTCGCCCCCGAGCCCGGGTAGGGCGGGTACTGCGGGGGTAACTCGACAGGCACGTCCGGGGTCGCGGGGGCGGTGCCGACAGGGACCTCAGCCGAGTCGCGAGACCGGCGAGCGAAGTCTTAGAGCGATGACGCCGCTTAGACTTCTTGTGCTTCGACTTACCGGAGGAGCGCGAAGACTTTGAATCCGACGAACGGCGGGGACTCCGCGTCCGGCCCCTCGACCTCTCCCGGGACCGGGGCTTGGTGCGGCGCGGAGCCGAATGCCGGACTTCGAGGAGCTTTCGAGACCGCTCTCGCAAAGCCTTAGGATGAAGTTTCCGGCAGTCAGGACACGACTTCGTGTCGTGGTCTCGGCCGAGACAAAAGAGACACTCGAGGTGCGGGTCCGTGATCGACATCATGCGACCACATTCCTCGCAGGGCTTAAAGCCGGGCATCCCTACGACACCTTAGGAGTCGTGAAGACTCGTTGAAGAAACAGTGAAAAAATTCACCAAAAAAGATAGTCAAAAAGTGACTAGGGCACTGCTCTTCCCGGATCTGCGCTTACTGGCGCGGAAAAAGAAGAACTGACGTCAGCGCGCAGGGGCGGCGCCTAAGTACTGCCCGCGACGTCATCCCGGCGATCACGACGCCGGCGACGGACGCGGAGCCGCACGACGCCGCCTACCGACGCGCAAGGGTACTGCTACGCAAAAACTTGCCGGATCCAGCCTGACGCCTGGGGATATTCTAAGGTAAGGAATCTGTCACTAACGTGTCTCTTTCAGATAGATTGGTTAAGATGAAAAGCAGAGATTACTTTGGGAAGGAATTTTGGATTTGTTCTGAGAACCACTTTGTTATGATGTATTTGTAAGAATGGTTCTTGTATGGGTAAAGCCTGGATTTCGCTTACCCTTCTCTGAGAGAGGTAATTGCGACAAGGAAAGCAACTTTCCATGTGAGGAACTGCAATTCACATTTATGTAGAGGTTTGAATGGGGGACCCATGAGCCTGGTAAGGACAATGTTTAAATTCCACACTGGAGAGGGTGGCAGTCTGGGAGGAATTATTCTTTTAAGTCCCTCCATAAAGGCTTTAATTGCAGGCACTCTCAATAATGACAAATGTTGTCTGTTTTGTAAATAAGCGGCGAGCGCTGCTAGATGTAATCGTATGGATGAATATGCTAGATTATATCTTTGTAAGTGTAGCAAATAGCAAATGATGTTCTGGATGGAAGCATCCAGTGGATCAATTTTATTATTTTTGCAGTAGATGACAAATCTTTTCCATTTTGCTGCATAGCAAGCTCTAGTAGTAGGGCATCTGGCTTCTTTAATGATGTTCATACAGTCCGGCGGAAGGTTAAGATAACCGAACTCTAGGACTTCAGGAGCCAGATCGCTAGATTCAGTTGTCCTGGATCGGGGTGTTGTATCTCTCCATGGTTCTGCGTTAGCAATGTTGGGGAGAGGCGTAGTTTTGGGTGTGGAACCACCGAGAGTTCCAGTAGTGTTGTGAACCATGGTTGGCGTGCCCATGTGGGAGCCACCAGGATCATCTTGAGAGACTGTTGTCTGAGCTTGCGTACTACTAGGGGAATCAGTGGGAGTGGCGGAAAAGCGTACGCAAATCTGCCTGACCAGTTCATCCATATCGCATTGCCTTTGGACAACGGGTGTGGAAACCTTGCGGCGAAGGTTGGGCATTTTGCGTTTATGTGTGTGGCGAACAGATCTATGTCTGGTTGACCCCACATTTGGAAAAAAGGTTGGAGAACTTGGGGATGAAGTTCCCATTCGTGTATCTGCTGTGTCTGTCGACTTAGTAGAGCCACAATCTGATTGTGAATTCCTGGAAGATGTTCTGCTAGTAGGTATATGTTCTGTGGGATGGCCCATCTCCAAATGTTTTGTGCGAGCTGGGACAGCTGCAGAGAATGTGTGCCTCCTTGTTTCTGTATGTAGTACATGGCTGTCATGTTGTCCGTGCGGACTAGGACAGTCTTGTGTTGTAGATGTATTTGGAATGATTTTAATGCCAGAAATATTGCCAGTAATTCTAGGTGGTTGATATGGAGCACTTTTTGTTGAGTGGTCCATTTGCCTTGGATTGTATGGTTTAGGAGATGGGCTCCCCAACCGGTGAGTGATGCGTCTGCTGTTAGTACTATCTGTGGAACCGGCTCGAGGAACGGCCGCCATTTGGACAGGTTTGGTGTGTTCCACCACTGCAGAGAGTGATGTGTGCGGCTGTCCACCAACACCAGATCTGTAAGTTGTCCTTGAGCCTGGTTCCACTGACGTGCTAGGCATTCCTGTAAGGGGCGCATTTGAAGTCTTGCATGAGGTACGAGAAAGATGCAAGAGGCCATCATTCCTATGAGTTGCATGAATACCCTTGCTGGGAGGGACTGCTGCGGTTGAAATTTGCTGGTTAGGGCTTGCATTCTGGCTGGACTTGGAAATGCCAGAGCTTTGGAAGTGTCTACTGTGGCTCCTAGATACTGATGTATGTGGGAGAGCTGGAGATTTGACTTGGGGTAATTTAGTGTGAATCCTAAGTCGTGTAGCAGCTGGATAGTTTGATGAGTGTGATGAACACACTGGTTGAATGACTTGGCTTTTATCAGCCAGTCGTCGAGATATGGAAAGACATGGATTTGTTGTCTTCTCAAGTGTGCTGCTACTACCACAAGGCACTTTGTGAACACTCTGGGTGCGGTGGTCACCCCGAATGGTAGGACTGTGAACTGATAGTGTTGTCCGTCCACTATGAACCTTAAGATACTTCCTGTGAGCAGCGTGTATGGGAATGTGGAAGTAGGCGTCTTTGAGATCTAGTGTGGTAAGGAAGTCGCCTTGTTGTAGAAGTGGAAGAACCTGTTGCAGAGTGATCATATGGAAATGATCGGACTGTATGTAGAGATTGAGGGGTCTGAGGTCGAGTATTGGTCTTAGGGTCCCGTCCTTTTTGGGGATTAGGAAATACAGCGAGTAAACCCCTGTTCCTTGGTGCTGTAAGGGAACTGGTTCTATTGCATGCTTTTGAAGCAGTGAGAGAACTTCTTGTTTTAAGAGCGTAACGTGTTCTGTGGACATTGGACGCTGTTTGGGTGGAATGTTGGGTGGGGTTGCTGTGAGTTCGAGGCAGTAACCATACTGGATAATTTGTCTTACCCACTTGTCTGTTGTGATGGTATCCCAGACAGGTAGGAACTGTGAGAGTCTCCCCCCGACCGGAGTGGAATGGTCTGGAGGGAGCGGAGGGAAGTCACTGTTTAGTAGCGGGGGAGGCACGAGTGTTGTTACTACCTCGGCCTCTCCCTTTGTTGTTATTTCCCCTGTATCCACCTCTAAAATATCCTCTATTGGGGGATGTGTGAGTGGTGTTTTTATATGAAGAGGAGGCGGTGTCTATTCCAATGTTTTTGGATGCTCCCCTATAGAAGGAGCGACGAAAGGAACCGCGTGTGGATGGAGACTTTAATGCTCCCATGGACTTAGCGGTCTCCGTGTCCTTTTTCATTTTTTCTAGAATGGTGTCTACAGCCGGTCCAAAAAGGTGTTCCTGATTGAACGGTTGGTTAAGGATAGCTGTTTGAACCTCCTGTTTAAAACCTGAAATGCGTAACCAGGCATGTCGTCTGAGTAGCACACTAGTGTTAACAGACCTGGAGGCTGTGTCAGCTGCATCTAGGGCACACTTGATTAATGCATTGGTTATTAGTTTGCCCTCTTGAATTAAATCATTTGCCTGGGTCTTGTATTGATCAGGCAAATGTTGTAATAGGGTCTCTAGTCGGTCATAGTGAGCCCTGTCATACCTAGCAAGTAATGCTTGGGTGTTGGCTATGCGCCAGTGATTAGCTGCTTGAGCAGCAACTCTTGCCAGAGGCATCTAGCAATTTAGATTCTTTATCCGGAGGTGGTGCGTCACCGGAGGTTTGAGAGTTGGCGCGTTTCCTAGCGTTAGATACCACTAGTGAGTCTAAGGGTAGCTTCCCCTTGATGTAGGTGGGATCATCAGGGGCAGGTTTATATTTTTTGTCTATCCTAGGATTGAGAATTCTAGTCCTCACTGGGTCTTTGAATATGTCTGGGGCATGTTTAATGACCCCTTTTAACATAGGCAGGGTTTGGACAGTTCTCTGGGACTGTTCAAAGGTGTCTAGAAGGAAGTCCTCGTCTGCAGGGTCTGAATGTATGTGGACACCATGGTAGACAGCAGCTCTATTTACGAGTTGTCCAAAACCAATATTGTCATCTGGGGGAGATGGTTTTGTTGGATATGGCTGGGGAGAAGGGAGGTCTGGGGATCTATTGGGTCATTATAATCGTCCCAATGATCCTGTGGTACGTCTGTATCGTCGTCAGGATCAGTGAAAGGGTCATTGGTGCCTCCCCCATCCCCTAAATCATCATCAACCTCATCCTGTGGTGGTGGTGAATGTGGTGGAAGTGTTGGAGTCTGTGGAGGAGAGACAGGCTTAGGAGGAAGAACTGGCTCAGGAGGAAGGATAGGCTTAGGAGGAAGAACAGGCTGATAAGGAAAAACAGGAGAAGAGGGTCTTATAGGTGAAGTGGCACAGTCTTTCTTCTTTAGAGGCACTGCAGGAGTGTCTTTTGTGTCCAGCTTCCTCTTCTTGTGTGGAAAAGTAGCCACATGTCCTGTTTTAGGGTCTATATGCAGTTTTTTCTGCTTGGGATCGATGGGATCTGGTCGGAAAAGTTCTTCGTGTTCGGTAACCGCTTTCGGCGCCGATTTCTTCGGGTCCGAGCGAGGTTTTGATTTATGCTCCGAAGCCTTAGGAGTTGGTTTAGGGTCCTTTGGCTTGGCTATGGAGCCGGAAATGGTTTTCGGTTCCGAAGGTTTTGGCTTCGGAGTCGATGGTTTTTGTTTCGGCGTCGAGGTGGTCGGTGCCGACTTGGAAGTAGGTTGGTCTCCCGTCTTCGGTGCCAAAGGCGCCTGCGGGACTGTGATATGGGGTTTGGTCGGTCCCGAGCTACCTGAAGGCTTGGCCTTTATCTTCAGAGTCTAGTCCGAGGGCGGGGCTTCTGAAGCTTGTTTTTGGTCGCGACTGGGGCCAGCAGGCGAAGTGTTGACCAGGGCCTTGGTTTTTTCGGGTGGAGTTAGGGTAGGGGCAGTTGTACTCACTCGTTGACCAGGAGTGATGTGGTCATCTGAGTCGTCTGCTTCGGACACGATTTGCAGGTCTTCAGAATCGTCCTCCAGAACATCGGGGCCTTCATTGAAGATGTCCACTGGTGCCGGAGCTGATCTCTGCGCCATGATGTGTCGTCGGGCCCGGCGATCACGGATGGTTTTCTTAGATCGAAAAGAGGCGCAGGCCTGGCAATTGTTCTCGTCGTGTTCGGGCGAGAGACACAGGTTACAGACCTTGTGATGGTCACTGTGTGGGAATTTCGCTCCACACTGGGGGCATTTTTTAACTGGAGTCCTTTCCATGAGCTGTAGGCCCGAACGGCGTTGATAGGCCCAACGGCCCGCGTCGACGACCAGAATGAAGTAGGAGAGATGCGCGTCGAAGATCACGCGATCGAAAACAATACCGTCGAGTTGTAGATAGTTTGCGCGTCGAAAGTGTTTGGAAAATGAAGTACCGAACCGGAGCGCAAAAGTTACATCCGAACCCGATGGCGGAAAAAAAAGCAATCTGAGGATGGAGTCGATGCCGATGCGCACTATCGTCCAAGGGAGGAGTCACCTATCTTGTGACTACAAAAGACTCTTCCAAGACAACAACAAAGTGCAAGCATCCGAGCCCAACACCAGATGGCGATGTATGCACAGTGTACAATCTGCAGCTCATATGCCTCGAACATAGTGTTATCGGTTTAAAGGTAAGTACTTTGTTGTGGGAGTTGGTGTTCTGGGGTTCGACTCAGGGGTCCCCCAGGGTCAAGGATGCAGTCTTGTTACACCCTCAGCGGCACTAGGGCGGCCGGGTGCAGAGTGCTGAGGACCAATGTTATCCAATGGGGGATAGGGGGCCTCTGGTTGGTGGCTGCTGACGAGCAGGCCACTGGGTTGTGGGAGCAAAGCTCCTGGACTTAAGCTCAGGGCAAATGGGGGTTTAGGCCAGCACAAAAGATGCACCCTCAGCGGCACTGGGGCGGCCGGGTGCAGAGTGCTGTTTTGGTGTTGGGTGCCCTGTAGCTTTCAATGGGGAAGTCTCCGGTTTGCAAAAGCACTGCAGGCTCGGGGATGAAGGTCTTCTGGGTGCGACCACCACTTGGAGAGGTAAGTTGGGATGTTGGGGGTTGGTTAGACACCGTCGGTTGGGCCACCCAAGGCCGTGGGGCGTCGGGTGCAGGGGTGCCTTTTAGGGTCGGATCTTCTTACCAGCTCCTGGTCGCGGTTGGGGGGACCTTCCAGTTTGGGGCTGCAGGGGTCAGCTGGAGGCTTGAGGCAGGTCAGGGGTCGCCGGATCTCGGGTCAGGATCGCCGGGGAGACCTCCTCTTGGTGTTGGGCCACTCAAACTCGGGCTGTGGACGTCGGGTGGAGAGTGGTGCAAACTTGCGGATCCATGCGGAGCTGGAGTCTGTTGTTTGAACAAATTAGGTGTTCACGGGAGACAGAGTCTTTGGGATTGAAGGCAGGCAGGTCCTCCAGGTTTCTCGAGGTTGCTGGCTGCAGGCCACACTGGGATTTCGCTGGAGCAGGTTCGAGGTGGGGACAGGCCGGTAGGGCTGGGGCCAAGTCAGTGGGCGTCCTCCTCTTGTTAGCTTTGGCACGGCTGTTCGGTCTTTCTTCTTCTTTTCTTCTTGTAGGTTCTTGTCTGAGGAAGCAAGGTTCAGGGGTGCCCCTAAATACTAGATTTAGGGGTGTTACAGGTAGGTAAAACGGTTGGGACCAATGGGTCCCTTCCCTGGGGTGGGTACACCCCCTATTATGCCACCCTCCAGTGGGAGAGGGGCATAAACCTTTCCCTAGTTGGCTGGGTCCCCTCATCTGCAAGATGGCGGGGACGGAGAGTTGTACTTCACCTTGCCTCCCCCACTTGAGGGGTGGAGTTGGCAGAGGTGGGCACACCTCTCTTCCTCACTTGTTTTTCCCGCCGGTTCTCCCGCCCACAGTGGGGGTCAGAACCAGTGGGGACCAGTTGCTGAAGGCAGCAAGTGGCCTGGGGGAGCTCACAAAGACGGCAAGCCTTTGAAGCTTCCCCTTTGTGGACCCTGCCCATCCTGGGGAGGAGGATTGGCACCTCGTCCCAGGATGTGCATTGTTTCAGGCCCCCGAGAGCAGCAGACTCTCGACCCAGGGGTCCAGAAACATGTCTGGTGGTGGCAGCTGAAAGCAGCCACTCAGCCTGGACACTAGTGGTTGGTCGTTTTTCAGGGGCATCTCTAAGATGCCCTCTGTGTGCATTTTCATTAAATCCCACACTGGCATCAGTGTGGGTTTAACGTGCTGAGAAGTTTGATACCAAACTTCTCAGTTTTCAGTGTAGCCATTATGGTGCTGTGGAGTTCGTAATGACAAACTCCCAGCACCATATACTCTTAATGGCAGCGCTGCACTTACGTCTAAGAATGGACTTAGACACTGTAGGGGTACAGGGCTCATGCACCTGTACCCTCACCACTAGTATAGGGCACCCAGCTAGAGGGGTGACTGATCTATGCCAGGGCAGTGGGTTGTAGGCATGGCACACAGGGATGTGTGCCATGTCAACTCTTCACTTTGTTCTGCACCAAGACACGCAGCCTGCAAAAGGCAGTGTGTGAGTGTAATGGTACCGGGCCTCTAAGGGTGGCACAATACGTGCTGCAGCCCTTAGAGGTCTTCCCTGGTCACAGTGCCCTGGGTACCTGTGGTACCATTTACCAGGGGCTGACCTGTGGCCAGAGATGCCAATTGGGTTTTGTTTTCAATGCAGTTTTAGGGAAAGAACATAGCCCCTGGGTACCTGATTAGCAGGAGCCCAGGGCACACTCAGTCAAAGCACATCAGCAGTTCAGCAAAAAGTGGGGGCTACCATGCAGAAAGAGGGCACTTTCTCACACCTCCTGCCATGTGCCAGGGTTTACGTTAGTTCCATGACAAGAGAAGAATCAGAGATTGTGCTATTATTATGTCCTTGGTGGACTAAATGACTAGCTAGCTACAGGCACAGAAAGGCGGAGCTCAGGTGGACTTTTCCTGGGTTGCTGCTTTCTTCTCAAAAACTACAATATTATGTACCAGGAAACAGTCTATGTTCCAAAGTTGAAAGTAGATTATGTTGTACATTCTAAAAGATATGATTCAAATCTGACCTCCAGGTTCCTAATGTCTGCATAACCCTGCTATATTCTAAAACCAGGAAATGAAAGGGAGTCATAGTGACAAGTGAGAAAGTTTAGCAATTTCAGATAAAAAAACTCCCAATAAGAATCATTACTAGAAATGAAGGTGGAATTTCCTTTCCTGCACTGGTATAGCCTCCCTTCTCAACACCACATCAGGTACAGATTTGATTTGGAAGACCATGAAACAGTGCTTTAGCGCGTGGGATAATGCGGTCAGTATTTTCAGGGTCAGGTATGAATTTAAACACCTCCCATTCTTCAGATTGCAGGCATTCCTGAGACAGTGTCAACATGCTTTGAAATGTTCAGAGCTGAGGATTGGCACCACTGGTAAGATACCTGGCCTACTGTGGTAGGACTTTGAAGGACTTCCACAGCACATCTGCATTTCTGGAGCACAGCATGCCTGACTGTATTTAAAATCTGCAGACATTTGGCGCAAGACGATCACACAATGGAGATTAGGATCTGGATTGTGGGTGTACAGGTGTTACAGACACATACACAGCATAATTAAATAATTGAAGGTGCACCGAAAAAGAGTAAATCAGTCTTTGTAGATTTTCTTCAAATTCTTTCTTTATTCCAATATTTTCATAAAAAGACAGCCAACGCGTTTCGTTCACAAATCACAGTTTGTGGAACTTCCTCAGGGCTTATGAGATAATTATAATGATGCGCCGTAGCGGATATGTAGAAGATAACAAATGAAGTCCAAAAGCTGCAAAAGGACTCCAAGATGGGGACTTGCCACCTTGATAAGTGGATCCGGTCATCAGTTCTGTGGTGCCGTTTGTCGTAAACCTTTTATGAATCTTTTTCGGTGCACCTTCAATTATTTAAAACTGCGGTATAATCTGTAAAACAGAGACACCGAAGGGTGACAGGTGTCGACGTGTGCACGACAAACAAAACACTATAGCGGCCTCCCTAATTAAAAACTGTAGAAAGGCATACAAAATCGCAGTACAGACCAGGAAAAAAGAATTAAGGGAGATGGCTTGGGAAGAGCTTAGCAAAGTCAGTGTGTTGGCAGACAGTGCCAAATTTTGGTCTGTTATTAATAGCCCACTTTTTGATGATTCAATTAATACTGGCTCAGAGTGCTTAATTCCTGCAGAGATCTGGGTTCAGCATTTTGGCAAAATTTATAGTGATGAAAATTTGGAGAAGCCTGTAGAACATGTCGTTCCAGGACTAATAGGCGGCCCGCTCGTTTTAAACACAGATGAGGTACTCAAAGCAATCCTGTCCACACTAGGAGGTAAAGCACCGGGCCCTGATGGCGTACCGGCGGACTTTTATAAGGCAGACCCTAAAGTTTGGGCTAAGATTTTAACTCATGTTTTTAATGCAGCATGCAGGTTAGGCCTCCCACTGTCATGGGCAAAAGCAGTGATTATCCCAATTTTTAAAAAAGGTGCCAGGGATGACCCAGCCTGTTACAGGCCAATTTCGCTCCTTGATTCGGCGGCTAAGATTTTGGGAAAAGTGGTTCTGGAGCGTATAACAACGTGGCTTGATAGGGCCAATATTGTATCTGATTTGCAGTATGGCTTTAGGCCGGGAGGGGACCTTGGACCAGTGCCTTAACCTCCACCTGGTGATAGGCAAGTATACTGTTGCCAGGGGGATTTGCACCTGGTTTTCATGGACCTCTCCTCGGCTTTTGATTTAGTCAATAGGTCCAAGCTGTGGCTGATCCTCAAAGATATGGGGCTAGACGCTGACCTAATAAATTTCTTGGTTACTGCCCATGAAAATACCATGGCTGCAGTTCGTTTTAACAAAGACGGCAGCTTGACCGACTCTTGGGCAGTTAGAAGAGGAGTGTGCCAAGGATGTATAATGGCCCCTTTATTGTTCACTCTTTATATTAATAATTTAGGGCACTCCCTGACAAATTGCTGTAAAGATATCCCAAGAGTAGGCACTAAAATGATCCCAGCACTTTTATACGCGGATGACGCGGTTTTAGTATCTAGAACTGCTATTGGGCTCCAGTTGTTATTAAATTGTTTTATAGATTTTATGGATTCTTTGGATCTGATCACAAATTTTTAAAAATCACACGCCATGACGATAGGTTCTAGGAGGGCAGCAAGGGCAACATTCTACTGCAAGGGGACTGAGCTAACCAAGGTTTCTACTTTCCCATATCTTGGGGTGCTTTTTGACGATCAACGCTCATGGTGTGCACAACGCACACTTAAAAAGAATGTTTTAGCTAGAGCGGCTGGGGCAACACTAGACTTCGCAAGAAGAATAGGTACTAAACCATTCCCTGCAATTGTAAAGATTTATAATGCTAAGTGCATCTCAATGACCACCTATGGCTGCGACATTTGGGGTTATAAAGACGCGAAAGATATACAAGGGGCAGAGGATAATTTTATGCGGAAACTACTTTCTGTCCCAGCATCTACTCCTAATTTTAATGTACATGAGGAGTTGGGAGCGGGGTATATTTTAGACCTGATCGCAGTTGAACCACTCCTTCGCTGGCTGAGAGTCTGGGCTCAACCATCTCCAAGCCTGAATCAACTAATAGTTCAGGACTGTTTGGGACTGGAAAAGGCATTAAAAATCCCATGGCTCAAATACATTAAAGATCAGACCGAAAAGCTTGGCTGCCCTGATCTGTTCACGTCGCCTACTCCTCTGACTAAGCCTGCCATTAAAGTGGTCAAAATGAAGTTTCTAGACAGATGTCAACGTTTAAGAGAGGAAAAGGAATTGGTAAAGCCCTCGGTGAGGAAGTATGTCATATTGAGCCTGGGTCAGCAGATGCAACCATATTTAACTTATATAAATAAGGCTCATCACCTTTTTGTTTTAACAAGATTTCGTTTAAATATGGTCCCTTGGTTATTGTCCTTTCCGAAAGGCTATCTTAGTTCAGACTCACCAAATAGGTGTACATGTGATAACTTTTCTGAACAAGATACCTTACACATAATGTTCTTTTGTTCCCATTACGACCTCTTACGCAGGAAGCATATTCTCCCGTTGTTAAGGGACAAAAGATTTGTACAAGTAAGGCCAGCTTTGGTCTACTTACAAATGCTAAGCTCTCCTGTAATTTGCTGGGGGGTGGCCAGCTTCCTAATTGGCGCCATTAGATATAGGAATAAGATGCCATAGAGTTAAACTCTTTGATCACATTTGCAGTATGTCTAATCGGATTATTAAGAACTGTGGTACGCTGCTTATGGTTATAACTTTGGTTTTTATCATCCCTTTTTTATAATGTTTTAATGAATATTAAGCACTTCATGAAATGAATTACTAATGGTTCTGTATGATTGTTTTTGTTCATTGATGCTTCTTTTTACCTGACACTTTTATGGCTTCAATTAGCCGAATAAAGTTGATATTGACTTGACTATAGTGGCAATGTTATAGTGAGGTGCTTTTCCCTAGGTCCGTCATCCTGTTTGCTTTTGTATTTTTACATACACAGCATAAATACAGCTGCAAATGTCCAGTGTGCCCAGCAGCACAAGCTGTGTGCACTTTCACAGCACGTAGAAAGCAGCTGCATAGGACTGTTTGCATTGTTCTGCTTGATCAACATTCAGTCTGCAAATGCACAGCCATATATGAAGAAAATGCAAATGCATGTGCACTGGAAACGTGGACAGTTGCATATGATGGGCTACAATGAATCATTTGTATGCAACTGTTGCAGTGGGAAGAGCAACTGTGGATAACATTAACAAGGAAGCCCTGCTTTGCCATAGAAGCAAATATTGACTATGTGGCAGCTATCTGCTCAGTGGAAAGGCAGTGCTGGAACGTGTACTTTAAGTGGACCTCTGTGTGCCTGCATGTGCAGGACTGGTAAGGAGAGAAACTAAGTGAAAATAGGTTTGTCAAGTAATCTGTGAACCTATTGAACTTGTCTATGGAAGATAAGGCAGACTGATGGCCTCAGAGGTAGTTATATTTGGCTGAACTATGAGGGAGCATTCCAGTAAAGGCTGGTGCTCCTGCAACTGTGGACCAAGTGAGAAAGGAGAATCTGTATATTAAGGTGGTGTAAGAATCTTGAACTGGGAAAGGAAACAACTCTATCTGAATATTTAATGTATAGTTATTTCCTTGGTTTCATTTTGAATTGTGTTTCATACCAGTCATTGTATTCCTATCAAACAGAAATATATACAACTCCTCATGCTGTTTCTGTAAGATCCCATGAATTCTCATGTTTTGGACAATATGTTGCTCTGCTAACCTTATATTGTCTAAGAGCACATCAATGCGATAAAAATGCTTGTTTAGTCCATGCTAGATTTGCTTTAAAAATGGAGCCTGGTAGCAAAAAGGTCAAGGTGCCCAAGTTTTTCAAAAGAGGACTTCATGTGATGAAACCACAGAATTTTAGTGGCCAAGTCCAAGCTAAAGCTTAAGTCCAGTCTCTGGGTTAAGCCAGAGTTAAAGTCAAAGTAAAAGAGGACGTGAAGAATAATGTCAGAAATATACCCCTGGCCTAGTTCCTCATGAACAATAAAAGAAGCAGAACCCTGTGGCAAAGATAAAAGACGTCTGAGGATCCTATTTTCTTCAGTTTGCAAAGAAGGATTAATCGTATAACCCCATATATCTCAACCGTATGTGGCCAAGGTGACACATTATGCCTGATACATTTTACGCACAGCCTTAATCAGTGTAGTAGCGATTCTGGATGCAAAATCAAAAACGGCAGAAATGGCTCTAGAAAAAAGTTTTCATTTGGGACAGAAGAGAGTCGATCAGTTATTGGTGGAATCAAACGTACCACCCAAGTAGGAAAAAGAATATAGTCTATATTGTCTACTTATAATATGATTTTTAGCGGAGTAAATAAACAAAATAATACAAATCGACAGAGTAAAGCTAGAATGGACCGCCGACCTACAATAGGCATGTTCTGACCATCCACAAATAGAGCTTTTTTTCAAATGATTCATAGGCAGGACTAAGAACTGTCACACCCATACCTGTCCGTTGGCTGTATCTGTGATAATGAATGAAATGCACTCTGGATGTTTTAGCCAAAACATGATTTCAAAGCTGGCATGGTTTAACAGGCAAATGTATTTAAATTTTGCTAAACCTGGGGGCTGGTGTGACTCTTCTGTGGGGAGGGGCTAGGCTCCATGCACCTACGTGGGATTCACAAACCCCCCACTCGGAGCCTCTTTCAGCTGGTCGCCAGAGGAGCATGAGATTCCTCCATGGTCTGGAGTGGGCAATTTGAGCGCCTCCTGCCTTTTTTGCATGCGCAAGCTGTTTCCCAGTCTACCGCCCCAGAATCAAATCCCTATTTCCCTGTTATCTGTGGTCATCATGGCAGAAACACAGAGTACCATCGTAAGTTAACAGGGCAGACATCCAAATGTATCAACAGCGTTATGGGGAATATGCAATCAACCCGAGGTTATGAAGGTGAGCACTCATTGGCATGTATTAGCTCTAGAATTATCACAGATCTTAAATTAACAGCTGCAGTGATCAAACTAACTGCTCTGCTTGGGATGTCTGCTTTGCACCCCTACATGCCCTCTGGGAAGGCAGGGTACCGCAATTGCCCCTGGGGCAAGACTAAAACATGGCTGCAGATCCAAGCTCCCAGGGGACCATATGGGCCACGTACAGGGAGGTTGGGGGCCTTGTACCCACCGGGACAATAACCAGATGATAAACGCGTCAGGAACAACCTCTCCCTACTATTTGGAGGAAAGACTGTAGCCTTTTATACTTTGGGTGACCTGGGGAACAATCGAGTGAATGTCTCTGGTCTCCTGCAGCCCTGGCTGGCACAGAAGCTTCAAATGAGCCTTCATCTGGAATTCCAGAGCAGCTTGTGAAGCTTGTCATACAATGCCTTCACGGGTGAGTTACTGCTTGCCACTGAGTGCCACTAGCGGGCATAGATGGGCACCTCAGGCTGCCAGCTGGAGTCGAAGTTTGGGCTCGGGCCTGGCCAGGCACGGAGGGGTTCTTGAGTGCTGATTGGGGCCTGGTCAGAGCTTTTCACCTTGCCGAAGCAGGGAAGCCCTCCCTGAGCCTGCGGTAACCTCCTCTTGGGCACTTTATGACACCACAGAGCAGTGAATTTAACCCGATGGAGCACTAAATGTCCGGCATTCCCAATTCTGAACGGTTTAATGCCCCTACTTACCACATCCTCTGAGAAGGTAGTAAATGGCAGCTGTGGCTTCCCATGCAGGGTGGGGGGGGGGGTGATGGGGCTGGGACAGTAGGTGATGGAAAGGGAAGAATAGTTTGGCAAAGGGGAGCACTGCATGCAACTCCTGCCCTAGAAAAGGTTTGGTAGTGACTGGAGGACGCTGCTCAGCTGCTGCTGCAGTCAAAGCCTCATGCAATATTACTGTCCAGAATTACCAGCTGGTAAAATTGGGTCCGGTGTAACAACAGCAAGGAAAACTGGCTGCAGGAACACCTGGGAAAACCATGAGTGGGAATTCCCGGGAAAACCATGAGTGGGTAAATCAGCGAATTTGTGATCAGGTAGAGTGGTATCATACCAAGGAAGATACAGCGCTGCCTAAATTGTAATCTGGCCTATATTCTAGTGTACATCATGAGGTATCAGAAGCCTTAACTCAAATCAAAGCTTATTACAGGAAGCAAGTAAACAGAAAAATATGACCTGTACTCACATATCATGATTGTGATGTTGTATGAGTCTCTACTAAACATCTGCAATTGAATGGTATAGGAAAGTTTCACCCTCTGTTTATGGGTCCATCTCCATCACAAAAGTAATCAAACAAGGGGCTATCAAGTTGAATTTTCCAAGATTCACCCAGTGTTTCATGTGTCCTGATCAAACCTGTGAGTCCAGGGGAGCGCACAGCAAGCCTACAGCAACTTTGACCAAGGACCAGGTCAGAGCTTCTTATCCTGCTAGAGCAGGAAAGCCCTTCCTGGGACTGTGGAAACTCATTCTTATCATTTTGTTACACCTTAGGCTGGCTAATGGGACCCAGGACCAAAGACCTACATTCTGGCAGAGCTCTAACTGGGTCCCGCTCCAAGGCTTCCATCCCGCCTAATGAGAGGAAGCCTCCCTGAGCCTGCGGAAGTCTATGCTGGGTAGCTTAAATGGTAGGAAAATACCAGCTATTTGTTCATGCTTTATAAGTCTGCAAAGGCCCAGACATGATATTTAAATAGAACTTCATATAAAATCACATCTGTATTAATTTGTAACATGACTTTTCTGTGTTTAGTTACTTTACTTTTCAGTCAGGGATCGTTAAGGCAGCTCTAGTGCACGCTTTAATGTGCTCTCCTATTATATTTGCTTTTAAGCATGTACTGATATGGGGAAAGAATATTGGCTTTAGGTGATTTTCACAATTTTTGTACCGACCAGGTCATTAAAATATCAATCAAGCAGGTAGAAAACCATCCAGGTGGTAACCCTAGCTCCAGGCCTAATGCAGCTCTGACTATTTTTTTTTGAAGAGTTTTATATAGCGCTGGCTAGACCCGGAGGTATCAGAGCGCTTAACATGAGGATCAGCGAGTTACAGGTTACATAGTTACATCAATTAAATCAAAGAATCACGGAGGGAGGGATGGAAACACAGCGGGGAAACGAGGAAAACAATGTCAGATGACCGGCTGGGTAGGTGACGGCAGAGGGGGTGAATCCAGGGCCAGACTCCTCTATAGCTGCATATGACAGCTCCACCGGGCATCGGCCAATGTTGCTCGTGCGCTGAGGTAAGAACGAACAGTTTTAGCATCCGCCCATGGGGCATCGTCAAAGGTCAATCGAAAGTTCTATCATGGGCCATGTTGATCCGGCTCCGTGGTGTGTACAAAGTTCAAAGTTTCAGTCCGGGGGGCATCGTCATAGAACCATAGTCAGCACCCATCCCGGAGTAACTGGGAAGCGAAGACTCAGCCCTAGGTCTCAACCCTCTACCAGAGGTTCCCTGATTCCTCTGCGCATCAGGGTTGCCCAGCCCAGGTTTCCTTTCCTTGATACGCTTCCCTATAAACTTCTCCGGAGTAAGTCTGTGGGTCATCTCACCAGTGTGAGAGTTGAAGATCGTCGTGGTAAAAGACCACACTCCACGCTCTCAACCCCGGACGGACGCACAACTGCTTCAAGGCCGCACCGAAACGCACCCATGGTCCCTTCACCTGCCGGAACTGCAGCTACACCAGCCTCAGAGCCACCGAGGCGCCCGCCAAGAAGGACCTCAAACACCTCCGATGCATCCTACTGAACACCCGCTCCGCACGCAAACACGCCGTCGAGCTCTGGGACCTGCTCGACACATCATCACCCAACGTCGCCTTCCTGACAGAGACCTGGATGAACGACTCCTCCGCCCCCGACATCGCCATAGCCATCCCAGACGGCTATAAGATCACCCGCAGAGACCGCATCAACGCAGTAGGAGGAGGAATCGCCTTCGTCCACAAGAACACCATCAGGGTCTCGACCAGCACCGACAACACTCTCAGCACCGCCGAACACATGCACTTCCAGATCCACACGGACCCCAACACCACCCTTAGAGGCACCCTTGTCTACAGACCCCCTGGGCCCCGACCCCAGTTCAGCGACTCCATCGCCGACTTCATCAGCACGCACGCCCTGACCTCTACCGACTACATCCTCCTCGGAGACCTGAACTTTCACCTGGAGAACAACAACGACAGCAACTCCACCACCCTGATCGACAACCTCGGTCTGAGCCAGCTCCTCACAACACCGACCCATTCCGCCGGCCACACGCTTGACCCCATCTTCTCCTCAAGCTCCCACGTCTCCTTCAGCCACACCACGGAACTCCTCTGGACCGACCACCGCTGCATCCATTTCACCTTCCAGAAACCCAGCACACACCACCGCACCCAACAGATCCCACGCCGCTGCTGGAGCAAAGTCACCGAAGACCAACTACGGGCAACCCTCGCTCTCAGCCCTCCCTCCGACCCATCCAACACCGACGACGCTGCCTGCAACCTCAGACGATGGATGGACGACTGTGCCAACACCCTCGCCCCGCTGAAAAAACTCACCTACAGTGACACCACCAAAAGAGCCAGCTGGTTCACCTCGGAACTCCTAGCTTCCAAGCGTACCTGCCGGAAACTAGAGAAGAAATGGCACAGTGATAAGACACCGGACAGCCACGCAGCCCACAAAGACGCCATCCGTAACCACCACCACCTCATCAAGTCCGCCAAGAGAATCTCCTTCAAAGACCGCCTCGACAACAACACACACAACAGCAAGGAGCTTTTCAACATCGTGAAGGAACTCTCCAACCCCAGCTCCAACACCAACGACATCCCGCCGTCGCAACCCCTGTGCGATTCCCTCGCCACCTTCTTCCACCGCAAGATCGCCGACATCCACGACAGCTTCAACACCCAGACAGCCCCAACTAAGATCGATGCACCAGACCCGCCGCACACCATCGACCACGACCCCCTGCCAGCCTGGGCCAGCGTGAACATCGAGGACACCATCAAGACCATGAGCACAATACACTCCGGCTCCCCGTCAGACCCTTTCCCGCACCACATCTTCAACAAAGCCAGCAGCTCCATCGCACCCCACCTGTGCAACATCATCAATCTCTCCTTCGAGACCGCGACCTTCCCAGAGAGCTGGAAACACGCAGAGATCAACGCCCTACTCAGAAAACCCAAGGCGGACCCGAGAGACCTCAAGAACTTCCGGCCCATCTCCCTGCTTCCGTTCCCAGCCAAGGTCATCGAGAAGATCGTCAACAAACAGCTAACCCGATACCTCGAAGAAAACAGCATCCTGGACCCATCCCAATCGGGGTTCCGCAGCAACCACAGCACTGAGACTGCCCTCATCGCCGCCACCGACGACATCAGGATCCTGCTGGACAACGGTGAGACCGCAGCCCTCATCCTGCTGGACCTCTCCGCCGCCTTCGACACTGTCTGCCACCGCACTCTACGCGCACGCCTCCACGACGCAGGGATCCGAGACAAGGCCCTGGAATGGGCCACCTCCTTCCTCGCCGGCAGAACCCAGAGAGTCCGTCTCCCACCATTCCGATCCGAAGCCTCCGAGATCATCTGCGGCGTACCCAGGGATCGTCCCTCAGCCCAACACTGTTCAACATCTACATGGCCCCGCTCGCACGCATCGCCAGACAGCACGACCTCAACATAATCTCCTACGCCGACGACACTCAACTGATCCTCTCCCTCACCAAGGACCCCCTCGCCGCCAAATCCAACCTCCATGAAGGAATGAAGGCCGTCGCCGATTGGATGAAGATCAGCCGACTAAAACTGAACACGGAGAAGACAGAGGTCCTCATCCTCGGCTCCAACCCCTCAGCCTGGGACGACTCCTGGTGGCCAACGACGCTGGGAGCAGCCCCGACACCCACCGACCACGCACGCAACCTGGGAGTCATCCTCGACTCAACGCTCTCCATGGCCAAGCAAGTCAACGCAGTCTCATCCTCCTGCTTCAACACCCTCCGCATGCTTCGCAAGATCTACAGGTGGATCCCGACAGACACAAGAAGAACAGTCACCCAGGCCCTCGTCAGCAGCAGACTTGACTATGGGAACGCCCTCTACGCGGGAGCCCCGGCCAAGCTCATCAAGCGACTGCAACGCATACAAACGCCTCCGCACGCCTGATCCTCGATGTACCACGCCACAGCCACATCACCCCCACCTGAGGAACCTGCACTGGCTCCCCGTCGACAGGAGAATCTCCTTCAAACTCCTCATCCACGCACACAAGGCACTCCACAAGACTGGCCCAGCCTACCTCAACAGACGACTCCTCTTCTACGTCCCCAACCGCCAACTCCGCTCCGCCGACCTCTCCCTCGCCACCGTCCCTCGCATTCGAAGAACCACCACCGGCGGCAGATCCTTCTCCCACCTCGCCGCCAAGACCTGGAACACCCTTCCACTAAGCCTACGACAGACCCAAGACCTGCTGACCTTCAGGAGGCTACTCAAGACCAGGTTGTTCGACCAGTAGCAGCACCCCCCCCCCCTTTTTTTCCCCAGCGCCTTGAGACTTTCGCGGGTAAGTAGTGCGCTTTACAAATTCTGTGATTGATTGATTGACTGTGGTGGCCATCTTGGGGTCAGGCAAGAGAAATTCCGCCCCTGTTGTTCCATTTGGCCGGCCCGCCAGCCACAGTATTGCTAAACTCACGAGAAAGCAATGTGATCACTCAGCCCAAGGATCGGTCCAATAATGACATTGTTATTAAATTTCGCCCTCTTTCTCAGAATGATGCAGGGGCTCTTTTGAGCATCGCCCGATGCTGCCCGTGGCAGTTTTGCGGCCCCCTGTTCGGAACCGACAACCTGTTGGTGGTGTCTGGACAATTTTCGCGGCCCCCGGCTGCCTATTCCTGCTCCCGTCGGTGCTTCCCAGCGCCGTCCGGGAACACAAGACACCGGCGGCTTGAATCGGAGTCGTCCTCCGTCTCTCGAGCGACTCTGCCCCGCTGCAGTTCACACTATCCCGATCCCTCCTCGAGACAGGGGTTCCCCAGGGTGCCTGGGACGCGCTAATATTCACCCATTGGCACAAATAAAGAGTGACTTGCCGTTTAGTGAAGCGGGGTGTCCTCTTCTAGGAGTCAGCGTGCGATAGTAAGGCGGCTTCGTTACTTGCTTCGCTGATAACGGGGTGCCATTTTATCTTCCACTCGGCCGATGTAGCTTCGGGTGATTTTCTCGGCTTCGCCGCGATTATGCTCAGGCATCTCTTCCCTCATCCGCTGCTCCAGCTATTCCTCTTGCCAAATCGGGATGCTTTTAAGGGTTTACAGGCAGTTACCCGCCGCTTTGAGTTAATGCGCACGGGGCATCCACAGAGCTTCAGCTCCAAACGGCCATCACGGCCGAGGCCACGCCCCCTCCACTATGGAACCGGTCAGAGCTTCCTACCTTCTGGAGCTGGGAAGCCCTCCCGGGTCCGTGAAATCCTGTCTGAGCACTTTGTGACACCATGAGACAGCGATGGAGCCCAAGCCCATGGCAATGCTCCCTGGCCTGCCAGAGTTCTGACCCAGTAGGAGCTTTAAACCCCACTCTGAGGAGAGGAGGCTTCTCTGGGTCTAAGGTTGTGTATATTGTGTTGCCTGGGAGTCCAAGGGTAGGTGCCTGAAGCCCAAGGTCCAGGGTTCTCATCCTGGGTATGCCACAGCTCTGACTGTAAGCGGTCAGATCTTTCAGCCGTTTAGGAGCGGGAATCTCTCTCCGGGCTTGTGGTTCCACATCCAGGTTACCGAAGGATGCCTCTGGTAAGTGAACAAGTCAGATAATCCCTATGGACTCTAAAGTCAACCTTGTCATAGTCTCTTGACTGGAAGAAGGTTCTCGCTGGTGTGGCAGTCCCTCACTCACCCAACAATAATAATCTGGGGTAAGGCGACTAGGCGTTCTTGTTTTTTGGGTTCCCACAATGCCAGAAAGTGGCTTTTGAGCATAAGACTCTGACCTCATGGTACCTTGGCTGCAAGGAAGGTTCAAGAGGGCAATCATCAGAACTTCTAGGACTGCCTAGAAATCTGAACTTTGAGTCACCCCAAGAATCTTTATGTATACAAAATGTCTCTAGTGAGGTTGGCATAACATATTCTGCACATCCCTAGGCCTCATAAAGCCACAGGCATCATTTTGTGCACCCAAAATAAGAACACGTCAAGATGCTCAAAGAACCCACTGTACCGATAAACTCTCCTTTTCTCAATGGGAATATGCTATCCATATTTCAGTGAGGCCTTCTACTGTGCTCTGTCAGCCACCGGCCATTTCGCCACATGCACTGCACTGTGTAAAAAAACACAGCAACAGGCCCAGGTGGTGAAATACTATGGCGGAGAAAGACGTGTATAAAATTCTTCTGATCCCCAAAAATACAAGCAGAAGTACAGCGGGCACCCCTCCACCACCACCCTCGTAAAGAAAAGAGAAGCAGCGGGATGGGAAGCTCACCCTGTAACCAAAAAAAAACAATATACGGGCCCCAGGAATTCAAGAACAATATCTGGATCACAGACTGTCCACAGGCAAAACACAAGCCTGTAAAATCCTTGAGGATTTGTATCTTAGAATCTCTATGTGGTTACTGGCATAAATGAATAAATAAATACTTGGATTTCAATAGGACAGCTTATCACCCGTGAGGGTATCCAGGCTCTGTCCATACGCACAGGGAGATTAAGTAATTTGCCCGGAATCATAGGATATTGAGCGGACGCCCGAACTTCAAACGAAATTCAATGCGGCTGTGCCATACTTACTATGCCAAGGCTACTCCTCTGTACAATGACCTGAATTTATCAGCCGGGGCCCGCATCTTACCGTATGTATGCCCCTGATTTATTCAAAGTGCCAAGGTTTCGAGTCGAGCGGGCGCAACGTCCTCACTGCTCTGGGAAACTAGACCGCTCCATACGATCTAAGATGGCACCTGCAAAAGGAACAGCTTCCACATTCCATTGACGTCTACGGGCCACAGTGTCAGCATGGAATATAAGCAGACTTAGAACTAAACTGTTGTTTGCTCATGAGAAATCAGGCAGCAAAATGCCTGACATTGTGGTACAAGTGTAAAAATATATAAAAGGTTCCAGGTATAATTTTTTTATCGGTGCATCTCAAAGGTCGGGCACAACATTTTGTTAGTGCTGGCCACTGTCAATGCGGAGCTCAAAAAAGGGGGAGGGGGGGATTATGTATTTGCTTAATACGGTTATAAGATCACTTTGTGGTCTGGAAAAAAGAGTGGGCTGTGGAGAGTAGACTGTTTATTATGCATAATATCGCACTGGATACAAAAAGGTTCCAGATGTTGAAAGGGTTTATCAGTGCATATTAAAAACTTAGTGCAATAAAAAACCTTCTTCTAAGCAGGGAACAATGAAAAGGCTAGTAAGTGATGACCCAAGAAAACTCTTATGTGTTCCCTTCTGGAGCGTAACCCTTCATCAGGTTATCTACTGTGTTTGTCTGGACCTGACTTCTTGTCATGGAAAGCGGGTCATGCTGTAAACTGGCCCCATGGCATATTGTCATTCAGGCCCTCTATATGTGTTTTGACTCTAAACAACCAGCGATGTTCTTTTTCGAACAGTTTGAACAGAGTTCACTGGGTTATTCAAATGTTCCAGTGTCACCCATCGGTAGTCCAGTGCTGTGTGTCTTTTTTCAATGTAGTGAGTCGACATTTTCGTAGTTGCATGGCCACATCTAAGGTTGCTCCGATGTTTGCAGATCCTTGTTTTTATCTTGCGGGTCGTCATCCCTACATAGTGTAAATTTCAGGGAAAGGTATTACATATACCACCAGTTGTGTGTTACAATTTGTGAATTTTCTCAGTTCCCGTGTTGTTTTGTTATTGAAGGAAACTGTTTTCGTGACCTTAGTTAGGTGGCAGACACTGCATCTGCCACATGGGTAATGGCTCATGACTGGGGATATTGTACCCTGTGATTTTGATCTGTCTGTGGATGCTTTTTGGGGACATGTGTGTACTAGCATATCTCATAGATTTTGACCTCGTCTGTAGGAGAGCATGGGCTTGGAGAACTCTAGAGCACCGCTATTTAGAATGCGCTAGTGTTTGTTGATGATCTTAGTTATTTGGTTCGAGGATGAAAACTGTCATAAAGGAGTATGCATTTTTTGGCAGTCGGTTTTACATGTGTGGTGGTTTTGAGAACTCGCTGGTCAGATATGATATTAAGATAAAGGAATACCAGCTCTTTCTGGCTTAAGGTATAGGTGAACATCAGAAAATCATTCTGTACATTCAACCAACTCAAGAAGTTTTTTGCTGTGGCTTCACTGCCCTCTCATATTATTAGGATGTCGTCAATATACCTCTTCCACAGTTCTATGTCTTTGTGATAGGGGTTCTGAGGACATAGAATTTTATGTACTTCCTAATGGTGCACAATACTAGGTGCGAAGGTGCTGTCCATGCTGGTCCCTTGTTTCTGAAGGTGAGTGTTCCTTCAAATTCAAAGAAGTTGTAAGTTACAGCCCATTTGCAACACTCCATCACTACATTTCTTGGTTTTTGGGACTCCGAATCTACCTCAAAAAGAACGTCTTCAACAATTATGTTCAAAGTCTCAGTGTTGGGGAGGCTTATATAGAGACTCTCGATGTCCAGACCCATGAGTAGATGGATGTCTGGGTCGAACAGAGTGCTCCTAGGAGAAGGAGTACGTCTTTGGTATCTTTCAGATATGTGTTTGCATTTTGAACTATAGGCCTCAGGCAAGCATCTGCGAACCTAGACAATGGTTCCAAGATTGTATCCATCACCGACACTATAGGTCGTCCAGGAGGGTTTTCCAGATTCTTATGCATCTTTAGGATTGTTTAGAAATAGGGGGTGACGAGAGTCTTGTTAGTCAGAAACTCACGCTCTTTTTGTGATATCCAATCATGTGCTAGGGCCTGTTCCGTCATACTGCCAATCCATACTCTGAGGAAATCAGTTGGATCTGCAGGTAGCAGTTCGTATTTTCTTTTGTCACTAAGGAGCCCGAGACATTCCTTTCAATATGCTTGACTGTCGACTGGATGATAACGGCTCCCCCTTTGTCTGCTGGCTTGATAACTATAGTTTTATCACTAGCCAATTCTCTTATGGCTGCCTTTTCCTCTTTGGTAGTATTGTGAAAAACTCTCAGTGTACTGAGGTCAATGCCCCAATCTCTTTCAAGACAGCCTTCTCGAAAGTGAGTATCTAAACAGGTACTGCAGTGGTTAGTGGAGTGAATGTAGACTTCACTCTTAATCCATTGTCCCCAACGTGTCATTGTTCAAAGGTTTTTTTTCAAAAAAGGCTGTCAGTTTTATTTTTCTAATGAATTCATTGATTTCACAACCGAGTTTAAAGTTCGGCTTTGGTGCAAAACCTAGGCCTTTCTCCAACACATGAATCTGTGGGGTTGAGAGGCTCTGTTCTGTGAGGTTGACAACTAGACTGGATGGCAGCTCAGGCCTGGTTGGTTGCTCGAGCTTGGTGGTGTATCCTTGGTCATACTCCTGGTGGTCATCCCGACCTGTTCCTGTGCGGGTGGCCCATTGAACCCGAGTTGTCATCTTCGTTTTTTGTCTTGTGCATCCCTGGCCAGCTCTAACGCTCCATCCATCATCCCCTTTGGTATCGCTTTGTTCGCCCTAAGTTGGCAGGGTATGCGCAGACGTGGGTCCCTTGCTCACTTTGCCACTGGATTCAAGATAGCCTGGCTGATGAGGGTTATGAACCCGAAACCGGTCCCAGGATGCTTGTTTCCGGTCCAGGGAAGACATGGCTTGGCAGTTCGGGCTGGACTGTTCCCATGAGGCACAGGGTCAGACTGATTTGCATATGGCCATGTCTGAACTGGGGTGGTGGAGTGAGCTAAAGAATGATGATGGATTAAACCCAGATCAGTTGACTGGGGGTGAGTGTTTGATTTGCTCTAACGATCCGTCCATCATCCCCTTTGGTATCGCTTTGTTCGCCCTAAGTTGGCAGGGTATGCCCAGATGTGGGTCTCTTGCTCACTTTGCCACTGGATTCAAGATAGCCTGGCTGATGAGGGTTATGAACCCGAAACCGGTCCCAGGATGCTTGTTTCCGGTCCAGGGAAGACATGGCTTGGCAGTTCGGGCTGGACTGTTCCCATGAGGCACAGGGTCAGACTGATTTGCATATGGCCATGTCTGAACTGGGGTGGTGGAGTGAGCTAAAGAATGTTGATGGATTAAACCCAGATCAGTTGACTGGGGGTGAGTGTTTGATTTGCTCTAACGCTCCGTCCATCATCCCCTTTGGTATCGCTCAGCCCCCAAAAAAGGCCTGCGTTGACTGCATGTGTAATTTGGATAAGGGCTGTTTGGCAGTTCTCAATGTTCAAAATGGGGTGGACCGATCTGGGGGAGGGGGGGTTGGAACATAGGATGGTAGAGGATACATCGGTGGGCCATTTTATGGGTACCATCCTCTCCCTTGCCCATATTCTTGCCCTGTGCCCCTTCTATTGTTTCTCCTTTCTCTGTAGTCACCCCTGGCAGAGGAACTGGAATCTGAACTGTTGGATCTACTGTCAGTTGAATCACTGTCAGTATTGTAACCCAGATTGCTTCCGGACAAGACAAAGTCATCTCTTATATACGGGTATACCTGCTCATGTGTGCATTTGCTGGTGTCTTTCTTCAATTTTGTTTGTTTGAGTGCGGCCTCAAACTCATTCATGGTCTGATTCAATTAGTCTAGCCTTTTCTTCAGGCTAGCTGTGAATTGGTAAGATTTTAAACGAACTTCAATAGTATGTATTTCTGTTTTTAGTTCTTGTGATAACCTGGCTGCTCTCTTTATTATCAGAATCAGTCAGTCTCTTGTACAGTGCCATGAAAACAATGACCAGTCCTTTTTAAAGGCTTTGTAATGCTGGAATATGAATGGTTCATTTCTCACTATGAGTCTTTGAAGAGCTGCATTTTCTCTCAGGTATTCGGTCATCAATATACCATTAATCATGGTTTTGATCTCAGTTCTTCGGAGGGTGGTGAGTTTGTCCCAGTCTTTATTGTCTATGCCCATGTCTGGGTTAGTAGTTCCTTCGAAGGGTGACATTGTCATTAAAATCCTCTCTACGGACCCGATGATGAGCATGCCACCAAGGGGCAACCCCGATGGGTGAGGGTTATATAAGAAAACACTGCATTTTCTTTTCTTCGTCGAGGGTTAGTTCATACAAGCAGTTAGGCTCCTTTTGGTTTTGCTAACCTCTTTGATGATGTGGCAAACAAGCCTGCAGAGGTTTTGATGGCACCCAGAAAAGGCTGACAGTCTCTGATGGTTGGGAGAGCTCCAGCTTGTTTGTTATCGTTGTCTGGTACAGCCTTCTAATGGAATCCAGTTGCAAGACAAACTTTGGCTCAGTGTGTTCATCTGTGATGAAAAGAATACAGAGAGTGCATGAGGAATACCAAGTACTCCTGTCACTTCAAGTGCCAAAGACATGCAAGCCTTTGACTGCGACTTCAGATTTTTGGGGGAGAAAGAAACTCTGCCTTCAATGCAATTGACACATAGGTGCTGGGTGGTCCCAATACTGGCTCTAGGATATTAAGAAGCTTCAGAGGAACTCAGCTTCTGTCTTCATCCTTCCTCTAGATCAACCCTTAACAAGACCTTACTCGAGATACAGCTCATTTAAATAGCAGTGGTGGTGGCACTTTAATGCCTCCTTAGAGTTCACAGATAAGATTGAGAAATATAATTTCAGCTAACCAAATCAGAAATCCTAAAACAAGTACTTAGATCTGCAAAGGTAGCAGCTTCAGATAGAAAAATATGTTATATGATGAATAATATAGGCACAAACAGTCTTAAAGAGGAGAAAAAGTTCTAACTAAAGTCTTGTTCCAAGTGCCAGGTTGAAGCAAATAGATTTGAAGGGCCAGACTGTGGTGAAATCAGATTGTAGAGCAGCAGTAGGGTTAGAATTGTTCTACAGGTTACTCCAGCCCAACAATATCAAATATTATCTCTAGATTGCCCTGATGCAAGACAGATTAACCCCACAAAAGGTAACTCTGAATTAGAGACATTGCTACCTCTTTCTCTACCAGTCGATCTACAAGCACCAGAACCATCTAGGGTAGAAATATTCATATTTATCATCTTTCTCTGGTAGCAGGAAAGAGAACGAGTTGTGAGGTCTATAGCTAGACTGAACTTTCCTTTCTTTGGCTGAGTGGGGAGCTAGACCTGGTGATCACATTGCCAGTTGAACTATGCATCTGCAGATCCTTTTTAAAAAGACTCACACAAAGCAAGTCTGCAATTATAGACACAACTCAGCAAAAACAGTGTTTCTTTTCCTTTCACCAGTGAAACTGCCTCAAGTCTAACATCAAACTGAGTGAAAAGCCACTCTGAGTCCTTTAGGTTAACATTAGAATTCACAGACGCCCCTGCAGCAGGATGCTAAATGGCCATAGGAATATTGAGGGTGTAGGAAGGTACAAAAATCTCCCCATAGACAACAAGTGCCTCCATAGCACCAGTGTTTGGTGTATTTATTGAGCCTGATAAAGTCAGACCTCTGGTGTTTCACTGTCAATGGGGAAGAACATGCACTTTTTGGTGATTACAGCACCGCAAATCTGCATGGTTCACTAATTACCGGGCATTCCCCCCGGTAAATTCCTGAAGGTTTGACCTGCCGACATTTACCTGGGAGATCTTGTGAGGTTTCAATGTTTGTCTAAAATCTCAGAACTATGTTGTGTAGTAACAGGAGTTGCCACCTATACTGAATTTAACAGACAACTAGTAATCAGAACATGTGTGGGCATTTTCAGGTATCAACTGGATTCAGCAGCTTGTAGATGTTGGGGGCAGATGGCGAAGGCTGGAGGCACAGGGTAAGGCTACCCAGCTCCAACTGCAGCATCAGTACCTCTTTACCACTAGAGTAATGGAGTCACAGCACTATTGGACACTACGATGAAAAGATTAAGTACACTCATTAGCACACAACTTTCAATGGTAATGGGCCAGTTCAGTCAAAGGCTTACTCAAGGAGGTGCTGAAGAGTTAGACACTCAGGGCAAAATTCACAAAGGTAAGTTAAACTTACTCTACATGGCCAACCACTAGTACTGCAACACCCTTCCATAGAAAATAATGGAGGTACGGACTTAAAAATAATACTCCACAGAAAACAATGTTAAATTAGATTATCTAAAAAAGTTGCTTTTTTTTTTAATTTTCAAAAACCTTTATTTCAGGCAAATGTAGGTAAACACGGCATGGTGCCTACAACCCAATGCGGGCCAGCAGCGTGATGAAATAACATGCATAGCAATATACGAGTACACAGCAAGTCGCCTACAACCACTTCGGGCCGGCCGCGTCCAATAGAGCATCACAACAGGGATCAGATGAGGTGTGAAGGGGCCCAGTTCTGTAAATAATCGAGATCTTATCCAAAGGCAATATGTAAATGAGGGTAGTCACAGTAGACAGGAAACGGCAGGGGGGCAGACCACTCAGTCAGTGCTAAACCCAGCACATCTGTCAGCAGCAATGGGGCCAGTACCAAGTAATTCTGAGCACTAGATCCCACCCAGCGCTAAAGCCGAGTCAGGTCCCCTCAGCATCGACAACAGCGTCATCCAATAAGTATGTGCGCAATGGACCCCATATGTCTCTAGGGCGCGAGGAGGATGGGAGGAGTTCGGCATATACATGGAGCTGATCTTGCCAAAGTGTCATATCCACTAGCCATTCTTTAAATTTAGGTGCGCGTCCCCGGCCCCAACGACAGGCCACCCTGCGTTTTGACAACGCCAGACTAAAATCTACAAATTTACGATGTGAGGACGGTATTTGCTCAGTGTAGCCAAGCAGGGCCGGTAAACAGACATAATATCGAATTGTTAATATCGAATTGCCAAAATATCGAGTTGTAAATATAGAATGGACAGAATATCGAATTGCCAAAATATAGTGGTTAAGAATATCGAAATTCAGGTAAGAAATATCGATTGTCAAAATATCGACAGTCATAATATAGTTGTTAAAAATATCGAATTTTTTTATAGTGTTTTAAGTGTTAGTATATGTGTTAAAAGTATGTATTATTTTTGTAATGTATGTTTTAATTTTTTTAAGTAATGAATTTTATGTTATTTAATTTTTGCGTAATTTAATTCTGTAGCGGGTTGTGGGTTTATAGGGAATAGGGTGGGAAGTAATTTAATTATAGTAAATTAAATATTAATTTTTAGGAATTATTAATTATATTTAATTTAATTTTGCGTTTTAGTTCTGTAGCGGGTTGTGGGTTTATAGGGGAATAGGGTGGGAAGTAATTTAAATTTAATTAAGTAATTATTAAATTTTATTTATTGGTATTGATAAATAATTCATTGTTAATTAATTATTAATTGGTCATTAATTTTTATTAATTGGTAATTAATTTTTATTAATTGGTGATTAATTTTTATTAATTTTTTAATTGATAATTATATTAATTGTATTAATTTATTATTCAGAGCGGGTTGTGGGTTTATAGGGGAATAGGGTGGGAAGTAATTTAATTGTAATTCAGTGGTATTAATTATTAATTTATTGTTAATTAATTCTTATTTGGTAATTAATTTTTATTAATTGGTAATTAATTTTTATTAATAGGTAATTCATTTTTAAGAAATAATATTTATTGGTATTTAGAATTAATTATTAAATATTTTGTAATTGGTAAGTCATTTTAATTAATTTTTTATTGGTATTGATAATTATTTTATTTTTATTAAAATATTAAATCATTATTTTCCCTACTGTTGCACTCTTTGGAGTGGGAATAGTAATTTTTACCCCTACGCTATCCAACTCTTTCCCTACTGTTGCACTCTCTGGAGTGGGAATAGTAATTTTTACCCTCCCGCTATCCAACGTTTTCTCTACTGTTGCACTCTCTGGAGTGGGAATAGTAATTTTTACCCCTACGCTATCCAACGTTTTCCCTACTGTTGCACTCTCTGGAGTGGGAATAGTAATTTTACCCTCCCGCTATCCAACGCTTTCCCTACTGTTGCACTCACTGGAGTGGGAATAGTAATTTTTACCCTTCCGCTATCCAATGCTTTCCCTACTGTTGCACTGACTGGAGTGGTAATAGTAAATTTTACCCTCCCGCTATCCTACGCTAAAAATATTGAATATTTTTTATAAATATTACGTTAATATATATATGTATTAAAAAATAAAAATGTATGTTTATTTTTTTAACTTACATTAATTTTTTATTAATTTTAAAGTTATTTAAGTATTTTTAAGTATGTTTTAGTTAATTATATATATTATTTCATTAATTTTACATTACTTTTAAGATATTTAAAAAATTCGATATTTTGACTAACTATATTTTTTACAACTATATTTTGGATTCGATATTTTTGTACTTACCTGTTTGTAGATAGGGATTCGATATTTTGGCATTCTATATTTTTACTTCGATATTGTTGTAGGTCGATATTCTTGTAATCGATATTCTGTCAGTGATCCGCAGGGCCACCAGCGGGGTTCTCATAATAGGTACACCAGTCATGTCTGCCAATGCCGTTAGGACGTGCTCCCAGTATGTATATACCTCGGGCAGCTCCAGACAAGATGAAGAAAGTCAGCTGCCTCTTCTCTACATCTATCACATCTGTTCGTGTCTCTGAGACCAAACTGATGCAACTTAACCGGCGTGTGGTAACTACGGTGAAGGAATTTAAAATGAATTATCCGCAGTCTGCTGTTCGCAGAGATCTGTGCCGTCTGCCTGCAGCAGTATGACCATTGGGCGTCCGTAACGTCGTGTTCCAGCTCCGCAGCCCATTTGGCGCGAGCCGGGCATGTAGGATAATCAGCTTCCTCGTACAGGGTGTGGTATAGTGTGGAGACCAAGTGCGAAGGAGCAGAGGCATGTAAAACCTGATGTAAGGGGGCTACCGTAGCAGGCTCTGCGGGAAAGGAGTCACTACAGGCCCGTACCCCATGCCGCAACCAAGCGTAAAGAAATGTCTCCATGGTAGAGGGTGGGGGGTCACCACACAGTTGGTGCAGTGTATGGAATTTCCCATTTAAATAGAGATCACCCCAACAGTGAATATTTTGGTTGCGCGCAAATTTCGTGAATATACCTTCTTGCAGTAGCGAGATCTTCGGGTGGTGCGGGAGTAATGGGGAATAGAGGCACTCTGCTCGCAAGTGTGTTTTTATACGAGACAAGGCGTTGTTTGTACAGTCTACAGGGGTAGGACATCTCTCGCGGGGGGCTACTTCCGCCAGCAGAACTCCCTCTATTGGAACCGGGTCTGCAATCCAATGCTCGGTTGCCACCTGAGCTATATAACAAGGTGGTTTGAACCAATAAAACGCATAGTGCGCCTGGGCACATGTATAATAGAGTTCGAAATTTGGAACATCGAAACCGCCCTGCGAGTACGGGCGCGTTAATATATCCCATTGTATGCGCGGTTGCTTTCCTCCCCAAACCAGGCGAATCAATGCTGAACGAAGTGTGGTAAAAAAAAGGCGGCCCGGATCATAGGGGATATTCAGGAATAAATACAAGAATTTGGGGAGGATTACCATTTTAATGAGGGAGATGCGTCCCGCCATTGTCAAGGGTAAAGTGATCCAGCGGTCTATACATCCCGCGACATGCTCCATAACACAACCGTAATTAAGTCTCATTAGCTCCTCGCGGTCCGTAGTTACCCTGATTCCCAAGTATTTGACATCTTCAGTACACCACTCTATAGGAAAATCTGGCTCAAATGGGGCAGTAACAGCAGTCAGAGGAAAGATTTGGGATTTAGCCCAGTTAATCTGGATGCCCGACAAGCCCCCGAATCTGACAAATTCCCGCAGTAGGGGATTGAGATTTCAGCGTGGTTCCTTGACGTAGAGGGTGACATCATCTGCGTAGAGCGATATCAAGATCGGGCGAAGGAAGCATCGAAGTCCCACCTGCTGATAATGCTGCCTGATCCTGGCCGCCAATGGCTCCATTACCAGAGCGAAGAGCAGCGGGGATAAAGGACACCCCTGACGAGTACCACGAGAAAGTGGAATCAGCAGCGATGTGTGTCCATTAATTAAAACTTTCGCCGTCGGTGAGGAATAGAGCAGTTGGACCCAGGAGATAAAACTTATAAGGAAGCCCATGTGCTGCAGTATGCTAAAGAGATAGTCCCACTCCACTGAATCAAAAGCCTTGGTGGCGTCTAAGAAGACCGCCACCGGTGCCATCCGTGGGTCTACTATTTGCAGTATGGATAGGAGCGTCCGGAGGTTGTGGGAAGTGGCTCTGCCTGGAATAAATCCGGCTTGGTCCGGGAGTACGAGTTTCTCCATCAGGAGACTAAGGCGGTTAGCCAGGACCTTAGCCAGGATTTTCGCATCCGTGTTTATAAGTGAAAGCGGTCTATAAGATGCACAGCAATCCGCTGGTTTACCTGGTTTCAGCAGCGAAGTGATTAGTGCTTCGCGCATCGAAGGGGGGAGGAGTCGCGCCTCGTGGGCCTCTGCAAACACCTCTTTCAATACCGGGAGCAACTGGTCTATATATGCCATGTAAAAATCAACTGGGAGACCATCGGATCCCAGGGCCTTCCCAGAATTCATCTGCACGATGGCTTCCCGCAGCTCATCATCCTCGAAAGGCGCATCCAAAAACTCTCGCTGATGGTCACCCAGCCATGCCAGTGCTATATCTTCAAGATAGAGGGCGAGATCCGGGGGGAGGCGCGTTGTGACTTATATAACTCCTCATAATAGGCGGCGAATACCCGAAGTATCTCACGGCTATCTCTGTGTCGAGACCCATCCCCATCCACCACGTCCAAAACATAGTTTGAGAAGCGGGGTTGGCTGATATCACGTGCGAGTGCTCGGCCGGATCTCCCACCCTCGCCATAACGGCGGGCGACAAAGTATTTGCCTCTAAATTGTACCTCACGGTCTGCGGTACTTGTGTAGTCTGAAAGTTTTTCCTGGAGGAGAGCCCTCTGAGCCCCTGAGCCATCCGCCCACATGTCCGTTTCCAGCTGTTTAATCTCAGCCTCTAGTCCTGCCAGACGTCTGCGGATATCCCGGAGTACCCCGAAACTTTTTGATATGCATACACCTCTGATGGTGATTTTAAAGGCTTACCATAGCGTGTCCACGCATGCCACTGAGCCTCTATTTCTATCAAAGAAACCCGTTATTTCTTCCCCGATCTCAACCCGAAACACATTGTCCAAAAGTGCCTCCGGCACCAACCGCCAGCTTCGTGGTGTAGCCATTGAGTTGGGTATCGATATCTCCAGCGCCACTGGGGCATGGTCCGAGTATGTTCGAGCCAAATGTGTCACCGATTGAATCCAGGGACCCATCCCTCTAGAGCAAACCCAATAGTCCAATCGGGACCATGTGGAATGGCCTGCGGTATAAAATGTGCCCTCTCTGCCAGTGGGATGGACGTAGCGCCACGCGTCTATAAGACCATGTTCCTCAAATAGCCCGCCCGGCGCGGCTCCAGCTCGTGTGTAGTGATGTGGAAGTGGGTTAGAACGATCCTCTGCAGGACATCTGGCTACATTAAAATCACCCCCCGATAGGACATGTGAGGAGCCCACCCTGAGTATGTGTCCCCAGAGAGTATAGAAATGGTCCGGGTCGTCTGTGTTAGGGCCATAGCTACAAGCTAGCGTGATCGACTGCGTACCTAGTGTGCCCCAGATCAGGTAGCTCCTCCCCGAGGGATCACTATATGTGCCTCCCATTACAAAGGGTGTGTTGCGTTTAATCAGTATGAGCGTCCCACGCGCATATGACCAGTAAGAAGAGAAAGCCCGTGCGGAAGCCCATCTGCTACCATAGAGGGGAGGACGTCTAGGGTCCATGTGTGTTTCTTGCAGCATTGCGATGTTTATTTGATGCCTATCTAAGTACGCCAGTATCTGGCGCCTCTTACGGGGATCAACGGAGACCCCTGACGTTCCATGTGATGAGCTTAATGTTTTGGTGTGTATTTTGCGGCGTCATCCCGTATGTGGCTGTGTAGCTTTCTGAGTGTAGTGGTGTACAGATACATCCTGCCTGTGCCTAGTGGGTTTGGTCTGTCTATGCCATGCCGTACAGTAACCATCAAAGTGAGAAAACAGTAATCCCAACCCCTCCCTCCCTCCCCCAAAAGGCTCCGACGAACCAACAAGAGAATCTTTAGAGACCCATGTTACCCCCCCCCCACCCACAACAGCAACCCAAACATGCTGGTATTCAGTCGCCCACCCCCCTCCCTGTCACAGTGAGGCCTTGTGGTCCAACACAAATCAGGCCATTCCTGCATGAAAAAACCCCACAGAGAATGAATCCCATAGAACAATTTAAGAATGCAGTAGCATGGGGGAGCTCCCATAAGGGGGGCGCCAGTGGGCACTCAGCCCTTCCCGTAGGTCACCCTTCACTACGCAGCAGACTCAGGGCGTCTCCCCATGAAGGGGTTGCGAGCGATCTAGGGTGGGGAAGGGTGCTTGACCAGAAAATTACTAGCGCTGATTCCAGCTTTACCTAGAGAAGAATGAAACAGCCCTTTAACATTTTGTGTTTTATCCCTATTGTAAGGCAGAGTAAAAGCTTTCAGTCACGGCCAGGTGGTCACCCAGCTGTCTATGTTTCTTCTGCAGTGGCAAACCGTGCCACGCCTTGAGGGAATCGCATGCTTTCAGTGAATCCCAGCTCACTATCCGCCTTTCAGCAGCAAAACAGCACGGCCGAGTCCTCCCTGCCCGGCTCTACTCTGTGTAGCAGAGAACAACAGGGTATATGGCCAGCTGTTCCTTCAGTCTGACGAGGATGGAGAACGTTCAGGAGTGTGATCTCTGCGTGGGGAGTTTCGCTGATTGGATTTTAAAAAGTCCTCAGCTTGCTGCGGGTTTGTACAGAAGATGTGCTTGCCGTTGTGTAGGATCCGTAGCCGAGCCGGGTACAGGAGTGCATATTCAAATTGCGCCTTGCGGAGCTTCTGCTTAACTCCGAGGAACTTGCGTCTTGCCTCTTGCACCGCCATGGTGAAGTCGGGGTAGATGGTAAAGGTGTTGCCCTCAATTTGCAGCGGCTTAGTCTCTCGGGCTTTCTGCAGTGCAACGTCCCGGTCCCGGTAATTTAGGAGGCGGGCAATGATGGGCCTCGGTGTCTCTCCCGGCGGCGGTCGAGGCCCCAGAGAGCGGTGCGCTCGCTCCACCACCAAATGCGCCGAGAAGAAGTCTGCCCCGAAGGATGTCTTCAAGAGGCGCTCGATGAATTCCTCCATCCGCCCTGTGTTGGTACTTTCGGGGATTCCTTAAATGCGGACATTATTCCGGCGACTGCGAGCTTCAATATCCTCATTTTTAGCCGCAATAATCTTCAGCAGCTTCTCCATTTGGTTCACCTGCGTTTGTATCTGGCTGGTGGCGTCCTCATTGTCGGATATTCGGCGCTCAGCTTCTTTCAATTGCCCATCGTGCTTGTCAACTTTTTGCACCAAGAAGTCTAGCCTATTGTTCATGGTATCCATTTTCCCGGACAGGTCAGACAAGCTATGTTGTACAGCCATGAGTAATGACTTTACGTCATCATCTGAGGACTGCGCCGCCGATGTCTCCTGCTCCATGTTAGTGTGCTCCGTCTCCACAGATGTCGATCTCGTTGCAGCCTTTTTATTCTCAAAGGTCAGGAGTGGTTGGCGACCGTCGGGTTTTCCCATGTCGTCCTCCGACAGCTTCCCACACAGGAGTAGTATTCTGTGGGTAACTGGCTCTTGTACTCTAAGCCTAGTGATTCGCAAGTGTTTACCAAAGCGAATATTTTTGCTTCAGGCCGCCCCAGCAGTGCGCAGCAATCCCTGGCAGATTTGTATGGCAATCCTACAGGAAGGAGGCGCTTAGTTACCAACTCAGGCGGTGTTATGCTCGCCAGTCGATTTTTTCCCCACAATTGGTGAATCCGCTGTCTGGCCAGTGTCTCTGCGAACCACAGATTGGGGACCGCCCGATCTCATGCCGCTTCACAGTCACTTCTGCCCTGGGCTGCTCCGACAGTCCATCAGCACGTATTTGTTTCCTTGAGCCGCTATTACTTCCTCCGCAGCGGTCTCCAGTAATGGCCTCCTGCCCTAGCTTTCCACAGCCCGCAGTAAGGCCTGGGCATGAAATATAGGCCTCTTCTTGTATCAGCGCCCTCGCAGCGTACTAATGCAACGATGCAGAGCCCCCAGTACAACGGTCCGTCTGTTCTTCAGATCACCAGCGTAGCCTCACCGCTCCACAGATAGACGGCGGCCTCCGCGGCGGTCTCTAGTAATGGACCCCTGGCATCTCCCCCGCGGCACGCAGCGAGGCTTAGGTATAGAGGATAGTGCACTTCACAGGTCAGCGTTAACGCAGCACAGTGCTGCGGCGATGCAGAGTCTCTAGCACGACCATCAGCCCGTGCTCCAAGAGTGTGATGACCACCTACTTGGGCTCAGATGCGCGGAGGTCATAGGGAGATTCCCATCTTTCTCCAGTGTCTACAGTGCAACAGGAGCCCATGAGGCTTGTCACCACCTCACCTGCGTTACACTTCAGAGGAATGGCGGCTTCCGCAGCGATGTCTAGTAATGGCCCCCCCTGGTGTCTTTACTCACAATTCGCCATAATGCCCGGGTGCAGAGAATGAGGCACTTCTCAGATCAGCGCCATCACAGCGCAGCGGCGCAGCGGCGCGGACCCCCCAACACAGCAGTCAGCCCGTGTTTCATGAATGCGCCTCTCTCTTACTTGGGCTTCAATGCTCAGCTAGTGTGGAGAGTTCTTTTAACTTGCGCCAGAGCCTGCAGTTCCATCGAGGTCAGCGGGGCCCGACCCCATCCACGAGGCGATCTTCTACATAGATATGGTGGCGGCAGGGCAAATCGCCGTGCCCAGGCACTCCACGCCGCCCCGTCAGCACCCACTCCTTTATCTTTCACGCTGGCCGCTAGTGAGCAACCTGCCGCGCCCGCAGTTCTGCCACAGTTATTGCTGTCCGTTTGTTTCCCTCCGGCGGCCCTTGATATCGCGCCTTCTTACCGGGCAGGTTCTGGCAGCTCCGTCGCAGTCCGGCCTAACGCCACGTGGGAGTCCCCGGTGCCTCAGTAGTCTCGGCCGCCGCGCAGACCTCCAGCCAGTTGTTCGTCGCGGGTCCCAGCGGCGCTTCTCGCGGCACAGCTCCGGTCACGAAGCCTCCAGCGCTCCGATTTTTTACCCAGGGCTGCAGCAGTAGTTAGTGGGCAGGTGGGCACCGGCAGCCAGACGATACCCGCTGGATATCGCAGGATATTTATAGGATATTTAGGTCAAGCATCCCGAGCCTCACTGGTGTGCGGCCATCTTGGATGTGCGCCACCTAGCGCCCCATATATTTAAAAAAGTTACAAATAAAATTAAATCTAAATTAGTGTTCAAATAATAAAAAGCCGCACTTATTTGTTTGTAAAACATTCTAATAACCACCGTTTTACTTTGAAAAACAATGTAACAATAACCTTTATTAACAAATAGTTACACTAATGTTAGTTACTTTTATACTTCACTTTTATCAACTATTAATGCACATAAAAAATATTTGTTTCTTTAGGTGGGATTTTTTTTTATTTAAACTTTGTAAAAATAATTTTAATTTAATTTAAAATATCGATTAAAGTTTTAATAAAAAATTAAGAGCCTAATTTAGATCTTGGCAGGACCGCGACGGAATGGGCTTATTGGACGGTCTTTCCCGCCCGCCTACCTGGCGGTCCGCCAGCCCAATTACGACGATGGATTTCAATTGAAGGGAAGACCGCCGCGGTCCTGCCGACTCCGCCAGGATTTTGCTTCCCGCCCCGATGGCGTGATGGCCTGCAGATGGCGGGAGTCCAGCCAGGATTCCTGCCATTGGTATTTGGATGTGGGCTGTTTCTAAGGGAATTTCAACAGGAATCCCACCCACTTCGAGTCAGCAGAATGGGACAAAAAGGGTTGAAAACTCACTTTTTTTCAGGGTACAGGATGAGGTTTTGTCCTCTTCACCTTCATCCAACACCTTCGTCCTGCTGTACCTCAATCACGATGGACCAGCACCCCGTTTTGATGGAATCGAAGGTAGGTGTATGTGGTGTATGAGGGTATACATTGCATGGTGTATTTATGTTGATGGGGTGCAGGACAGTATGTATACATAATGCACACTACACATATCCTACAAACACACATGCACACAGACACAACATATACATGTTTTACGTAAAAAATAAAGTTATCTATCTCCCAACCGCCGTGGTTGCTCCCATCAGTACTCTGCCGCCAGGACACCGCCAACCCATTGGGAACATCCAAATCGGCTCAGCAGTACCCCGCCGTTAAGATGGTGACGGCAGGACCTTCGCTAGCATAGGAGACCGCCGCCGTGGCAGTCTTGTCTGTATCACGTATATATCTAAATACCGTGGGTGGAAGACTGTCGGCTCGGCAGAGTATTCATGCCAAGATCTAAATCAAGGTTCTAAATTACTAGTGCTAGAATATTTTTTTATTTTGTTTTATATTTAAAAGAAACTTATATTTAAATCAACTTTATTTTTTCCCTATACTTTAAAATGTGGAGATGTAACACTGTAGAGTCTCCCTATATTAAAGTAGAAAATTAACAAAAATGTACCTTAGCCACCCTGACTATTATCTGCCAAATTTAGAGATGACTGCCGGCCCAGCAGTTATCCCAGTATCTTGAATGGAACCACCATCACCGTGCTTCCAATCAAGGTACAAAAAGTTTGTTGAAAAGGCCACCATCAGAGTTGACAGCCATATGTTACATTTTTTAAAAAAATTGTTTTTGAAAAACAAAAAACTAATGACCCCCTCACTCAGAGTTTTCTCCCTGGGTTTGTGGGTCATTTGTTTTGCTCTGTCCCTTACTGCCAGGTTTCACTTGATGGTGATGGACAGAAACAAGGACCACATTGACCACCCTAAATATTGTGTGCAGGGTAATGCACTTCCTCAGGCGGCCCCTACTTCATTGGACTTTGAAAGAGGCTTTCCATCAACAAAGCCAGCAGGGGCTCCAGCGACAGAAAGCTTACAGTCCGTCCAACTCTTGATGAGCAAATGGACTGTGAGTTTGGCAGACATAAAAGTTCAGAGGCTGAAAGGTAGGTTAATATACTTTGTTTACCATGTCTCCCAGAATGGAGCATTGAATCATATGTAGCATTTAGATATAATTTTCCCAGCTTCATCTCTTTGGGAAATATGTTGATGAACCTCCGCATTTCACCCAGCCTCAGTATGCCACCACCTCTGCTGCATTTGATGCTGCCTCCTATCATCAGCCTTCATCAACTTTTACCCAGTCCTCAAGCCCCTTCAGTAGCCGATTGGAGACGGTTCTGCTGTGCTGGTGTAGTAGCATTCTTCATGTTGGATTATGACCCACTGGTGCTCTGATTGTTGAACATCAATGGGCTGCAACTATTTGGAGTTTCAAGACGTGGACAGTGCCATCACAGACATGTTTCCCACGAGTAAGATGTTGAAGGGCCAGGAGTGACTTACATTAGCTTAGGTTGGGGTCACAAACAAGGTTCCTCTGCTGTTTTCTTGAAGTAAGGGTTTTTTGAAGTCAGGACCTTCAAAACACAGTGGTCTCAACGCTAGTCTTAGCCAAACTAGATAAAGGAAATGCCCTTTTTATTGGCATCCGAAAAAAATCCCTCCTAAAACTAGAATTGCTGCAGAATGCTTTTGCCCAGCCTCTAACAGGGATTCAAAATATCAATCAGCATCACAGGTCCTGATCAAATTACATTGCCTCCCGGTACCAAGACGATTAGAATTTAAGGCTCTCTGTATTGCATTTAAGGCACTGCACAATATTGGACCCCATTACCTTCATTCAAAAGTTTCCTGGCATACCCCTCAGAGGATGCTTAGATCCTCAGATGCAATGCTATTAACATTACCAAGGGTTAAATGTGCCACATGGGGAGGCAGGAGTTTCGTTTTGGGGACCGCCAAGCTATGGAACACCCTTCCTGTTAAATTAAGGAAATGCTCAGATTTCCTTGCATTTCGGAAATTAATAAAGACCTGGCTCTTTAATCGATAAAGAGTTATCATACTTCTGCACTATTTCTCCTCTGATCGGCATGGCAGCAGCGCCAAGACGCCTCAGGGCATTCGAGCGCTACATAAAATTAAAAATCAAATCAGGGGCACTAACCGTCCACCTGTCCTTGTTCTGCAATCAACTATATAGTTACCAGGATGGCAGTCAGCACTTAGACTGTCTCCCTTCATTCACAAAGAAGTCGACCAAGACTGACCATCGACCATGTTGAAGGTAGGCCATCGGCGATTCTCCCATTCAATCTGCACTATATGAATAATGCCATATGGAAAATAAAGGGGTGTATATTGGTATGCCGGAATTATAAATTAAAGTCGCATAGGACCAACCCTGGCTAGTCCATCTTTAATTAGTATACTACTAAAGCTCAGTAGTGTAAATAATGTTATTCCGCACATGGACGCTTGCACTCTACTTCTTTTGTGATTACAATTCCACATCATTACTTAGGGCAAAACTTCAATGCACCTAGCACTGTGCTTCTATATCTATTACACTTTACAGTTAACCTCTTAAATGCTGAAGTCGGCCAACTGGCGATAGCCGCGCCACCTCCCCAGCGTGTCTGTCGGACGGCACTGGGGAGGGATATAAAAGGATTCCTTTCTTTTTAAATCGGGCTGCTCAGAAAGGGATTTCTGAGAATCCTGAGACTTATTTTCTGCAATAATGATCAGCACGCCGATGTCATTACAGTAAATTGAAACTAAAACAAGATCGTGGGCTTATTTTACTTTCACTGCATCAGTGCTCATGGGACATATCTCAGTCCCCCGATCACTGACTCTCTTGGGGAAGGAATCATTAGAAAAGGGAGAATCTCCCCTTTCCAATGGTATCTCTGCTCAGTAGATCCCTGCATGGAGATCCTCACAGGAGAGAGATTCCTAAGTGGGAATCCACCCAATAGACACCAGGGATTTTGGGGGAGCAGCCCCTTGAACAAGGACTTGTGCACCCCCACCACCTTAAAAATGTTAGTCTTTCTTCCCTCTTCAGAAAGCCCACTGGACACTGGAAATTAAAAATAATATAGAGTTGGAGGCTGCCCGGCATGGTCATGCCCCCACCCCAAATAAATAGACAGTCTTTCTGTCCTTCCTGGGGGCAGATGGGGGTGATTACCCCCAATCTGTCCCCCGGGGGACGGGGCGAGAGCCAAAAAGCCCACTGGATAGTAGGGGAAAGGAAACATAGGGCTTTGGGCTACCCACCATGGGCATGCCCTCCCCAATAAATTCACAGACAGTCTTTCTGTCTCCCTGGGGGACGGAAGGGGGTTATTATACATTATCAGTTCACACATTTCATTAAGCCCACTAGACACCAGGAAAAAAAAAAATACTGGTGGGTGCTGCACACCATGGGCATGGCCATGCCCCAACCCATATAAATGCAGTCTTTCTGGGTCACGGAGGGGGATGATTACCGCCAGTTTGCACTCCTCCTTCGGGGGCAGAAAGCTCAGCAGACATCAGCGGCAAAAAGAACTGAGGTGGTGGCTATCAACCATGGGCATGGCCATACTCCCACCCCAAAAGGGACAAAACAGTATTTTAGCCTCCCCGGCAGAGAGGGAGTTTGTCACCAATTTGCCCCCACGAGATAGCCCACTGAATGGCAGGACTATATTTTTTTTAATCAAATAATGGTGTGGGTCCGGTACATCCCGACATCAGTCCCTGCCCTCAACCCTAAAGCCTCAACAGTCTTTCTGCTGCCCTGGGAACTAAAACATCCCATCACAATGGCAAGCAAGATGACATTTGACTCTTTTCGGTGTTGCTTTTGCATATGGGCCAGGAAAGTGGGGATAAATCCCAATATCATCCCACTCGCCATGGTGAATGACTGTACTTTTTGGGCTTGAGTAGGCAGCCACCTGGGGAAAACTACGAGACCCAGACATTTCGGAAAACTAAACATCGAGGGGTGTCCAGGGTTATATGCCTTGAGTGGATCTCATGACAGTTTCTTACCCAGAATGCTCTACATGCCTCATATTCTGCCAAAAATCACACATTTTCATTCCATTTCTGTGATGTAAACATCTGGAATACACAAGACTCCACAAAATTCCTACTGCCGAGCATCCCCTCCCCCGTCCACTGTGGAACACAATGGGGTACCTTTTTTATCAAGAGACTTGGGGGAATGGACGGTGGTAGGAAGTTTGTGGCTCCGAACAGATTCCAGTACTTTCCATCACTGAAATGTGAGGAAAATGTGTGTTTTTAGTCAAAGTTTGAGGTTTGCAAGGAATTATGGGTAAGAAAAGCTGGTAAGAGCCACACTAGTCACCTCATCCTGGATTCTGCTAGGTGTCTAGCTTTCATAAATGTACAGCTCTGCTGTTTCCCCTAGGTGCCTGCTGAAAAAGTACCCAAACTCCACAGCTACTGACATTGCAAAAAAAGGGTCTGCTTTCAGTGGAAAAATGTGATGTGTCCATGTTGCATTTTGCGTAATTTCCTATCGCAGGCACTTGACCTACCCAAATAAGTGAGGTACCATTTTCATTGGAAGACGTGTGGGAACATAGAATAGTAGGATATTTTTTTTTTGCTGCATTTGTGCCTTCCAAATGTAAGCTAGTGTGGACAAATGTAGATATTTTGGAAAATAACCTCTGGATCACATGCTAGTATGGGTACCCACAAATTCAGAGATGTACAAATAACCACTGCTCTTAAACTCCCTATCTGGTACTCATTGCAAAAATACAGAAGTCTTCCTTGATTCCTGTTTTTCAGTCTACATATCTCACCATATGAATTGTTCTATACTAGGTACACAATGAAAACCATTGTATGGCGCAGCTCAGTTATTGGCTCTAGGTATATCTTGTTCCTGGACAACCTACAAACCCTATATACCCCCTCAGCCAGAAGCGTCTAGTGGACGTAATGGCATATTGCTTTTGTAAATCGGCCACTGCGACAAAAAGTTACAGAAGAAAAAGTTATCACAAATGGCTGTTTTTTTCCTACTCATTTTCAATATTTCTTTATTTCAACAGTTAGTTTCTTTGGGAAAACATTGAGGGATCTACACAAAAATTAGGAAAAAATAGCCTACCTCTGAAAAATGCCAACACTGTGATAAAAAAAAAGTTTTTTTGATTCAGCTGTGCATGGTATTGAAAGCTGGAATGATGAGGTCCTTAGCACCCCAAACCTTTCATTGATGTCATTTTTAGGTAAAAAAAAAAGGCACTTTTATCCGGAGCACTTGTTTTTCTATTTTTCCCCAAAAACTCAAAAGTTAGCTATATGTTGCCTATTTTCTCGGTCCGCTCCAGGGGAATTCTCAAACCCTAGGTACCTTTAGAATCCCCATTATGTTGGAAAAATTGTACGCACATTTGGCGTGGATATCTTATATGGAAAATAAGTTTGGCATAAGGAGGCCTAAGCACGAACTACCCCACATAGCAAAAATAGGACTCTGCCACCATTTTGGAGTAGAAGCCTCAGCAAAAAAACATAATAATATGCTTTTTACCATAACATATTTATATTTTGGAGCACATTTCCGCTTAGGGGTTACTAGGCAACATATACCAGATGTTTCTTTGTTACCCAACTCCATGATATGATCAACGCCATAGCAACCTCCCTCCTTATCATGACAAGTCACTGCTGAGCTTGTATCTCGGTGTCTGTTCTTGTTTGTCACTGTTTGGTAGCCAACGCTTGTGGAAAGATTGTGCAGAGCTTCCTTAAAAGCTCTGAGTCCCTGTGGAAATAAAATTATTCATCATCTCTCCCCGTTATCCAAAGCTTTCATTATGTCTCCAACAATAAATTGTTTCAACACATATGGCCCTACCACCTTCAAATTATTTACCTATCTCCTGCAAAAATGAATATCAAAACAGTGTAACAGAAAATTCAAACCCAGAACTCCCTTTGTATTTCTTGAGACACTAGTCACCAACAATTACTTCAACGCATTATGGTTACACCACGACAGGCCTCCTATTCTGCATGGCATTAACAACTCCATGTGAAAAAGCCCTTGGGCTTACCCATCCTTCCTCTTTATTGTTGTTCATTTATGTTGGCCCGAAGCTTGTAGTCCCCTCCTCACACGCACATAATCAACCTCTCATCTGCAGAGCCCACTAGTGCTCCATATTTTACCCTGAAATTTTCAACCTTTATATGAAGACCCATGGGGCACTGCTCACCAATAACAGCACTGAAATTCACCAGTATACAAAGGATACACACATCTGCTTGAAAGTTTTCTCCAATACAGACCTTCAATGGCTCAAACACTGCTTGCACTTCACCTAGACTTGGATGTACAGGACCTACCTGTCAATTGCATCAAAACAGAATTTCTGATGTTTGTCAAGACCAACAAGAATGAAATAGTCCAAACCTGCCTCAATGGCATGAATTATGACAGCTTGACATCCCAACTTTCTCCAAATGCCAAGTTACTTGGATTAACCCTGGACATCAGTCTCACCCTCAAGCAACACATTGACAAGAAAACAAAGAAAACATGGTACGAGTTCTCTCCCTAAAGAAAGTGAAACTGGTGGTCCTATAAAGCAACTTCAGAACTGTCGTTCCATACCATCTGGATGGTGGACTCGACCTTCTCCGTGAACTTCCAGACTCCACACTCGCCTAAGGGCATCCTACACGCTGCAGAACATCCCAAGGCCTGGCGAAATATAATCACATTACCTCCATCCTTATGAAACTGCCAGCTTTCCTTGTCAGCCTGCACTATCTCAGAAATCGGCTCCATCATTCACAAAGTCACCATCACCACCACCACTCCTTTCTCTGATAGACAAGCTCACCATTTATGTTGCTTTCGGCATAACTGTTGCCAAGGAACCTTCGGAGTGGAGACAAACGAGTGTAAAAAGAAAAAAAGAAAAAAAAACAAGGCAACAGGTCTTATCCTTCTATGCACCGAGGATCTGGAACAATATCCCTGTATCCAACAGTACAACCCCAACCCGGATCCAGCTTAATAAAGTTGAAGGCTCACCTCTGTAAAGAACACTACATTACAATGCAATAGCAGTACACTTCTGCTCCCAAAAACCAGCTACCTCTCCAATAATTTGTTCACTGTACTCTTACCTTCGACCTTGTACAACACTCCGTTGCCTTTTGACTTGCTTCTCTCTATGTAAACATACACATATAATGACCTACCCACACACACACACATATATATACATATTATTTATAATATATTGTACGTTGCGCAAGGGGAAAGTTTGGTAGCCCCTGCAAGCGTAAGTGTGGAGGTATGGTATGGCATACCCGCCGGAAAAGATCATAAAAAGCCCGGGGTCCCGGGTGTGGTCAGAGTTGAGACCACCACCTTAGTAGCAGTGGGCATGGTCTTTATTTATGAATCGCAGGCCCATCCACCACTCCACTACAATGGCGGCAAGGGGGCCGCGTTCTCCGAGTGTCTCCCCTCTCACATCCGGTCTCCAGCAGCTCACCTGGCTGTGCCTGGTTGCGCTGCCCCGCGCCTCGCGCAGCAACCTGCGCTGCCGACAGGATCTCTCCAGCCTGCGCCACCTTAGACCGCGTGCAGTGGCCTATCTCATCCTCCACAGCGGCACTCCCTTTGCTAGGCCCGAGGGGTAGAGCCCCCCCCTTTTCCTCCTGGCTAGTGCTAGGGCCCCGCCTTGTCCGAGGGGGCATCTCATCTGTGTAGCAGCTTGGTGCCACCCTGCTGTCCCTGTCGCTTGAGCAGTCAGCCCTGAAAGGAACCTACAAAGGTCAATGGCCCGACCCCTCCGGCTCGCAGTGAGGCAGCATGAGCCCATCTGTTTATTCTGCAACCCAGGCTCTCCCTAGAGTAAGCCTACAAGCGAGAACTGTGCAGTCCCACCAGCCAACCGACTATTTCCTACGTGGAAGGCCCTCCTTCCCGTCTCAGCACGTGAGGTCTCTCTTCAGCAGCTAGCCCTGCAGCGCCTCAGATCCCCGACAGTGACCTTTTCCTGCCTCCAGTAACCTTTGCTGCAATCAGCCCACGTGGTCTTGTGGCTTCCATTCCTCCATTGGAACCCTTCACGATTACTGGGCCTCCACCCTCCCAGGCTGCTTGTTGGAAGGCATGGGTGGAGAATTTGGAAAACAATTTCGAACCACTGAGGTGCCCGCAGGCCACAGGCATCCCATGCTCCTGCATCTAGGAGAAGCCGACATCCATAAAATATCGAAGACCGTCGTTGAGGCAGGTCCCTCACAGCACACTGCGAGCCTTATGCCAACCCAGACTACGAAAGGTTCCTTTTGCGCCAGGCTCTGCAGCACCCCGAGGAATCGGTTGATGTCTTCCATAGTCGGCTAAGAGAACTTGCCAGTACATGCACTCTTCCAGATGAGGACAATGAAGTCCGGGCCCAATTCATCCAAGGGTGTGCGTCCTCCAAACTTCAAGAAAGAATCCTACAGGAGCCCAACATGTCCATGAGACACATCCTGATGCTGGGTTGCTCCAAGGAACTTTCCAAAGCACGGGCGACCCACATCGACCCCATCACTTCCACCCCCATCAAAGAGGAACCAGTCAACACCGTCCAAAAAGGGGGGTGAATAGTGAAACCTGAACCCGCCAGGGCATCGTCAGGCCCCGCCAAACAGGGTGCGCAAGCCCGCACGTGTGGTTGGTGCGGTGGCCCATCCCCCATGCTGGTGCATGCCCTGCAGTGGCAAAACCTGCAGTGCGTGTGGAAAACCAATCCACTTCTCCAAAGTATGTCACTCATCGCAGGGACGACAACCGAAAGCTTCACAGAAAACAGGCCGTACAGTGTAACCACACCCAGACAACCCGTCTGACATCGACATGAATGAAGACAACGCGACAGTTGTCCATGTGGTGAGAACAATTGACACACTCAAAGACACACCGCTTCAGCTCTCATAGATACGGGCGCTTCCATCAATTTAATGGCAGCAGATGTCTACCACAGCCTGCCCGACCGTTAGTCATACCAAAGTGCCGGTCTACTCTTTTGGCAACCACTCGCCACTGCAGCTTCATGGCATATTACACTTGTCCCATAACTCCACCCGCCGAAGAGTGAAGGTATATGTGTCACAGGAAGGGTCGGGGCTCCTCCTCAGCTGCCACAAAGCCCAGGATCTGAACCTCATATGGTTTGTCTTCAGCGTGCATGCGCATGATCTCAACCACCTGCTACAACACTTCGCACCTCTGTTTGGGAGGGGCGGCTGCCTGGTAGGGCCAGCCATTCAACTGCACAAAGACGAATCCGTTGGGTAGGGGCACTCCAACCAACAGGGGTAAAGTTGCCACCCTCTGCTATGACCTGCGAAGATTGGCATATTTTTGACCCAGAATGCACTTTTGTGACAAAAATCAAAATGGAGAAATTCTCTCCTTGGAGTGTGTGTAAGTGTAACCCAACCCAGAGGTGTGGCTAACATTGGACTATACTCCCCGTCTTGCCCTTCTCCTAATCTAATCGTGGGGGCTCCCATTTGGCTGGGCATCAAGGAAGTAAGGGCTGGCCTGGGTCCTGAGACATGCTTTCCTGCCTTTGAAGTCCAGCTTATCTCCCTAGCCCCCTTTTCTATCACCGGCTTTTCCAGGAAGCAGATCTTCTCTCACCAAATGGCTGCATTGTTGCAGCCCCAGACTTCGTCACACCTACTCAGACGGCTGCTTTCATCAGGCTGACCAATCAGAATAGGCTGTCAAGTTAACCATGCGATCTTACCTTGAATCCGCACGGTTGAGTTTCGCAGAGACGTTATGGACCAACTTCCCAGTACCCTACCATATAACCTGTGTATAGATAATTCACTAAGGTGATGTAATAGGGTTCAAGGAGGAGGGCCGGATACTGGACGCTTGATGATTCCTTGTTGTCGACCTGCGAGGCAACAAGAACTAGTGTTCAGTATTATTTTCCTTCTACACTTATTGGCATTAATTCTTCCCTAAAACAAACTACTCACTCTTCTATGTATTCTTTGAATGTTCCTACCTGCGATCTAAAGATGATTGGCTCAGCATCCAGGTGTTCTTATTGTAGTGGTTGAAGGTCTGCACTCTTTTGGTATGACGTAGTTTACTTCACTAGGCTCGTATACTACAATAAGAAATATAAGACTTTTAGTGGCTGAATACACAATAACACTAGTGATTGCCTTTTGTTTAACTTTCCTTATAATACTTTCTAACTTTAACCTTATCCAGCAAGTAGAAAAATACACATGTTCTTTCAAGTCTTGTAACGCTATGAAAACATAAATGTTCTAATAATAATAAACACTAAATATACGTAGTTCTAAACAAAGAGTCTCTGGGGAGTCTGCAAGAAATGCAATGTTCTTTGGTAATTCTAAGAGTGACCAAAAACGGGTTTCCAAAAATTAGTCCATGTTTTTTTTTAAACATTATTGTTGCAATCAGTAATTTCTTTCTTGCGATGGGCGCCAAATATTTAAATTGCACTTAGCTTTTCCTTGTTGTTTTTGTTTCTCTCCAGGTTCGAATTCTGAAGGACGTCGGGATGCTGAATCTTCAAGGAAAACCGCCGGATCAGCTGTCAGGTAAGAATGCAGCAGCGAGCGTCCCTAGATACCAGCATCGACGAAAACCGGAAGGCTAAGCACCTTCCAGAAGTGGGTGTGGCATTAAATAGGCTTGCCACACCCAAGATGGCCACCACGCTGACACGCGTCTAACGTGGCGTTGCGTGGCCAAAGTTCACTTTGATTCTGCAGCGCTCGGGACCAGACGCGTCTCACCTGATCACTGCTACGCTGTGTGAGTGTCTCGTCCCTGCCTCTAGACTCATACTGATTCTTTAATATCGTTACCAATACGCATTACTTAATACTATTCAAGCGAGTACACAAATACTAAAGCGCACATAAATGAACTACGAAATGAACGCATTCTGTACACAATTACCATCGTGACAATTCTTCCTCAAGAATAAGTACGTAATGCACAACATATGCAGCATATATAAGCATAATACTCATTATACATAATTCGGTCGTGCTGGTTGCATGGGATAGGGGTGGGCTTTTTATGGGGTTAAATATAAATCCTTTGATTCCTGTATCCCTGGCACTCCGTACAATCTTCATTAACACGGGCTGGATGGGCTATCATGACAGAGGCTGCTACAGAGCTGCTTTAGGTAACTTCAGGATGGTAAGTTCTAAAACTACTTTCCTGTAACAGGTATATTAAATTCGACCTTGGCAAGTGGTTGGATTTACTGTAATCATTATTTTGATACTTTGAATGAGATTGATAGCCAGTTCCCCTCAAACGTGTTAGACTTTATTAAGTTTAATAACGCTTTCCCATGTTAGCCTATGGGGCTAGCAGCACTACAATGAGGAAAAACGACTTTGGCTGTTATTCCCAACCAGGGCATATAAAACATTTTATAATGTCCCTGCTTTTCATAACAAGGCACCCAACCCTTGGGGCACCCAAGGCAGACCTTAGAAATGACTTATATGTAATAAAAAAGTTAGTTTTGGGCTTTAGAAGTACTTTTAATTCCAAAGTTGAATTTGGACATGGTTGTATTTTAAAACCAGCCTGCATGGCAGGCCTGGCTTTAAAATGAGACCAGACACCACAGAAGTGCATTAAGTCTACCGGGGTCCCTAAACCTACATGCCCTACCATATACTAAGGACTTACAGGTAGACTGTCTTGGATAATTAGAATAATACCTATTACCATATACCTTTTAAGGACAAAGCACTGGCCCTGGGTCTGGATAGCAGAGCCCGGGTCACTTTCAGAGCCAGTAACTACCAGCATCAGTTAAAAAAAATGGGGCTGGTCAGGGCAAAAAGGATGCCTTTACTACAATAATCATAACTCTTGCCTAATTTGTTAAGAAATAGTGCATGTACCTACATTTTTTATTAGGTGGCTATCGCCCACAACTCCCCCGGCACCATCCACTTTTGTCCCTGGCTCCACTCCCTTGCACCACTGTCAAGGCTCAGAGATGGATTGCAGTGAGCAAGCAATCCCACCTGGGTTTGATGAGGAGGGGGTTCAACTCTTGGAAAATATTATCAAATAATGCATTTTACAGTCCAATTTTACTTCCCTTTGCTAAAAAGCTATAGAAATGAAGTGAAGCTGTCCAGTCTAATGCCACATTATGTTGAGACCCAATCCGCTACCAGAAAGTACAGGGGCACGCAAAACCAGGGTGCATTGAATTACATTTGTTAAAGCTTTGAGATTCTGTGGCAGGGAATTGCTGGTGTGTGGTGGGTTCATTATGGACCTACTTCTCTTCCAGAAGTTTCATTCCAGCTGTCCCTATCTCAATCGAAACCTGCAATCCTGTTATTCTTATGGCACACATACACTGTACCTCATTTTTAACCAGCAGCTCCCTAGATATTCGGTACCTTTTGTAACAAAGCTTTAGAGAAGATCTGCTATGCTGCCACAAGCACTCAATGTGGCATGAAAGAACTTAAACCACAGATCCACACACAGCTCTACTTGTCCATGTCAAGCCTGACCAGACTTCCAGACTCAGGCCTGGACATGTTGGTACTGCTGCAGTCTTAGAGAAGCAAAACAAGCATTTGCAATGCCATCGGTCTCGAATTAAGTTAGAGCTATTGGGGTTGTAAATGACAATGTTTCTTAATTATATAGTTTTGTAAAAAATATCCCAGCAGTAGCATAATCAATAAAAAAAATCCACGAAGCAAGGTAAGGATGCAGTACCAAAGGCTCTTGTTTTCGTATAGCTCAATAGACAGCAGTTTCTGGGTATCAGAACATACAGGCTTTCTATAAATACAGGGCATGCGCAAAACCGAGCTGTATTAAAAAATGAAAGGGCTGGTGTTTAGAATGTTTCTGTGCCCGTTTTATGGTCTGGTGGGACAACAAGCCAACTGTTTTCAGAAAGGTTTTGCCTAGTCTACTCCATCCTACAACCGGTGAAGCATCTAGCCTTCAGTGAAATATGTTTAGGTTGACTTCACAACAGGTGTATTACCTGTCAATCAAATACTGACTGGCCGTGTACCACCTAGGAAAAAATGAAAGGGGGAGACTTGACTATCTCTCGGATCATCACACTGGTTTCTGAAATGATCAATGTTTGTAACATTGTGCAATTGATACTATACTTGTAATGCTGGAGGACGGACTTAGCCCGATATACATCAATACTTGGTAGAAGTAGCACCAATAGATCGGTACAAGCTTAGCAAGCACTATACATACCTATTGTCTTTAGATCATCTCAAAGTTACTGCTCACAACACTAGAGCAATATTTCACACCACATTAATAATCTGCACTTAATCAACTTTTCTGATTTTATACGTTGTTACAAATAACCATATAGAATAACCCTCGGAAGTGCTTGTAAAATAAGGCCAGACAGTAAATAGAAAGGCAAGACTGGTGAACTGGGAAAGGACATGATCGCATATATCACCGGAGTAGAGTGCATGTTTCCGAGTGTATCACCCAATCACGTTTTGAGTAACTATGCACTATTTTATTCACATAGTTGGATTGATTCCTAAATGTATTGCATTGAGTTTCTCTAAATTAAACAATCGCACACTGATTATTTTGCACTGTTTTTCATGTCCCTCAATGCACACAGGACACTCCACACCCGAGTATGTCTCAACAACTCGGCTCCAAGTGCAATAAGCCTGCTGACTCGTATTTCACAACTCAGGGGCCGATTCCGATCTCGGTCGGAGGCGCACCTAACACCATTCGGTCGGGAAAAAAGCCATGCGAATGCCTGTTTCCCGACCAATCCGCACATTATTCCGAACGAGCAAGTACGATGCGCACAACAGCATAGATTCCGACCCAGTCGTACTCACCCAATCCAGGTCCTGTTCCCCGACCGAGCCCGATCCGGAATCGTAGAATCGAGCCGCACGGAAGCAAAAATGCAGCCCCGTCCTGCCGGACAAGTACGATGCGCTTCCCGTACGCGCCGAACCCGTCGCTACGCACGGCACGTCAAAGCATCCGGGCGAGGCGCACATAAGCTCCGATTCGCGCCACAACACGATCCACGGCTACGAGACGAACACGCCAGCGACGAGGACGAGGCGAAGCAAAGAGAAAGACGAACGAGACGAACCAACCATGAATCTCTTCGTGCCGATCCTACCAATATTCTACCTCTATTACCGGAACAGGCACGGACGCGTACGGCGCAGAAGGTAAGTCAGACACCAACAACAAAAACAAACTACACGTACCCGACACATCACACACAGAGGGATGCAGAAATACCTACACCAGCAACAGCAGCACCATAGGGGCGGGATGGCCCTCACCAATGCCACACATACACATAGGGGCCTGTATGCCTACCACTACTGCCACCCCTACCCATGGGGTGCTGGATGCCTGTCACTACTACCACCCTTACCCAGGGGTGCCAGATGCCTACCACTACTACCACCCTTACCCAGGGGTGCCAGATGCCTACCACTACTACCACCCTTACCCAGGGGGTGCCAGATGCCTACCACTACTACCACCTCTACCCATGGGGGCTGCATGCCTGTCACTACTACCACCCTTACCCAGGGGTGCCAGATGCCGGTCACTACTACCACCTCTACCCATGGGGGCTGGATGCCTGTCACTACTACCACCCTTGCCCAGGGGTGCCAGATGCCTGTCACTACTACCACCTCTACCCATGGGGGCTGGATGCCTGTCACTACTACCACCCTTACCCAGGGGTGCCAGATGCCAACCACTACTACCACCTCTACCCATGGGGGCAGGATGCCTGTCACTACTACCACCCTTACCCAGGGGTGCCAGATGCCTGTCACTACTACCACCCTTACCCAGGGGTGCCAGATGCCTGTCACTACTACCACCTCTACCCATGGGGGCTGGATGCCTGTCACTACTACCACCCTTACCCAGGGGTGCCAGATGCCTGTCACTACTACCACCTCTACCCATGGGGGCTGGATGCCTGTCACTACTACCACCCTTACCCAGGGGGTGCCAGATGCCAACCACTACTACCACCTCTACCCATGGGGGCTGGATGCCTACCACTACTACCACCCTTACCCAGGGGGTGCCAGATGCCTACCACTACTACCACCCTTACCCAGGGGTGCCAGATGCCTACCACTACTACCACCTCTACCCATGGGGGCTGGATGCCTGTCACTACTACCACCCTTACCCAGGGGGTGCCAGATGCCTACCACTACTACCACCTTACCCAGGGGTGCCAGATGCCTACCACTACTACCACCTCTACCCATGGGGAGCTGGATGCCTGTCACTACTACCACCCTTACCCAAGGGGTGCCAGATGCCTGTCACTACTACCACCTCTACCCATGGGGGCTGGATGCCTGTCACTACTACCACCCTTAACCAGGGGTGCCAGATGCCAACCACTACTACCACCTCTACCCATGGGGGGCTGGATGCCTACCACTACTACCACCTTACCCAGGGGTGCCAGATGCCTACCACTACTACCACCCTTACCCAGGGGTGCCAGATGCCTACCACTACTACCACCCTTACCCAGGGGCTGCCAGATGCCTACCACTACTACCACCTCTACCCATGGGGTGCTGGATGCCTACCACTACTACCACCCTTACCCAGGGGTGCCAGATGCCTACCACTACTACCACCCTTACCCAGGGGTGCCAGATGCCTACCACTACTACCACCCTTACCCAGGGGTGCCAGATGCCTACCACTACTACCACCCTTACCCAGGGGTGCCAGATGCCTACCACTACTACCACCTCTACCCATGGGGGCTGGATGCCTACCACTACTACCACCCTTACCCAGGGGTGCCAGATGCCTACCACTACTACCACCCTTACCCAGGAGGTGCCAGATGCCTACCACTACTACCACCTCTACCCATGGGGGCTGGATGCCTGTCACTACTACCACCCTTACCCAGGGGGTGCCAGATGCCTGTCACTACTACCACCTCTACCCATGGGGGCTGGATGCCTGTCACTACTACCACCCTTACCCAGGGGTGCCAGATGCCAACCACTACTACCACCTCTACCCATGGGGGGCTGGATGCCTACCACTACTACCACCCTTACCCAGGGGTGCCAGATGCCTACCACTACTACCACCCTTACCCAGGGGTGCCAGATGCCTACCACTACTACCACCTCTACCCATGGGGGCTGGATGCCTACCACTACTACCACCCTTACCCAGGGGTGCCGGATGCCTACCACTACTACCACCCTTACCCAGGGGTGCCAGATGCCTACCACTACTACCACCCTTACCCAGGGGTGCCAGATGCCTACCACTACTACCACCCTTACCCAGGGGTGCCAGATGCCTACCACTACTACCACCTCTACCCATGGGGAGCTGGATGCCTACCACTACTACCACCCTTACCCAGGGGTGCCAGATGCCTACCACTACTACCACCCTTACCCAGGGGTGCCAGATGCCTACCACTACTACCACCTCTACCCATGGGGGGCCGGATGCCTGTCACTACTACCACCCTTACCCAGAGGGTGCCAGATGCCTACCACTACTACCACCCTTACCCAGGGGGTGCCAGATGCCTACCACTACTACCACCTCCACCCATGGGGGGCTGGATGCCTGTCACTACTACCACCCTACCCAGGGGTGCCAGATGCCTACCACTACTACCACCTCTACCCATGGGGGCTGGATGCCTGTCACTACTACCACCCTTACCCAGGGGGTGCCAGATGCCTACCACTACTACTACCTCTACCCATGGGGGCTGGATGCCTGTCACTACTACCACCCTTACCAAGGGGTGCCAGATGCCTACCACTACTACCACCCTTACCCAGGGGGTGCCAGATGCCTACCACTACTACCACCCTTACCCAGGGGGTGCCAGATGCCTACCACTACTACCACCTTTACCCATGGGGGCTGGATGCCTGTCACTACTACCACCCTTGCCCAGGGGTGCCAGATGCTCTACCATTACTACCACCTCTACCCATGGGGGCTGGATGCCTGTCACTACTACCACCCTTACCCAGGGGTGCCAGATGCCTACCACTACTACCACCCTTACCCAGGGGTGCCAGATGCCTACCACCAACACCACCCCCACTCATAGGATGGACAATGCATGACACAACCAGCACCCCACAACCTAGGGAATGCAAGAAAAAGACATCCCCCCAACACCATGACAAGCGTGTGTAGACTGTGTCAAATGCCTACAACACTGAACATGACTTTGAAAATACAATGTGACCCCCTATCACATGTGCCACACATATATGTGTGTGGCCCCCACAATGCAAGCAGGCCATGACCATTGTGGCAATGGGGTCCAAAACCCCATCATCACAGTGACCAAAATGTTAGTGTGGGGTCCATAGCTGAAGTACATTCAGAACATTGTGGCAATGGGGTCCAAAACCCCATCATCACAGTGACCAAAATGTTAGTGTGGGGTCCATAGCTGAAGCACATTCAGAACATTGTGGCAATGGGGTCTAAACCCCCATCATCACAGTGACCAAAAGGTAAGTGTGGGGTCCATAGCTGAAGCACATTTTGAACATTGTGGCAATGGGGCCTAAACCCCCATCATCACAGTGACCAAAAGGTAAGTGTGGGTTCCATAGCTGAAGCACATTTTGAACATTGTGGCAATGGGGCCTAAACCCCCATCATCACAGTGAACAAAATGCAAGTGTTGACAAAGAAAAAGCTGCAACTGCCAAACTGCATGGATGATTCCTGGTCACAGAACATAAAACACATCAGTGGCAAAGTAGTGCATGTGTCCCATTGCAACATAGATTGGGGGAGGCAAATACTGCAGTGCAAATAAGACATACCTTTGGCCATGTGCAGACAAACAACACCCATGGGGGCTGACACTGTCAACATTCATCAATGACACAATGACAGAAGTGACCATCAGAATGCAGACCCACATATTTGCACCAATGGGCACACAAATGCAGATACCCTGTGGAGACTGTAGATGTGAGGTGAACAGATACCATAACATGGCAGCAATGGGACACACAAACCATGATCATTGTGCTGACCGATGACCTAGGAGTCCCAGGGACAGCAGGGGAAACCCACCAAACAACATACAGCCAATGGCACACCAAAGATATGCCAATGCAGTGGTGCAGATGCACAAACACAAACAGGCAGACCCACACTGCACATCAAACACAACAGGTGAGGGGGGTGCCAGTGTCCCCAGGCAACCACACAACACATGAGGAGGCCTGAATACCAATTACACAGATGTGCATACAGTGCCACACAAAGGTAACTCATGGATCCAAATCCCCTATGAGGGCAATCAGGCATTGTCAGATGAGAGGGAGCACAATTCACACATGTCACACAAGCATGTAGGAACAGCAACTGACACAGCAAGACACAGACACACCACAGCACTACCCCCAGGGCCCCCACAATGTGGTGACCCTGGGCTGCATTACAATCCCACTGTGATGACAAAGCTAAATGTCGTTCACACTGTGAACCACAGTCGTGTCCTGAGCAACAAACTACCATCACACCTACACAAGCACAAATCAATCAGCACGGCCAGTAAGCCAAGGCCAACATGGAGGCAGGGGTCTAGCCGGGCAACAACTCTCATCTGCACACACTCAACACCACCCACCTCGACCTCCAACTGTAGGAGAGTAGGATCTGCTTCACATGGGTACCCCCACTTTTTGCTGATGCTTCACTGTTTTTCGACATTAGTCTGGCTGGGGCCCTGCTAATCAGAACCCCAGCCTAGCTGCTTCCTCTCTAAAATGGTTTCCATGTGCCTTAGGCACATCACTGATTGGAATCTGGAGTGCCCTTATAAGTCCCTAGTATATGGTATACTATGTACCAAGGGCATAGGTACCTCAGAGGCCTACCAGGGGCTGCAGCATGTATTATGCCACCCCTGGAAGGCCATCCAAACTGACACCACAGGTCTGCTACTGCAGCCTGGGTAAGGTGGTGCATGCACCCCTTACTGTGATATAGGTTACCTATATCACTAAATACATATACACATATAAACCTATAAGTCACTCCTAAGGCAGGCCTTATCAATCCTGAAGGCAGAGTGCATGGTTCCTATGTGAGAGGGTGCCCCTGCATGAGCAGGGCCCCTCTGCAGCGTTCGGAGACCCTTCTCTGATGCTGTTTGTAGTGCAGCCTGACCATATACTCTTAAGCGCATTATAACCTCGCGTTAAATGCTAACTTTGGAATGGCTGCACCTAAACATGTCGTGTTTGGTGTCAAACATCTTGGAATACTACCCCCCCCCGCCAATTCTGGCGGCGGGGGTAGCATTAACAAAGACATGTTAACTCTGGCTAGCCCGGTAACTTCTTTCCAAAGCCCTGGCATCACAAAATGGATGCTGCTGCCACAGACACGAGTCTGGCCTCCTGCTGCTGGACGAAACTCCGGCAGGGGAGGCCTGGACAATAGGTTTCCTGTCCCAGGGAGGTATGACCACCTCCCCAGACAGGATAATGTGTATTGGGGCAGGGCGGGAGCACTTTCGGGTGCTTTGAAGTCCTGCACTGGGGGCACACTTGGTGTCCCTGTGCATACCCCAGTTCAAACCGGATCAGGGGCTTGCAGCCCCTGCTTTGGCGCGAACTGGACAAAGGGAAAGGGGTGTAGCCACCCCTCTGCCCTGACCCACCCATAGGTGGGGCCACAGAGTAGTCCAACCCCTAAACTTAGTATAAGTATAGGAACCCAGTCCTTAGGACTTTAGATTATCCTTGGACGAAACTCTGAAACAAGAATCCTGGACCTTCGACGCTCTACTCAAGATTAGAGGACAGAAGAATCTCCCTTGGGGTCAAGGAGTGACTCCCCTGCTTGGCAGGCACCAAAGACGCATCTGTCCGGTCTGCATTTCTGAAGCTCCGTCGGACGCCGAAGTCTTCGCATCACCAGAGGTGGATTCTCAGACTTCCCGAGGCTACCCTGAGTCCCCAGCAAAGCTGAGGCCCGTAGCTATCGTGGGTGACGTGAGACCGTGACCCCTGGACACCGAGCACATTTGCAAGTGCATCCTCTTCTGGGTCTTCCACGAAGTCGTGCTTTGGGCTCCTGAGTAGCCCTAGCCTCCAGCACCAACTGCACCGAAGATCACTGGCCTCCACTCCACGAGTGTCCTGTGAGCCAGATCCACGTGCGACGTCCTCGAGGCTCCTTCGCGGTCGCTCAGCCCGTTGGCTAGTAGCCCTTCACGAAGGCCAATCTTTTTCTTCTTGGGCATCCTGGTTGCTCCAGGCCTGCCCTCACTTACCCTCGCTGGGTGAGTTCCCCAGACCTTGCTGGTCTGCACCATCGACGATCTTCATCTTCATCGAGACTTGCCGTTGCCAAGGCTTGTTGGGTCCAATCCGGTCGCCGACACCTCAGCACTCGACAGACATCGTGTACCAGCCCGAATCCTGCTCCTGGTCGCCGACAACGCCTCCTGGACCTCGTGGCTGAAGAGTCAAGACGACCGTCAACGCACCTGAAGCACTCGACATCGGTGGGCATCTGTCCATCGCCTTCCTGGTCACTGGCTAGTGACCCAGACTCTGTCCCCTCTGCTTTCAGGTTCTTCAGATCTCCGATCCACTCTTGGATCCACCCGGACACTTTCCACTTGGTCGCCAGCAGCACTTTGCAGCAGATCGCCATTCAAATCGACGACGAAACCCGACCCCGAAGGCACCTATGCACCCGGCTTCCCTGGGTGAGGTAACACGAGTACTCCGGTGCTCCCGTGGGTAGAGACTCTAGAACGACCTAGTTCTCAAAGGGTTTGCTCCAAGTCCTCCTTTAAGTGTCCCTTTTCTTTAATTTCCTGATCGCGACTTTCTCCATAGAAGTTAACGGCATATCGCGGTTGTGTATTTACACTGCACGCGTCCCCCGTGGGTCCCCTGTGTCACTACCTTGGGTGGTTCCTTGTGGTCCAAGCACTTCTAGAGGCTCTAGGCCTAGTGTCTAGTTCAGTCGTGGTTCTTATACCACTTTATTGGTATATGGTTTGGTACGCCCCTAGGGCCCAAACGTGTATTTGTGCTATTACTGTGTTTAAATAACTTCTAACTTATGTACTTCGAACTCTAGCCTCATAAAGAGACTAGAGGGGTGTGTTTAGCAATAAATACATATATTTTGAATATATACCTGGTGTGGTGCTCTTTCATTTGGTCACTCAAGAGATTATAGACTGGTAAAACAAGCTGCTTTACATTCCTTCAAGACTTAGCCTGAAGGCTGCTCTCCATAGCTACCACTAGGATAGCTTTCAATAAGGTTGTCTTTAACCTATCTCCAATAAGGGGTTGTTTGGACTGGTGCAAGGTGCCCACTATAATTAGTGGACAGCATATACCAGGCCAACTTCTCACACCAACAATGTGCAGCAGTGAAGCACACATGCACTGGTGACATTGCACATGCACC